>LR750461.1:131362-336362 GCA_902729485.2 Mus minutoides | reverse complement strand
TGGCGAGATCAGCTGCAGCTGAGAAGAACAGTACAACAGAGGAGAGGGTAACAGACAGCATCAGGAGATCAGGAGAGGACTGTAACATGAGATTGCACCATGTTCTTGGCTTAGGGAGAAAAGCCAGGTTGGAGACCCAGGTGCTTTTGAATGATGCTAGGCAGTTAGCAGCCTAGGATTTTAGTTTTAAAACAAAACAAAACAAAACAAAACAAAAACAAAACAAAACCCAGAGCTTGGTAGAAATGAAGCTCAATGGGCATTTGTTCATCAAAATGCTGTCACACCAAACTACTTTAGAGATACCACTTTACATTTTCACCACTAATATGTTGGTCTAGGGGTCATAAGTGAGCTCTAAGGCAGAGGCCTTGATGATGTAGCTCTTTCTCACTCTGACTTGACAAGTTACTCAGTGACGTCTGGCAGGTCTTATCGTTTGTTTATAGTAGCAAGGATACATGGTTCAGGTACAAGACTCCAAGAAACCTCTATGGTTCATATATCAAAAACTGAATTACAAAAAAAAAAAAAAACCTCTCTCAAATTCTAAAATGCTATTACACATATGGACTCATAGTAGCCCAAGACCTGTACAATAACAATGCCAGCCAGAATTCTACCATGGATGGAAAGGGGTTTCATCAAGTCCTGCCACTACATGAAGAGCTACTGGAATGTTCTAGTTTCTGGGGAAGGGAGTCAGTTTTCTTCAGGAAGTGATCCCTGGGAGTTTACTGATGCTACAGTAGATGGCCTTCACATACAGGCTGCATTAAGTGGATTTTGTGAGTTCAAAAGGAGAGCACATCAACTTGGTAGGAGGGAAGTGGGTGAGAGTGTTAGGGAAATGGGAAAGGATTTTATGAGAATGTATTATATGCATGTATTGCATATGCCAGCAAGATTTTGCTGAAAGGACCCTGATATAGCTGTCTTGTTTGAGGCTATGCCAGTGTCTGGCAAACACAGAAGTGGATGCTTATAGTCATCTATTGGATGGAACACAGGGCCCCCAGTGGAGGAGCTAGAGAAAGTACCCAAGGGGCTGAAGGTGTCTATAGCCCTATAGGTGGAACAACAATATGAACTAACCAGTACCCCCAGAGCTCAGAGCTTGTGTCTCTAGATGCATATGTAGCAGAAGATGGCCTAGTCAGCCATCATTGGGAAGAGAGGCCCCTAGGTCTTGCAAACATTATATGCCCCAGTACAGGGGAATGCCAGGGCCAAGAAGTGGGAGTGGGCGGGTAGGGGAGCCGGGCAGGGGAGGGTACAGGGAACTTTCGAGATAGCATTTGAAATGTAAATAAAGAAAAAAATCTAATAATAAAAAAGGAATTCTAAAACAATTTAAAGAGATTATTTTCAAGTTAGGGGGATAATGATACTTGTCTTGAGACTGTGAGGAGGGTTTTTTTGAGGTAACTTCTTGCATTAGGTTTTACTTTATAAGTGAAACTTGATACTGTTAAGTCTAGGTAATACTGACACTTGACAGTGTGACAGTGTCTTCTAGGCAAATGAATTTCATGATTTCGAAAGTTTTTCACATAGACTCCTTCCCAGTGCACTTAGGTGTTTCTGTGGACTTGGCCTGCCCTATCATTAAATAATCACAGAATGACAGTGTTTAGTCCCTCTATTCACAAACAAGATCCTTTGAAAAGATGGTCTCAAAGATATCTCAGCATCCTTCTCCATTGCTGACTAATATTTTGGACTAAAAAACATCTAATACCCAGTGTTTTAATGAGTAGGTAGTACCTTGAAATCACTTATGCTTCTGTTTAAACCCGAGGTCTGTCATTAGCTGCCATAAAACCTCTTTAAGCTTTAACTTGTTAATGAATTATAATGGGGCAAAGATTGTATAGAAAGTTTCCTTTAAAAATAGCTTGTTAGTGATAAGTTTTAACACACACATTTATCCTACATGAAAGAAATATAGAATGCTTTTCAATTCATATATAGGAATAGGAAATCTGTGTGGAGTAAAATTATAGTTGTTTATTTTTCAACTTTCTAAAACTTTTATGACATCTTTTTTAACTTCTTATTGCAGATTAACAATTATACATATTTATGGGCAACAATGTGTTGTTTCAGTGGGCATAAATATTGTGTACTGATTGGTGATCTAATATATTCGGAAACTAAATCATTAATCATTTCTTTGTGGAGATAAGATTCAAAATCTTGTTCAGATATTTTGAAGTGTACTGCTTACTCTTGTCATAGAGTTGCCCAATTATGCAATGGAAAAACCAGGCTGGCGCTTTGTCCTACTATATCGAGGCATGTGTTAAGCTAACTCTTCTCATTTCTCAAGTATCTTTTAAAAAAATATATTAGCTTTCCAGTCAGAGAAATAACATATTTCCATTTGAAAAAGTAAACAAACTTAGGTTCTTAATATACTATTATCTTGCTGAAGACTCAGAGAGTGCTTCAGGGAAAACCATAAATTCATAAATATGGGGAAAGTAGAAATTTATTTTGATCTCTTCTCAAAGATCTGAAGAGATAGGAAGTAATGTCTCTCAAGCCTGAGGTTGTAGGTGCTGTCTAGAGATGTTTTACTAGGAGCCAGTGGTGGATGCTGACATTCTTCCATGTGGGGATGTCCAGCCTTGGGCTGCAATCCTAGAGACAGTGTGTAAGCCCATGGAATAAAGCAAGAATTTCCTCTTATCTCAAAACAGTTACTGAGTCTACATTAAGTTATGCTTATTTTAAAAAAGTATTCCCAGTACTCATAAAACACCTGGAGAGATACGTGTTTTAAAAAGACTCTTCAGCAAATGCTAATTTGAATATTAGTAAGGCGGCTACAATGTAGACTCAAATAGTTTCCAGTCCTGACCCCATAATGACCCCAGCCTTTAATTAACATTAAGTTAGACCAAAGTCACTGATCCTTCTCACTGAATAGTGGTATTTCATTTAGCAAAGTTACACCAGCAGTATAGTGTAATTATAATATCAACACCTCCTTCTCCACTGCTTTTAACACAACAAAACAATTAAACATTGTATAGAGACAATCACCAATATTTTATAATTCATAAATTAATAACTGTTACTTAGTTTTCATTGCTCACTGTTAATATTCTTTTCCCATTAATCTCTGAAAGCATTTCCCTCTGATCTTAAGTCAATTTTAATTGAGAGGCTGAGTATGCCTTTTTCTTAAATCTGTGTGATACAGGATGCTACAAATATACCTTTGGACAGAATTCCAATGTCCTAGATCCCTCACTGTGAGAGAAATCAGTGACCATGATGTTACATCTCCTATTACATACCACAGCCATGACAGACATCCATCAATTTGTTAATAGTCTATATATCTATATCAATGTCCTTCTGTAATTGCTATTGAAGTTACTCATATAACTACACCCCTCAAATGGGAATATGGATATGATATATGGTAATGGCTCATAGAGAATGATCATTGTGTGTTTGTGTGTGTGTATGTTTGCATTTTTATTAGATATTTTCTTTATTTACATTTCAAATGTTATCACCTTTCCTGGTTTCCCCTTCGAAAGCCCCCCCATTCCCTCTCCCCTCCAACTTCCCCCTCTCCCTGCTCACCAACCCACCCACTTCTGCTTCCTGGCCCTGGAATTCCACTACACTAGGACATAGAGCCTTCACAGGACCAAGGGCCTCTCTTCCCATTGATGATCCACTAGGCCATCCTCTGCTACATATGTAGCAAGAGCCATGGGACCCATCATGTGTACTCTTTGGTTGGTGGTTTAGTCCCTGGGAGCTCTGTGGGTACTGGTTAGTTCATATTGTTGTTCCTCCTGTGGGGCTGCAAACCCCTTTCAGCTCCTTGGGTACTTTTCTCTAGCTTGAGGACCCTGTGCTCAGTCCAATGGTAGGCTTCGATCATCCACCTCTGCATTTGTCAGGTGATCCGCGCCCCTTCCCGTCCCGCAGGAAGAAGACACAGACCAATCGGGTTCCTCGACTTAAGTTTGTTTACTCAGTTTTATGCATGCAGTTACAGCTTAAGCGTAATAGTAAATTCGTTTCTCCCTCTCTTCTGGAACTATCCCCACCGGGAGCAACCAATTAAACCCTATCCTGGCCACACACAGAATGCCACGTAGCTCCTGCTCATACGCCAGGAATTCTCGGGCTTCAACTTCACATTCTCGGGCTTAGAATCATGTCACTGCCAACACAGCCTAATGCCATATTAGGAGTTATTTATGCCAGCAAAACTGATAAGGCCAAGGGAGGCAGCGCCATCTTCATGGCGCGGCCGCTAGGCTCCCTACAGTCAGGCACTGGTGGAGCCTCTCAGGAGACAGCTATAATAGGCTTCTGTCAGCAAGCATTTGTTGGCATCCATTTTCTTAATGAACATTCTTAAGATCATATAAAAATAAAATCAATTTTTTAAGTACTAATTTTTTTTTCTAGAATTCAAGACTTCATGATGAGGAAACTGATAGCTGGGTTGCTTTGCACAGCTAGTGAATGAAGGACCTGGGTCTTCAAACTTATCAGTTTCACTTTAACCTGTGTATCTATCGTTTTTACTAACCTACTCTTCAAAGGGCAAGGGGGGAAATATAAAAATGGTCCACTAAATCATGCTTTCAGTACAGCTGAGCATACATCAAAACCAACCAAAGGTCAGACACATATTATGCATCAACGCATAAAGATCATATAGATATGACAAATGGAAACCAAAATCAAAACAAGGAAGTATTGATGTATATTGATGTATGCGGATCAATTTCTAGTGCATGCTGGGATGTAATCCTTTCTGGTGGCTGAACTGTCTACCCTACTCCTTCAATTGTTAATGGGACACGGAAGTGGAATTCATTACCAGAATGTTGTTTGAAGATAATTATCTGAAGAGAGCATTCATACCATGCTAGGGGGGGGATGCAACTTAATTTCTTTGTCATTGGCTACATCTCTTTATATTTAAAACCTTAGATGAACAATCTTTCTTCTAAGTCTTTCTTTTCAATAGACAAACAGCAGATGAAAAGTCCACTTCTCAAACCACAGAAAAGTCCAATCTTTTGAAGGCATCCAACTGATTTTGTGGTTGACACATGTCCCCTGACCTATCACATGAGGCTTATTCCCCTTACATTTCCCCACTTAGTCATCCACACACTAGCTAATAGGAACAAACTGTCGTCAGATGCATGATGGATAGAGGGAGACGCTGCCATTAAAGCCTTTCAGATCTCACAGGGACCAGTCAAGAATGGCAGGTCCTTTGGATAATGTTTTCCTGATCCCAAGAATTTGGATACTGTAGTCCAAGCTATTGTCCTGTCACTGAATATTGGAGATAATTTGAATTCTTCAGTCCCATGCTGACCTCAGTGGTGTTTCTATTCTTCTCTATACTACCCTGATATTTCCTTTCAACTTCCATGGAGATTCTTTTTTTACCTTTTCCCATCCCACATTTCCTTAGAGGCTGGCTGAATGTAACATCAGCCTTCCTTACCCTCTGGCTTCAGGCAGAGTGTGGTCAACTAGAAATACCTAATGATGGAATGAAGAAAGAGGGGATAATAAAACTTCGCCAAGGGGGATGGAACTGCCTTGTCTTTGTTTCAAGCATTTAGATGGGTGGTCTGCATCCCTCACTCAACACCATGGGTACCAGACTGCAGGCGTTTCCATGCAGCTTCCTGTTCCAAAGAGTTGGTCATTTCCTCCCTTCCTGCATTAAATACTACGTTTCCTCTCCCTTGTCCTTCCCTAATCTTTAATGTTTTGCCACGTGACTTCCCACTCTTTGCAGAGCTCATTTAAAAAAAAATGTTTTTCAAAACATCAAAATAGAATATGCCCTCCATTTCATGCCTGCCCCAGAAAAATGAAACCACATTTTGTATTATTTTTTTTCTTGTGGGATTCTTTTCATGTGTAGGAAATTACTTTTGATATTTCATGATTTTTTATTTACGTTAATCAGTTCAATGAAATTTAACTGAATGCCCAATACTTGCTTTCTGCATGATACTAAGAATTCAGGAGACAAAGATTGATAAGGCACAGGCTTTGTCATAGGGAAATTTTACTAAGTAGCAGAAATGACACATAAATGCTGTGTTAATGTAATTTATTATTTCAGCATCATCTCAGTTAAGAGAGTTTTTTTTTTCTTTTGAGACAGAACATTATAAATTCTTGGTTGGCCTGGAACTCAATAACTAGTCAAGAATGACCTTGAACTTCTGCTCCCCCTACTTCCTACTCCTGGAATTATAGGCATGTGCCTCAATTCCTAGAACACATGAACTCAAATACTTTTTCATAAGATCTCAATGTGTGAATTATATTAACACTGTAACAAATGCTAAAACTTATTTATATTATTAAGATTTTTGTGTCTCTAGCTCCATATGTAGCAGAAGATGGCCTAGTCGGCCATCATAGGGAAGAGAGGCCCCTTGGTATTGCAATCTTTATATGCCCCAATACAGGGGAACGCCAGGGCCAAGAAGTGGGTGGGCAGGGGAGCAGGGGGGGGGGGTAGAGAGAACTTTCGGGATAGCATTTGAAATGTAAATTAAGAAAATATCAAATAAAAAAATTGAAAAAAAAATATTTTTATGTACACCCAACACAGACAACTGTGCTATATTCAAATGAATGGTTGGCTTAAGGTATCAACAGATTTAATGAATAACATCTATATACTGGAAATGAACTACAACAAGAAATATGGAGAAATGGTTGGCCTCTGATCGCTTAAAGATGAGTACATATTATTAAGCCAAAATTGTTTCTACTTGTGTTACCACTGTTTGAAGATAAGTTAGCATTCTGGCAAGTTTAAAACTTAAATGGGAAAATAGCGTCTGTGTTCATCGGTAATCTCCATGCTTTCTTCTCAGGACATCGGAAGAGTAGGTGAGACAGTGATGCTTCATTGTTTGTAAATAAAGCTTAGTCCTTATCAACTGTGGTAAACAGGTTGCCTGAGCAACTATACTTGGTACCATGATACAAGCTCCACGGATACAGACGACAGTGTAGTGATATATGGGTATTGTAGACTGCCTGACATCACCAGCAGCTGTTGTGAGCTTTACAGGAGAACTTCTAAGATGAGTCCCTGCCTTGGCAACTTACCTTTCCAGGGTCTTAGACATGAAACAAGAACTAAGATCAATTTTGCCATACCTTCCTGTAAACAACTATATAATATGAGAAACAAACCAGTATTTTCAGTGATCCGGGTCATCAGTCATCAGAAGTGATTACACGGGCATTATATGAGTTATGTTTCATTTCTTTAGGACAAAATATCTTACAAGGAGCAGCTAAGAGACAAAAGGTTCACTTCGATTATGGTTTGAGAGAATACAGTTTGTCCTGGAGGGACTGCAGCATGGCTCCAGGTAGCTGTCTGAGATTAAGAATGTGAGATGGTCTTTGCTGGTGGATCAGTGGAGCAGAAAACAGTGACAACACAAGAAGCTGGGCCAGACAATAAACATCAGGTCCTTTCCCCTCATTCATCACCTCTTACGGTTGGACTTCATCTTCTAAATGTCCCATACCCTTCCAAAACAGTACCACAGGATAAGCACCAAGTACTCTAGTCATGAAATTTGGGGGATTTTCACAGCCAAACCTAACAGGAATCATTCCTTTTTTCTTATTAGATATTTTCTTTATTTACATTTTAAATACTATCCCAAAAGTTCCCTATACCCTCCCCCCGCCCTGCTCCCCTACCTGTCCACTCTCACTTCTTGGCCCTGGCATTCCCCTGTACTGGGGCATATAAAGTTTGTCAGACCAAGGAGCCTCTCTTCCCAATGATGGCTGACTCGGCCATCTTCTACTACATCTGCATCTAGAGACATGAGCTCTGGCTGTGTTCCATCCAATAGAAGACTATGAGTATCCCCTTTTGTATTTGCCAGGCACTGGCATAGCCTCACTCGAGATAGCTATATTAGGGTCCTTTCAGCCAAATCTTGCTGGTATATGCAATAGTGTCTGGGTTTGGTAGCAGAGATAGTGATCTCAGGGAATGTGCTACCTCTGAACAGAGTCCACAATGGCTTTGTTCTTACACAGTGGTTAATACTGGCTATTTTCTGGTTTTCTAAACAATGTCAATGAAGACTATGTCTACTGTCATATTTAGAATATTTCATTAGTATATTAGAATATTTCCTTCCATAATGTGCTATATTTGTCATTTTTACTTGAAACTTAGAATGTTAACTGATGAATAATCGATGATATTTCTGATCAATAGTTTTCTGCTACTCAGGGATCATAAAATGCATTGGCTAGGCACACATTCTCAGTGGCTATGACAGACATATGATGGATAGTGGCCCATGGATGAATTGAATCTGCTTCTCATGAGAGCTGTGACCATGGCCTGTTATCAGCCACATAATCCATCCAGAGCATGGACACACAGAAACGAGGCACCATCACCCTACAACAAACTTCATATTACCGATTGGCTTAATTTTGCCCTTTTATAACACTTTTCTGATGGCTTCTCAGATGACTTGATTCTTAATTCTATTTTGCTTCCCAAGGAGGTTTAACAGCCACCTTGATTATTAAAACAAAACAAAGAGTGAGCTTGAGAAGATAGTGCTGTGTTTAAGAGTGTTTACTGTTCTTGCTGAGGACTTATTGGTGGCCAGCTCTTAGATAGCTCACAGGCTTCTGCAGCTTCAGCTCCAGGATATCGGATACCCATTTCTGCCCTGTCCCCAAAGTACACTCCCACATGTACATAACCATTCAGAGACTTTCATACATACACATAATTAACAATACAGTACATATTTAAAATTCATATCAGAAATATATCCTCTAATTATACGGAGCCACAAAAATACATGGTGTTGGTTCAACAAATATATAACTCAAGAAGTCATGCGTTTGCCTAGCACTGATTGTGTTTGATTTGCTATCTCAGTGACATTGTAGCCTACAGGCTTTTGTGACTACTGTCAAAAGAAAAAGAAGAAATGTCAGCTCTGATTAATATAACTCACCTCAGTTTAACAAAAAGGGTGCCCTGCAGATTTGTAAGAGTTAGTTCACATTCATCCAATGATCATGGTTTTGAAATTACAAACCTAACTCAAAATGTTGACTTTAGAATTGATCTTTCTAGCAAGCATAATATGTGAGACCTGCCTTTCTTATTTAATATATATGTGTATATATATATATATATATATATATATATATATATATATATATAACTTAAAAACATGATAATTTGTAGTCATAAACACAGAGTTAAAACTTTTCATAGAAAATGAAAAGCAAGCTCACAGAATAAAATATTTCCAGAAAATTAATGACACAAAATACACAGAATGGTGATTTAAAAAAAAAAAAAACACAAAGAGAAAAGGCCATAACTTGTCAAATCTCTGCACAGAAACTAAAAGGCCAGGGATATTCTTGTCAAATAAAATCTGAGCATAATCATTTCAGCAATAAATATCTACAAGATGTTCTGAAGTTAATAAAAAGAGTAGAAAATAATTAAGGGAATAAAATGAGATCAGAATCGTATATCTTATGACACATTGATCTGTGAGATACTAATGCAGGCCTCCTTATAGTCAGAAGGAAGATACTCCCCTCGAGCATTCAGTTTGGAGTGGAAATCCAAGGTAGTAAATTAAGACAAATGCTTCATTAAAATGTTTAAGAATTGGAAAAGAAACAGACATAGCTTTTTAAAAAGCAACACAATAAAACTTTTAGAAAGTATCTTGTGAACATTTTTTTCCTTCTTAACTATATCCTACAAGATCCTAGTTGAACACAAGCATTTTGTATGTATGCTTGGTAAAGTCTGCCCACCCCTACCATGGAAGACAGGGGCCCGAGTGAGAGACAGGAGGGATAGAGTCAGGTATAAATAATGTACTCCAAAGGGTTCCTTCTGCTGACCTTTCTCTGTCAATCCCATCCCATTTTCTACAGCTTCATCATGTCCTAATCCATTCAAACAAGAATCCTTGAGAGTACAGACTCATTATTACAGATCATCTCTGTGATCATGTAACCTTCCCAAAGCCACACTTCTTGACATTTTTCTACAGACAAAACCTTAGGAACATGGATCTTTGGATAAATATTTCCAAATCAAACCCCACAAATAACCCAACCATTTTTGTCAATTTCTGGGAGACATATGTGCACAGGGATGTGACCGCAACAATGGCTAATCTGTCTAAGTCTCTTGAACATCCTCTACTTGCAAAGAACGTTTCAAATTTTACTTTAAATTTAGTATATATTGATGGCACTTATGAGAAAAGAAAAAACGAGCACACGTTATGCCAAACTAAATCATCATCAGAGCCAAACTGATAATGGGATGATGTTGGCTAGGTCTTATCTGGAAGATCAAAGATACAATTTCTAATTTTATTGTATTAAAAAAAAAAAACAATTGAAAGAAGAGCTATTTGGGAAGGAATGCACTTGGTCCTGTGGAGGCTTCATGTGCCAGAGAAAGAGGATGCTAGAGAGATGAGGTAGGAGCGGGTGGATAAGTGGGTGAGCACATGCTTAGAGGTGAAGGGGAGAGGAATGGCGTAGGGGACTCGTGGAGTGAGACTGGGAAGGGGACATTTGAAATATAAATAACTAACTAAATAAATAAAATAATTGACTAAAAAGAGCTATTGGCATTTTACTTGACCAGTTATAAAATGATGCTTTTGTTCAATCCAATATAAATGAATGAGAGCTGAATGTCCACAGAGACAGAGTCAGAGAGACTCAGAGACAGAGAGACTCGGAGACACTTGAATAACACACACAGGGAGACACTACACTACACTACACACAAACACGCATTGGGGAAGGGGTAATCTACTATTTGTTTCTGAATGATGACTGAGTAATCCTTGGAGATAATATGACACATTATATTTCTAAGTAAGAATGCATCCCATTAAGTTTGAGTAGTTAATTTTAAAATGACAGATGAGTAGGTAAGATAGTCTTAGGAGATTATCTACATTTCATAAAATTATTAAGTCATTGCTGTGCTTTTATTTCTCTGAGAAAGGCTTTCAGTACCATTTTATGTACTCAAGGATGATTGACTGATGCTTCTCTACTGATTTTTGTACGTTTTTAACTTTTCCTGGCACATGAAATCTTTTTTAGATGTTACTCTTCACATCATCTTTGATGGTTCTTAAGTAGAGACTCGGTAGGTGACCTCTGTATATATCAGACAATACAGTACAGGGCATGCAAACCAGCATTTTATTTTGTCTGCAAGTCACTTAAAATGTAGGCATATAGCTAAACTCCAAGGAGAAAAGTGGACAAGGCTAAATTTACTTTCTAACCAATTACATCTAGCCTCCAAATCTCATTGCTCTATCTCACAAGAGAGTAAATTTTAATGCAGAAAATATAATCACTAAACATGCTAGAGTTCAGCTCTTGCTATTTTTAATAGATGTTATTATTTTCACTTCCCATCTATTCCAAAATCTCGAGCTACCACACAACCAATCACAACAGATGCTATGTTTTTCTCTAACTCTTTTCCCTTGAAACTAGATGCAGTTCAAGTCTTGTTTACACAGACATAGCTGTCTTTCTCAAAGCTCTCAGTTTGAAAGCACTGATAGCATTCACTTGTGCTGATATATATATATATATATATATATATATATATATATATATATATACCAAGTACCTGCTAAGCATCACTGACTAGGGTGTGACTCAATGCTGCCCATCAGGGCATGTATCTTGTAGAGAAGAAAGCATCCTCACACTGATACAGCTTCAGAAAAACTCAGATTTATTTTTCAGCTATCCTCAGATGGGAAAACCAATGGTGTATTTATGAAGAAGCCTGCAAGCTTTCTTGAAGTGAGTAATTTATCTGCATTTCAAACCAGAGGCTCATAATAGTCTCAAGGCTGGCTAAGATAAAATGTCAGAACCATGATGTGAGAAATTTATATGTACAAGCAAGCAATGCCATCACTCTGGAAAGATGTCATTTGACTTTAGACGACCTTCCAACTAGAACATTTTTCTGACCTACATTCTCCACTTCATCAGTCCATTTTCTCCTCCACCTGTCTAGATGCTCATTTGATGTTCACTCATATGTGTCAGGAAATATATATGGGAGTGATATCTCCTCTATTTTAAACATCAATAAAGTTAGAAGAAACTTGCTTCCATCAGTCATATAGCCCTGTTAACATTTAAAAATTAACTTGGACTATCTGGTAAGTCTGGTAAGAAGTAACTATTTTAACAATAGCATGAAGGAGGCCAAGACTTTTGTCACATAACCAGTTCTATACTTAGGGTGGGCAGGGACAGCATAAGTACACTCAGCCTCGGTGAGGTGACAGAGAGCATGCATCCTCTGTGAGGTGACAGAGAGCACGCTGGACGCAGATTATGTGAGGTGACAGAGAGTATGCATCCTCTGTGAGGTGACAGAGAGCATGCTGGACGCAGATTATGGAAGTGAGATCAGCCATCCGGCTGCCTTTGTGATATTGGTGTGCCAAAATTATAAGCCAGGACACATAGCAAATGAAAATGAGGATCACATTGTGGGAAAAGCAAAGGGAATCTAGACTAGTGATTATAGTGAGAACAAGAGGGAATGAGTTTAAAGGAACAAGGAAATGGCTAAAGAACCCTCTTAGGATATTAACAATGCATTTCTTAGGGCAAATGCTTGTTCAGTATACAAAATAATATGTGCATTTAAGACTTCTAAAAGCAATAAATTTCCTTTTATAATATTTTTGCAATTATAATGTAATTAAATTATTTCCCCTTTTCCTATTCTCCTTCCAAATCTCCAATGTTTTGTATCAAATTCATGTTTTCTTTTTCCTAAACAGTTGTTACATGCATATGAATACACACACAGACACACACACAAACACACAGACACACACACACAGACACACACACACACAGACACACAGACACACACACACACACACACACACACACACATATGCAGGCACACATACACACCTACTCACCCCAGATAAGGAGCCCATTACAAAGCATGAACTCAACAGATACCTGCTTGATGAGCCAATGAGTTTTTATTGGGATTGACTATAGGAATATGGGTGACAGGTTACTTAGAGGAATAGAAATGACTCAAAGACAGCTGCCTCAGGAAGTTCACCCCAGCAATGATTCATGATTCATGAAAGCACTTTCCATGAAAACTGGGAACATGAAGCACACTGCCCACCTGCAGGCAACTCAACAGGATGGCGAATGACTTTTCCATATAGCCCAGTTAGTCAGAGCGGCTTTCCAAGCAGCTTGGCTTATTTATGCTTCTCCGAAGCTCGGCTTATCTGTGAATCTTTTTGTAGTATGATTAACTGAGTATGACTCCGAGAAGTCTCTAAGAGAAGGAGGGGTCTAATGAGCCCAGTCAGTTTTAGGAACTTCCTGAAGCTATTTTGACTTGTTTACTTTCTGTATCCGTGTTCTTCCTTCCAGAATAAAATGTTGTACTCTTGCAGAAGACTACTACAAAACAGGAAGAGGGTAAAATTGTTTCAAAAATTCATAATTTGGACTTAGCTGATTCCTACAGATGTACACATTCAATCTCAAACTGTTAGGGAAAAAAAGGTAGTCAGCTTATCAAGTAGTAAAGAAAAGCAGTTAATCTCTACAAGTAATGTATCTCAATTGTACTCACAGAATTGAAGGTGCTATGGCTGAAAAGAAGGGGAGCTATGTAGATTGTAAAATGTCTATGCACTGGGACTTCCATATGACTAAAACAGAAAATTTTTATCCTTACACAAAAAGAAATAGGCACAGAGTAATGAGAAAGACCAAGAGATGCACAAGAAGTCCTGCTCTGCCGCTCACACACACGTCTCTGACCAGCAGAGATAGTGGGAATAAACGACACAGGACACCGAGGTGGTTTCAAGCAGCTTGCCTTCGCTCTCTACTTTATTCTGCTTCTCTCTCTCTCTCTCTCTCTCTCTCTCTCTCTCTCTCTCTCTCTCTCAGGTTTCACACAGCAGCCGTTCACTCACTCACTCACTCACTCACTCACTCACTCACTCTACTCTCTCCTACGCTGGTTGGCTAACACTGGTGGTGCTCTCCTCATCTGCTGCTCTCTGGCCTAATGCTGCTACGCTGGTCTCTGGTCTCTGGCCCCTGGCTGGTCTGTCTACTCTGGTCACTGTCCGTCTGGTCTTCTCTGGTCTGGGGCTGCCCTCAATTTATACTCCTATTCACATGCCACCTCATACCACCCAATCATAAACGCACACATTCAAGGCAGCATGCAGGATTGGCTGATAGAATGGCATCGTGAGATGCTGCGCTAATCTCTCTAATGAGTTACACGTGCCGCTTTTACTGCGCATAAACAAGGGAGGTCACAGGGATTGGCATAAAGCCAGGCACCATCTTTGGCCCATGCTGCTGCGCTGGCCACTTTCCACACTGCTCATTAATTCATTGGTGTCCAGTATTTAGCTAGAATTTATCTTAAACCCACCTATACACATTTGCTCAAATATGCTTCATTGTATTTAGATCAGGTAGAATAGACTTTCATTTCTGAGATCCTCAGCCGTTTGTTGGCTTAGATACTGGAGTAACATTTGTATCTGGTTTCTCCTATGTTAAGTTGTATCCCCAAGTAGGAAAAGCAGTCATTTGAAGAAGAGCACATTACAGAACCAAACTACATTATGCCTGGTCACCAGAGAATCTATCCATCTCAGAGTATATATAAATTTAGTTCAACTTTTAAAATCCCTTTAGACTTGGTTGTTGCATTTGTTTTCAAAAGTCTAAGTCCAGAATCTTTAGAGGCTTGAGGCAATTTCTTATTTCTGAGTCCCTGTAAAGTCTAAAACAAAGTATTGTACTTGCAATATTCGGTATCACCAAATAAATGTGTCCACTCCAAAGGAAAGATACAGAGGATCAGCAAATAAAGATTAGAACAATGAAGCTCCTTCTAGGCAGGATAAGCAGTGAACAGTACATCTTTCTGTTTAGCATCTGAGGCTTGTGGGAGTGTGAGGTGAATTTCTGAGGGCTGGAAGGCATGCTTGCTTGGCATTGCTGCCTGTTGAACAAGTGGAATAGCTCTTAGGTGTGCTCATTGGTATCTGCTGCTTTCCCCAAGAAACATCTTCTATCTCCATTTGTGGTGGTTTGATTTGCATGATAATGGTCCCCCATAGTCCCATATATTTGAATGCTTAGTTGAGAGTTGGTTAAATTACTTGAGGTATGATTAGGAGGTATGTTCTTCTTGGTGGAGGTATATGGTATGCATTTGGGAGTGGTGCTTCCACATCCTTTGACTCCAACCTGTCAGGGTGTCTAGACACTGATACACACCAGGCTGGATGGATGAAGTGGAGTTCAGAATGGGATGGAATTTGGAAGGATCTTGGTTTGGCTGTGAGTGAATGCCAGGGGCAAAAGGGTGGGAGGAGAAGGCCTTCTCTGAGAACTTAGTGTTACAGCTCTTTTATGCAAAGGCCTTCATTGGTCTTCAATGAAATGGCTCCCTGGGACCATCTTAGTTTGTGTGCATTTCTTTATTCGGGGTGAACTTATACACATGCATTATAGTGGAGTGAATCTACAGTTATATAGTTTGGGGAAAGGGGTCCACTTCAGGGGCACACCAAGTAGAATTAGAATTGTGATATTTTTTCAGAAATTACAATTTGGATATGTAATGTCCCATAGGCTCCTGTATTTGAACATTTAGTTTCTAGGTAGTTGTCTGTTGTTTGAAGTCCTGGAAACTTTGGGTGGTCAAGTCAAACCAGAGAATATGGATGTCTGGGAAGCATGTCTTGAAGTTAAGTCTGGTCCTGCTTCTTGTCTAATCCTTGCTTTCTGATCTACCCACATTTGAGCCTAGTAGTCTCATGTCCTTAATGGCATAGCCATGGCCATGAATTCCAGGTTGTGTTGGACTATCTCCTGAAACCATGAAGTAGAATAAACTTTTCATTTCTTGGGTTACTTCTTATTATGTCACGGTGACAAGAATCTATGAAGCCCTTCAGTCACTGGTTGGTATTCTTTCAGCACCTACCATGATGAGCTGCCACAAAAACCTAAAACATTAACAGAAGGAGAGCCCAGCCAGCCAAGTCCTAGCCAGAAACACTTTCTATGCTGATAGTGAGGATGTGTTACATCCATAAACTAGAAAACAAATGAACAAGTAATCAAGAAAGGCTGGCACAGTTTTCCATGGTGGCATTTGAAGCAAAAGCCTAGACGGTCGAGTTCAATGTCTCTTAATCTGGTCTCTCCTGAAGAAAATGCTTATTGAAATTTACCAACTAAATCTCAACAGCTCTTGTCATTCAAGTAGTTTTTTCCATTTCCAACTGATTCTTGGAACCAGGGAATTATCACGCAGATGGAGCTGTTTGGTGAAGACTTAATGTGTTTTCTTTTTCGAAGCTTTCCCCGAGGAATTTCATGAGAACCAAGAGGAATGCAAAGCGTAAATGAGTTGTTAGCATTCAGAGCTCTTCTATGCCTCCATTCTTTGCTACCAGGGTGTGCAATAAACCTCACTATCCCCACTCAATTAAAGGAGGAGGAAGAGGAAGAGGAAGAGGAAGAGGAAGAGGAAGAGGAAGAGGAAGAGGAAGAGGAAGAGGAGGAGGGAGTATTACAAGAGTATCCGTCTCAAGAATGTAGCACTTACTCCTTGAGCTGATGACATATGTCATAGACAATTCTGGAGTGATGACTTATCAGTTAAAAGCACATATTGTCCCGACAGAGTAGCAGATTTTGCTCCCTAGCATCCATATCAGGGTGCTCACAATCACCTATGAGTCCAGCTCAAGGGAATCTGATATCCTCTTCTAGTTTCCACAGACACTTATACTTAGTTTTAAGTACCCTTGCCCCCACCCTAGACACAAGAAAAATAAAGCAAATATTTTAAAATCTCATCGAGGGGTCCATTTAGAAATGCTTCAACTCTTCTCAGTTAGATGTTTGCAAACATTCAAAAGTCCGGATGGGTCCCCACTACAGAAGTCTGTTAATGGCACCAAGGAAGCAATTTTTTTTAAGAAGACCATGTAGTTCCACTAAATCTTCATCCATGCGAACTGACAACCCCGCCAAATGTTTAGCATCTGATAAAGTGACAACCTGTAGAAGGGAAATGGCTGCTTTTGCTCTGAGGCTAATACAAAAATAAAGCTGTTTATACTGATTATCCTACTAATGAATGGCATCGCCTTTTCTAAGCATCTGTTTAATACCTGGGATGTTTGCTTTACCTCATAAGACCCAAACTCCTTCTACAGACCCAATGACATCTCATTTTCTAAGCATCTGCCTAATACCTGGGATATTTGCTTTACCTCATAAGGCCCAAACTCCGTCTATAGGCCCAGTCCCATGGTGCTTGTTCCTTGCTACTATTATTAAACAGCAGAACTAAAATAAAATCTTAGAGGAATATCAAGTGAGCAGCAGGCTTCATTCAAGTGCACCGCTGCATTGCAGCCCAGAAGAAGAAAACAAATAGAAAAGGTGTAACTTGTCTGCAAATACTGCACTGAGTAAAATTTCAAGGAAAGAAAGCCTCTGGTTTAGCTGGCAAGGCAAAAGGATAAAGTCATTCCTTAGAAAGGAATATGGGGAGACACAACTGGCACGAAGGGGCATTTGAATGGCTTTATAAAATACGCTACCATAGAAGCTTCCTGTAATATATATAAATATGAAAAAAAGTCTAAATGTAGTCACCAAAATAAAAGAAGAGAAAGCCCCTACTAGATATTTTATACCATTTGAAAACTCCAGTGTCAGGAATAGGTTATATCCAGTTGCATCATTTTCCAAATGGGTCCCATTGAAACACCCAAAAATAATAGGCTCCTACCAAGGTTATTGGTTGTTCTCTATAAACTTGATGATAAACCCTTACAGATCTTTTCTAACACAGAGAAGTTGGTCTGGTGCTTAGAGGCTTCATCCCTACTGATTAGTGTTGATAGACTGGAAGGTTCTCTTCATACTGCGAGAGGACAAATGTAACGAACACAGCCACAAACTGGTGCAATACCATCACAAACATTGTAATAGTAACCAGCCATTTTATAATTGGATTTAAGGCCCATCAAATGCAATGGAATGCATGCCTAGCAATGCTTTCTGGCTAAGAACCTGAGAACCAGCAGGTGTTAGACCTGGTTGGAATGCAACATTATTATAGTTCTGCTAAAGGGACAGAGCAATAGAATGACTCTCAAGGACACTCTGTCATACCTAGTCCCTCAATCTCCATCAGAGAAGCTTCTTCTTGCAGTAGGAACTAACGCAGAGACCCAGAGATGAACAGTATGCAAAGAGACTTTGGGGTGCTCAGTTCCAAATGGTTTCCTCAAATCCTTGCTCAGGGACCTATGAGGAAGAAGAGGTGGGGATATTGTAAGAAACGGTGGGGAACAAGAGACATCAAGTAAATAACGCCTTCTATACACAACAGGACTGATGCACATATGAACTCAGGGAGACTGTGACTACACACATAAGGCCTGCATGTGTTCAACCCCGAAGGGCTAGCTGTGCTGAGAGGAGAAAGAGGAAGTGAAACTGACAGCCGCTAGCAGAAGAAAGCTTAGTTTCTGCCAATGGTGTCTCCTGCAAACTTTTGGGTAAGCCCAAAGCCCAGAGGTAGTAACCAAAACAAAATGGAGAAAATGCTATTCTTATGGACTTTTTGTCTCATACTGCTTTTGCTTGGGATTTTTTTTTTTGTCAGTTTTTTGTTTATATGTTGTGATTTCTAATTTTGTGTTTTTAGTGTTTTTTCCCTGTATTCTTTGTTCTTTCTTTTCTTTTCTTTTCTTTTCTTTTTAAAGAGAGACAGAAAAAAAAGAGTATGGAGTTGGATGGGTAGGGAGGTGGGGAACACTTGGGAGTAATTGGGGGAAGGAAAATCGTGTTCAGAAAATATTGTATGGAAAAAAAGTTTCAATTAAAAAAAATAGTAAAGCAAGCATCTCAACAAAAGATTCTAAGTATTCATTTAAGGAAGCAAAGAAGTGGAACCCAGGTACGCAGTGGAAAATTCCACAGTGATCTGGATTATCCCTATGCAACTAGCCTGCATCAGAAATATCAGTCCCTTCTCGTGATAGACAGGCTATTAAACGCTCCAGTGCAAAGTCTCCATTAAAATGGGATTAGCGCCTATTTGGGAGGTGGGATGAGGAGCCAGAAGATAAGTCTCCCTGTTTTTACCCCTCACCCAATCTGAAAACAGCATCAGAAAGCTAGCAGGGAGAGGTTAGGGAATTGCTTTGATCATATGTGACTATCAACACCTGTGCCAATCAGCCACGGGGCTTTCTTCTTCAAGGGAATTTTTTATGTTAGTGCTTCTGGTTTGTGCTCCTGACTCATGACAACCTATAAAATATCTGCATGAAATAAACACAGAAGGATCTCAAGAACACTGAGTTCAGCAGGAAGAAGTAGATTCACAGAATTAAAATAGGACACTTCCATCTCTTTCCAGAGACTGGGACTGCAGTATTTTAGAGGCCTAAGCACCAATGTGCTGTAGTACAGAACTAATCAAACTACCTTATGCATTCATTGAGCTTCTGGATTTATATGCAGCACATAAGGAACAGTTCTAGAGATAGTGTCCTAACTTCATCTGTTCAAAAGGTATGTGCAGGTGATACAGTAGGTACTGAGGGGATACCAGTGAAGAGCAAAAAGATGACCCCAATTCAAAAGACAGAAAAGTAAATAGTAGCAACTGAAAATGATGTTTTATATAGTGATGGATCACAGACAACCTGGGGAAAAATTATATAGAAAATTGTTACCATCAAAAAATCAAGAAAAATATGGTAGAGAAGTCCAATGCATTTTTTTGTTTGTTTGTTTATGTTATATTGTTGCTGGTTATACTTGGATGAATTCAAAACCAAAACACATACCTTTTATTGTTGAAAATAATTTAAAAAGAAAGACAGGCAGAGACTAACTAGTGAGGGTTGTGTCAAACCTTAGGATATTCTAGAAATTTCTAGCCATGACTAGAGTTGAGAAACTTCTGGATATAGCAGAAAATAGAAGGTAAGCAGAAAATAAAAATATGCACTACAAAACCTTACGGTATCAGAAGAATTGACTCTGCTGATGCTCTCCCTAAAATATTGTTATGGATTAAACGTGTAATGTCTCGCCCACAGACTCCAATTAATCACATGGTTTTGAGAGGCCATGGGATATGTAAGAGGTGGGATCTTACAAGAGAAACTTTCTCATGGGATACAGGTCTCAGTGTCTATAGCTTGGTACTGGTTTCCCCTTGCTTGAGTCATCTCTGCTTCTAGATCTTCAAAGAGGAAATAACAGTGTCTTTGTGCCACGCCTTCCATGGAGGTAATGCTTTCTCCATCCATGATGGACCATAGTATTCTCTCAAACTGTGAGCTAGAACAAATCCTCCTGCCTTCTGTTTCTTGCCACATGTTTAGTCACTACAAGTAAGGTGACTCACATCCTCATCTTGCAGTCCAGGGAGTCAGTGGAGAAGAACTTGTAGCCACACCCCTGTCCTGTACTTCACCTGCTGAGTTTGAGCTGAGGAAACTTTCAACTCTATACTTTTAGTCAGTTGCATATCTTAATCCATAAATATTTTCTATGAAGCTTCAAAACCTGACTCAATATTCTCCCTTGGCAGTTGAGAGCTTGCAAGCCTGTATTGATATTTCAATGTGTTGCTTGGAATTTATGATGTCTTAAGCCTTTAATCACAGGGTAGTCTCCGCCCATGCCTTCTGGGATGACTTAACTCAGGGCAGTAAATTGCCACTCGAAAGTGTATAGCCCCAGGATCCTGAATACAGGACTCAGAGTTCCTACAGGAAACCTGGGGGGAAGGTAGGATAAACTTCTACTTTGTGTGATTTACAGCCACATCTATGTAGAAAAATACAACAGGGTGTCAGCAATACAGAAGAGACTTCATCTTTAAAAAATATCGTTGTTCAAAGCATATCTCTGGTGCTTTCTCTTAACTCAAGTTGAGCCAGAAGCAGTCCTAAACAAAGATACACTTGGAGGTCATTGACTTTTATCTTGCAAGGTTGACTTGTCAACAATATATTTCAACATGTTAGATTTATTCTCTAACCTTCAGAACACCTTTCTATTATCCATATTGCCTAGGAAAAGGTCAGCTCTGTGCAGTGGTTGTTCATCTGAGATTCTTCATGATTATACTAGGTAGCAAACAACCACAGGACAAAAGAGAGGAAGGAAAGTTACCATCCAAGGACCCTAATTGCTTGACTGAAACTTGAGGGATAACTTAGAAATAATCAACATGTGTTCACTTTAAGGAAAATGGAAACCTGATCAGTATGCCCAGAGCTATTTTGATTCTGAACAAACCTTTTATCTCAGTGTTTCCTACCTCCAGTGTTGCAGTCAAGTCACCGTAATAATTTCCCTTGAGTTCTAATTTTTTTTCCTTTCTTCTTCCTTTGGCAATGATCCAAGCATTTTTGCCATCTTTTCTTCTCATTTCTTCTCAATGGCTGGTTCTACACATGCAGGAGAGGCACAGGCAAGAAGGAAGAAAAAAAGATGTTGGAGAAAGAAGAAAGATGGAGTATATCAGGCAAAGACATAAATTACCTTCATTTTGCTATTCTCATTAACCTTTCCCCTCACTCTCAAAACTTTTTGAATGTTAGGTGTTACCGCCAACTCCCTTTTGTGCTGAGAAATAGGCAGTGATAAATTGAATAAATATTGAATAAATTCAGATATAGATAGATATAGATATGTTAGTTTGGTTTCTTAAAAAATGGCCAGTATAAATTCAAGAGATTTGGGGAAAATAGGGATAACAGTGAAGGACAGAATGCTAAGATGGGGCCACAGAGTCCTTCAGAGCAATGTATGCCAAAAGACACAATCAAAGAAAGAGAAAGAAAATTTTGTTGCAGAGCTGTTGAGGACATCTTGGATAGGTTGGTGTCTCCCAACCAAAACTTCCCTTAATAGTTTTTGTGTAAAGCAGGAATGGATGGAGGCCAGCATGTCTGCCCCTGACTGGACATGGTTGTAGTAGAGTTTAGGAGAAACGGAATACTCCTGGGTTTTCCTGAAAGATCCAAATTGGTATTCAAGAAAAATCATAACCACACCTTCCAACACCAGACTTTGAAAGTAGAAAACATGGCCGCGATTCTTTAATTTTGCATTAAAAACAGTTATCCTCTTTATGTCTAAAATAATATTACGATTGCATGAGATAGCTTCCTTTTAGAGAGAGTAAGTTATATTATAAAACAAAAGTTGAGCTGCTCAGTGATTGGGGAATATATTATTTTATGACAGTGTTTAAGGCTGTTAACTGAGCATTCTTGTGAACCAAGAGAAAGCCAATTTGAAAGCCTGAAGGAAAATACTGCCTGGAGACTGTTCCTAGAAAAGAATTCACCTAAAGAAGTGAGCTAGAGGGAGTCTCTAAATATACTTATTTCTTAGGATGATCTGGAGGATATTGGGCTGCAACCAACTCTCAGATTTTTCTTCCTTTGAAGCCTTCTTCAACTTTAAAACTCAAAGTAATTGAATGTTTCCTCATGTATAAAAATACAGAGGCTAAATATATAAGAAAATGAAAAAAAATAAGATTTAAAAAAAATGGAAAATGATTTTGTAAAATGTTGTGAGAGATTCCATTGCCGGAAGAAATATTCAGTATATTTTTGTGATTCCAAAAAATTTAGGACCAAGAAAGGCTTAACCAGGTGTGGGGTATTTCAGATTCAACTGAGAATTCTTGGATCATTTTTAGTTATAAGGCAGACTATGCCACTACAATAAAGTGGTTTATTTAAAAGTTTCACTATCTAAGTCTATAAAACAATTCAGAATTATGGAGGAAAAGAGAAGAAAACAAAAGCTTTTTACCTAGCCAAAAGGAACACTGTAAGATAGATGGAGCCCCTGGAGGCAACAGGGAGGAGGGGGCTGAGAGGAAGTTTAATGATTGACCTAATCACTGAAGTAGACTATAGTCTAAAACACACACATACATGCACACTCACATACACACACAACAGGTGTGTTTTATTTACCACTCACAGGAAGACAAGTTTGCACAGGCAAAGATTGCCTCTTTTCAGGTATATAAATATGATTTCATATCATAATAAAAGGTAAGGTTTTAATTCTGAACGCATTCAAGGTCACACACAGGTCCTATAGTGTGTATAACTGGCACAGATTGATCCAAACCTTGTCCCCCTTGTTCTTTTAACTATCTTCATTCCTTTACTTTGTATTCTCCTCCGATAGATCTATTATGCCCATGGTTCCCAGCAATACTGCTCCATATTAAAGCATCCATCACATCCAAAGAGCAAAGCTTTGGATGAGAAGCCGCTTCAGGAATCGTACTGAGATTGGTGGTTCCTGGAGTGAAAGTTATGAATGGGATTAAGATTTAATACACCATGCTTATCTTATAGGAGAACCAGGCCACACATGAAAAGGAGAAGTACCAACTGAGGAGGATTGAAAGGTGTTGACAGAACACCTTCAACCATATACAAAAGCAACTCAGCTAGCAGACCCTGAGGAGAATCAAATATTCATCCAGACATTGCAGCATAGGCAATGAGAGAAAATGGAGAGGAGACAAACTTTTCCACTCTTTTAGGATCTTTATCCTTTGCTCTTAAGAAAGATTCATATGGCAAAATTTTAGTATATAATCTTATATTATAAATCATATATCATAAAATGGTTATTAATCATATGTGAAATGCATAATGCATACGTGATATATTATGCATACTTATTAAGAATGTATGTGTTAAGGAAAGACAGATCTAGGTTGAATCAAAGTTTCAATACTTTTCTATCAGATTTTTGAGTTGGTACTTTTAACTTTCTGAGTTTCCATTTCCCCATCTTTAACACTGGGATAATAAAAATAGCATGCTTTAGTATGATAGGTAGGATATTTTTTAGTATTTGGCTAGTCATACTATCCAGATGTTTCTTCAAACACTGTTTTAGACATTTCTGTATGTCAATTTGACACCAATGTTGAGACAGCTGGGAAGAGGAAATACCTCCTAAGGAGTTGTTATAATCAAATTGGCCCATGGAACACTGTCTTGAATGATAGTTGATGTAGGAAGGCCCAGCTCACTACGGGCAGTGCCATCCCTGGTCGAATGAGCCTGTGATTCTTAATAAAGATAGCTTAACACCAGCCTGGGAGAAAGCTAGTAAGTTGCATTCCTCTAGCATCTCAGCTTTGAGCACTTCTCTCACACCTTTACCTTAGCTTCCTGTAATTTAAAGATGGGATCTAACTGTTAAGCTAAAATAAATCCTTTCTCTCCCTAGGTTGGCCAGTGTTCTGTCACTGCAGCAGAGAAACAAGCCAGACCATTGTGGATTAGCAACCTCTGTCTTTCTCATCTTTCCATCTTTCCATCTTTCTGTCTCTTCTAGACAGGTATTTCACACACATACTACAGGTTTTTCAAATAATATTTCTTTTTATTTATGTTTTAATTCATATATGTGGCTTGTGTATGTATATATCATCTGCATGCTGGTATCTCCAGAAGCCAGAGAAGAGTATAGGATCTCCTGGAGCTGGAGTAATAGGCATTTCTAAGACTCAATATGAGTGCTGGGAACCAAACTCAATGTCCTCTGCTCATCTCTCCAGACTTTATTTTTCTTCTGATGAGCTATGAAAAACAAACATCATTGTTGTTTGTGATGGTAATAAAATGATTCACAAAACTTAACACACAAGTATTGATTGATGAGCAATAAATATTACCTGCCCTTGTAGCCATGATTAATATTTACTCCTTACCGTTTTACGTTATAAATACAATGGTGCCACTGGCAAGTTAGTCTGGAGACAGAGAAGAAGATGAAGAACCTTTGTAAGATGAGTAAGTGGTGACCAAGCACATGGATTTTTGCTCCTTTCACTTACTCTGTCTTATACAGAGGACTCTGGGGTTCAGTTCAGAAAGAACAAGACTCCGAGTCGAGGCCAACATTGCTACCTGCTCATAAATCTAAGCTGCTGAATCAGGTCTATCTGACCCAACATTTTACATACTTAAAACTAACCTCCATCAAAGCAAAATATTTGAAATAAAATTAAAGTCAAAACTAGTAAAGAGATAATTTCCTTTTTCCTACGTAATGTGACTTGGAGGTCAACTTCAGAAAGACTCTAGAACAATTAACAAAAATCACAAGAAGCTCAAAGTCTTTCCCTCCAGCCTTCATCACAGACTGGGGCATTTTGGCACTGATTGGAAGGTGAAATCGGCCTTCTCTGATTCCCTCACTGGGGACCACACCACACGCTGTAACAGCTCAAAGGAGCTAAAAATCCTGTTTATAAATGGTACCCTCAGATAAAACTCACCTTATTTGTTTTCCATTAACTGTAGGAAACTTAAAAGAAGTAAATCTCAGTCTCATTTTAGACAAGGAGATAGTAGAGAAAAGGTTACTCTCAACTATGGAACTCCTCCAAGCCTGCTACTCCAATTAGCTTTTGGATGCAAACTGAATACATTTTGCAAATATTAAAAAAAATCAAGGGAAGCCACAAAAATCACAAAAAAGAGATCTTATCTAGTAGTACAGGCATTTATAATGCATATTATAAATGTATATAGTGAAAGTGTCAGTACAAATAAACAGATGATAAATGTAAGAGAAATGACACAAGAAAAGTCTCAACTTATGAATGCCAAAATATAATTTATAAAATAAGCCTTTATGGTTTTACTTCAAAACTATACTAATTCCAGAATTATTTATCTGATAATTTAACAAGGACAGCTGATATCTGTTTATTAGTAACTTCTGTAGCTGTAGTGCAAGTGATTATGTTTTCTAATCTATGTCTTGACCTGACCCCTGTACCCTGAGGAAGACAAACACTGGGTGTAGTTATGTGATAATTCAGCATACATAGGGTATTCATACAACACTTGGGACACTTGAAATTTAATTTCATATCAGGCAACTTGCAGTATTAGTGAACCAGACAATAATGTTCATGTTTATCAGATAAAAGCAGAAAGGCAGTTTGTTGATATATCAATTCTTAAAAAATACAATGCAGTGTTTTGCTAAATTCATCTTTGAAATCATTTTTCTTAGTGTAAAAGTGTGAAGTTTTAAAGTAAAGCCTTTTATCCCTTCAGCTATCATAGGATCATAGAATCAATCCATGATCACATGACCTTCAAGAGCAAACACACACACAGACACAACTGACATATAAAAGTTTTAAAAAGGTTTCATATCACTGAATATTGACACACACACGCACAGACACACAAATGTATAGATGCATGCATATATGTGTATTAATGATTGTAAAGTATTAAAAAATAATGGGATAATTCTTTTAGTTAAACTTGATATGTAAAACACTACATTTCCATGGCAATACTTCCTTAACAGGTGGCTATTGACTGTGTGATCAGATCAAATTGTGAGTCACTATGTCCAACTAAGTGAATTGTTGCAGTTGATGAAATCATGGTATCCAATCTTCCTGTTTAGCACATGTCATCCTTGCTTCACTCATTGAATTTTGCACTCACGTTCTCCTTCAATGACAACAGAAGAAATCTTGACTGTTGTTTCCTGTGAGTGTAAAAAAAATGAAAGCATCCCAAACCAAGCTGAAAATAAAATGAGAAAATTGTGTTGCTCAAACTCCATCTCTGACTTAAAGTTCCATGAGAATTTCTGTCCACTGTTATAACATGTCCTCTCATAATGAAGCCAATCTCTTGCCAATGTTATACATTCAATACCTGCCAATACTAACAGTCAAAGTGTTTAAAAGGGATTGTGTCAATGAATATCAATCATCAATGGAAGATTTTTTGGGAATTTATTTCTCCAGGCGGGTCTCCTTGTTATCTCGATCATCAATTTGCTAAATCTAAATCTAATAAATTGGGCGTGTCTGTGGGAACATTTCCAGAGGTTTATCAGGGGAAGGAAGAGCCACCCTGAATGGACACTGCATCCTCCCATAGACTGAAGAGAATGGAGAAGATGCGAAGAGGGTGGAAGAGTACTAGAA
The DNA here is from genome assembly GCA_902729485.2 of Mus minutoides. Lineage (NCBI taxonomy): Eukaryota > Metazoa > Chordata > Mammalia > Rodentia > Muridae > Mus > Mus minutoides. The sequence continues at coordinate 309,139 of LR750461.1, read as the reverse complement.
TTCCCTTCTTTGGATTCCATTCTCTGGAATTCCGTTCTCTGGGCTCCCAAGTGAGCATTCCCTGAGACCAGTTGCCTCACATTCCTGAAACTGTGCCTTCTTGCCACGATAGACTATAAGTCCACTAAAAATAACGACCTAAAATAATCTCAACCTTTCTGAGTTTGCTTCCAGTCAGCTACTCAATCCCATCAGCAGTAAGGATAATCAATGCAACAGGCATTCTGTGAAATTTTCCTTTGTTAAACTTGATATGCTCTACACATAAAGACCTTGTGGCACATGCAAATATTTAAAATGTTAAATAAAGCCGATGAGGTCTTTAATTTTGTTTTTAGGGTGCCTCACTTTTTTATTGAGAATTAAACGAATAAACAAAGAGGTAGAAGATGCATGTCACTAGAATTATGCTCATTTTGAGAACGTCCATCCTGGGATGTCATAGAGGATGGCTGGCCAGAGACTTTGAGCGGAAAGACTGGATAGGATGTACTGACATTGCAGAGGCAGGCAGCTAAATCGAAGCCCACAGGAAAGAGGCGCCCACCGCGAACAGAAAATTTACTGTGAGAATTTGTCAATGGATGAAGCTAGCTTAGCTGGCTGGCTGAGAAATGATAGTTCGTGTGCTTACTGTTACATCTAATTGGAGGGTTTTTATGCTTCCTATCACTGCAGGACAGGTTCAATTGATTTTTTTTTCCATTGAATTGAATAGCCGTACACAATTTCCTTAAATTGAATGGTAATTCAACCTGTGTCCACATCACAGTAAAATAACAGATCATTCCAGAGCAATCCAGAGTGGAGCGATCAAGCACACTGAGTTCACAGAAACCCACTAAGCTAATTTGTCTCCTTCTAGCCTGCCCTTCCTATGTCAGACACAAACAGTTTGTGCTTAGCAATAGTTCTGTCAAATTCCCAAGATTATACACAGAATCAGAACATGTGACTGGCCATGAGTTTGAGCCTCTACTCCTGCCTCTGGAGAGCTGATGTTTTCATTTCTTCCCTCCATGGCAAGCAGGGAGTTTGACATAGAAAAAGAGAGTGCACTCTGAGCATGCTCAAAAACCTTAAGTAAAGGCTCTCCACTTTTTCATAACATTTCTAACATCCCATTTCAATATCATGTAGAAAACATGCCAGTTTTTCATATGCCAACATAGACCGATCTCTTCTAAGGCTCCTTAGTGCTGGAATCTCAGTACTCTACTGACCCTCTTTATTCTGCATTTTAGGTAGGTTCTCTGTTTCCTAGTCTGCACAGAACAGGTTCCATGGATCCAGCTTTCCCAAGTGCTGAGATTACAAGTGTATGCCAATGTACCTGTCTTACTGGTTGCTTTTGATAACAAAGTAAGTGAATAGAGAGTCACAAACCTAAGCACTATTAATGGATTGCCATCATTGTAACGGCCGGCCATGCTGTTATCAGTCATGATTGTCATAGCACAGGAAGCTGTATCTCAAAATATTGAATGTTTAGGAGACTCTCAGACCCCCTCTGAAGCTGCACCAGACTAGGAATCTGAGAACAAAGGTCTCATAAAGGGCTGCTACCATCACAAGCTCAAGCTGTTAAGCTAAGAGGCTGAACAGCCTGATTATTCTACATGTAGGAAGTTATAGACATAACTGTGTAGAGTGATTCTATTTTCAGTGTTAAGCAACCAAACCCAGGGTCTTGTAGTCACAAGGCAAACACCATACCACCCAGATCTATCCTTTAGTAAAACCCATGTTTCAATGAACTAGAATTAACCTACATCCAAATACCACATAAAACACGGCAGTGCACACTTACTTTTGGCCCTGGGGTGCTGAGACAAAAGGACAACAAGCTCAAGTTCAATTACATAGACACACTCTGTCTCACTGTACACACCCACACACCCCACACAAATATATCCTATTGTATACAACATATGAATGTCATTTGTCAAATTTAAAATACAAGTTAAAAAGACTTTCAAATGTCATCCAACGATAGGTTCGTATAGCTTCTTAGAGATAAGAGGTTTGTGCCTGCTATTCTTTTTTTTGTGTGTGGCAAATTTATTTTATTTGAGCATATTAGGCAAGTTAAGAAAGAATATGCCAATTTCTTTTGTACCACTTAAGTTGTTGATATACTTCTTGTTCTTTAAAAAAATTTTTTTTTAGAAACTTTTATTTTATTTCACATGTATGAGTGTTTGGTCTGCATGTAAATATGTGTATCATATGAGGTATCTGGTACAGTGAAGGGCAGAAGAAAATATCAGATCCCCTGACACTGGAATTACAGATGGGTTTGAACCACTACATGGGTGCTGAAATTGAAACCTGGGTCCTATGCAAGAACAACAAGTGCTCTAATTCATTGAGCCATCTTCCCAAATCCAATTCTTAAATACTTCTAATTCTTTCTTTCCTTTTTAAATGGTTATTTTATATATTTACATTTCAAAGGTTATTCCCCTGTGAGGTTCCCCTCCACCAACCCCCTATTCCATTCTCAATGTGCCTGCTATTCTAATTCAGAATCTATTCTAACTCAGAATCTCTCACCATCTGGGCTAGCCTCAGTTTTTAAAAGTGATATAGGTAAGCTTGAGGTATAGGGAAGACTGACATCCCTCTGCTTTGTCCTTTTGTGACTTGATTATTAAATCTTGGAAACGTTGATACGAGCTAAGGATATCAGTTATCAATATCTACATAATGTGTGACTCAATTTGTCAGTAATGTCCCAAGCAGACAAAATTTCACAAATAAGGACTAGCCCCAAGTTTCCAGAGCAAAGATGTGTTGGAGCTGAGAGATAGACCAGGGATTCCTAAAAGCTAATTGTATTGAGGTCATTTGAATGAAAATGGCCTCCACAGAACCATGGGGAGTGGCACTTTAGAATATGTGTTCTTATTCAAGAGACACTTGTTCTAGTAGGTGTTGCTTTTTAGGTGCGGCTTTGCTCAAGGAAATGTGTCACTAGGGGGAGGGCTTTGAAGTTTCAGTAGCTCAAACCAAGCCTAGTGACTCACTTACTCTTCCTGCTGCCTGCAGATGCAGATGTAGAACTCCCAACTCCTTCTCCAACACCTTGTCTGCCTGTATACTGCCATACTTCCTGCCAAGATAATAATGGAGCAAACATCTGGAACTGTAAGCCAATCCCAATTAAATGTTTTCATTTATAAGAGTTACTGTGGTCATGATGTCTCTTCACCGCCACAAAAATTTAACTAATACAGGTATTAATTCTAAGGTGATATAGGCTAAAAGCCTCTGGCTTTTACACTTTAAGGATTTGATATTTTTTTTTTGTATTTAATTGTATGTGTGTGTGTGTGTGTGTGTGTGTGTGTGTGTGTGTGTGTGTGTCTGTGTGTGCGTGTCCGGGTATCTGTGGCGTCCAGAAGGTGGCACCGGATATCCTGGAGCTGGAGTTTACAGGAGGTTGTAAGCTACACAATGTGGATAGCTGAGTACTGCTGGCTGGCACATTTTAGTAAATTAAGTGGTCTGTTTAGTAAACCTTAGTAAAGCTGTTATACGAAATGTATAAGCCAGATAAAGAAATGTGTCTCTCTACAGACCTGGAAGAAAAATATATAATTGCATGCCCCTTTCTGGCTTATTAAAAAAAAAAAAGCTTTCAATCAAGTTTCTTGTAGCATTTATCACTGAAGAATTCATGGTGGAAAGTCTGTGAAGCCTCTAGCCTCTAGCTGAATCACAGACATAACAAGGTCTCTAGGAAACCTTAGGACCAGGTCTAAGACTCTCCTGGAGGGGGCAGTGTTGAGGTCCCACTGATGGCCCCACCTGTTCAGCTTGCTGCCTATGGTTAGTTAAGAGAACACAAAGTATCTATCCTCCAAACTCACCAAATCTTAACAAGGCGACTTTGTCATCAAAACTAACACCAGACTTGTCAGTCAGCCTGGAGAAGGGAGCTGTTCTGAGAAGATGGAATTTAAGTTCTTGTTGTACATAGCCAAAGCCTTGTTTGGAGAAACTGGAGGGCCAGGGAGGAAAAATGCCACCCCATATATGTTTAAAGAATGCTTTTTGAATATTATACTTTATTATAATTGTGTGTGTGTGTGTGTGTGTGTGTGTGTGTGTGTTTATACAGACATGAGTATGGATACTGGCAGAGGATAAAAGGGAGTGTCAGATCCTCTGGATCTGGAATTATAGGTATTTGTGAGTGACCTCATTTGGTTCCTGGGAACTGAACTATGGTCCTCAGCAGAAATAATAACCAGTGAGCAATCTCTTGAACCCCTATAGAATAGATTTAAAAAATGTTTTTGACTGAATATATAAAGTAAGATAAAGAAGTATAACGATTTTATTTTGGCAGCTACTATTTATTACAATTATAGAATGTTATTTTAAAAGCTTAATTCGAAGTCTCACTAATGTTTTTTGATGTTCATTTTCTTGAAATAGATGACACAAGATAATAGCTACTGAGCAAATGAGTAGCAATTGTGATATATATTAATAAGATATGTGTGCATTTACTGAGGCTTGAGATTGCATGTGTACATAACAAATCATGACAAATAAAGGTAGATTTGAAAACTTTTTAGTCAATACTAAGCTTCCATTACAAGCTTAATTTTCAGATTTTTTGGGGGATGCAACCCTCACTTTTAAAATAAAAACTTGTGGGTACCTGAACTAACATGTGTATACACACACCATTGTACCTGCACACACATATGTATACACACACACACAGAAAGAAAGAAAGAAAGAAAGAAAGAAAGAAAGATAAAATGAATACAGAGATGTGAATTGAAGATATATCCCAGAATCAATAAGTTGCAGTTCTAAAGGTAATATGGGGGTTCTCGGGTAGAAACAATGCCTACTGATATAATCTAATTGGATGGCACTGTCCTGTCAGGATTATATACATCTTAAAGTCCCAAGGAAAGGGAAAGACAGTAACAAAATGCCATGAAATTATTGGGCCTGGTGAGCTAAAGCCAAATGCACCAGTATTCCTCTTAGTGAAGTGCTGGAAACAAAGAGCAAACTTAGCTTTCCTGCAGAGATAGAGAAGGTCTGAGCTTAGTGAAGATTGACACACCAGCTTACTCAGAGCTAAAATTTGTCTTCATTCACTTAGTAAAACCGCCCATTTACTCTTGAGCAATGTGTCAGCTACATTCTTTGACTTGTGATCTATTGAACAAGCAGTCAACTCTTCTATTTAAACTGCTAATTAGAAACAAGCCCATAGCTAGCATACCAAGCCTTGCACACAGGAGGTAGAAGCAGGTAGATCCCTGTGAGTCTGAGGACAGCCTGTTCTACATAGGGAATTCTAGGCTAGCTAGAAGTACACACACACACACACACACACACACACACACACACACTCACATGCACGCACACACGCACGCATATAGTGCCTAATTAAAAATTTTGGGTCCTGTTCTTTCCTAAGGACTCTTAACAGCTAACAGTTGTTGATCAGGGGATGGGAGGGAGCCCTGTGAGTACTGGTAAGTTATTCTTGCTCCAATGCACAGACAAGGAATGCAATTAAACCAAGTACGTTAGGCACAGAAGAAAACACTGGGGAAGAAAGGTTTCTTCCCTAGAGGAAAAAGCACGAGAGAGGACAAGGGAAGTTGAAATACTAAAACTCAATATATGAATGTATTGTTGAATGGTTAAAGAAAAGATGAGCAGGAAGGTTTGCATGTGAAGTAATTTGTCCATTTTCCCCCTTAAATATCCCCTCTGTAACATCTGCTTCTTGTGTGCACTGATGCGGTTAATCTCAATAAGTAGCCTGGGACCCAGTGTGTTGAATATTACAAACCTTTGGTAAATGCTGCATAAAATAAGATGTATTATTAGCAAGAATTTTTTCACTTCTTTTGATTAAAGATGATGATATACATTTCACACATTGCTCATATTTTAAAATAAGTTTTACAAACACACACATGTCCCCATACGTACATACCTCCATGTGAGTTAATACAGAGTAGATATTTATAGCCCAGAAAGAATTGATCCCGACTTGACACATCCTGCCTGTTTTAAGCATTGATTTTTCTGGGCAAGACATTTTTTTTTACAAGTAAGAATTTAATCAGCTTCTGGAAATATTTGTTTTTAATACCAGTAGGGGGAAGAAAACATTAGCTGGAAAAAATATGTCCTAACCACCTGCCAAGATATTGATTTAGCCTTATGATGGGATGTTTCAACTGCATTTTATGAGCAGGAATGTCTGATTTGGTCCCTTTGGGTCAATGTTCCACTGTAATTTCAAACATTTGAAAGTCCTCTTCTTTCACCGTTTGCAAAACTGTTACTTCCTTGAATCAAATGAATTTCTTTGAGTGTTTTCTCTCTCAGCACAGATAATGTATGACTGGATGCTTTTATGAGACAGCAGGAAACACGCTTATCTTGTCAATACCTTCTTAATAAAGAAAAATGGACTGGAACCCAACAGGAACATATATAATCTCATCAGGAGGCAGAGAAACTTGTCTGGCTCATTATTTTCATTGAAAATAGTTAATATGGGACATTATCTCAGTAAGTTCTGGCATGTTTCACATTTCTCTCTCCCTAGAAAGAATGTCAGCCTTTGTCTAAAGTGGCCGGTAGAGTCAGCTCCTCCTTGTACTCTCTGAAGGATCAGTGTAGAAGGCATACAAACCAGAAGGGACGCTGGTGCTTTGCATATTCAGACAGCTGAGCTGTGATCAATGCTGGCAAGTTCATATTGACAGAACTTGGCTAACCACATATTGAAGGGATATTCATCCAGCATATTCACCACTATAAATGACTTTCCATTCTATCTGTTATTGTTCTTTTTGGACTACTTTTAAAACTTGAGGAGAGGCTCTACCAGTGCCTGACAAATACAGAGGTGGATGCTCTCAGCAGACCATTAGACTGACCACAGGATCCCCAATAAAGAAGCTAGAGAAAGTACCCAAGGAGCTGAAAGGGGTTTGCATCCCCACAGGAGGAACAACAATATGAACTAACCAGTACCTCCAGAGCTCCCAGGGACTAAACCACCAACCAAAGAGTACATGGAGGGACCCATGGCTCTAGCTGAATTTATAGCAGAGGATGGCCTTGTTGATCATCAATGGGAGGAGAGGCCCTTGGTTCTATGAAGACTCAATGCCCCAGTGTCTTAGTCAGGATTTCTATTCCTGGACGAAACATCATGACCAAGAAGCAGTTGTGGAAGAAAGGGTTTATTCAGCTTACACTTCCATACTGCTGTTCATCACCAAGGAAGTCAGGACTGGAACTCAAGCAGGTCAGAAGGCAGGAGCTGATGCAGAAGCCATGGAGGGATGTTCCTTACTGGCTTGCTTCCCCTGGCTTGCTCAGCCTGCTCTCTTATAGAACCCAAGACTGCCAGCCCAGAGATGGTCCCACCCACAAGGGACCTTTCCCCCTTGATCACTAATTGAGAAAATACCCCACAGCTGGATCTCATGGAGGCACTTTCCCAACTGAAGCTCCTTTCTCTGTGATAACCCAGCTGTGTCAAGTTGACACAAAAACTAGCCAATACACCCCAGTGTAGGGAAATGCCAGGGCCAGGAAGCAGGAGTGGGTGAGTAGGGGGAGGGGGGAGGGGATAGGAGGTTTTCAGAGGGGAAACCAGGAAAGGAGATAACATTTGAAATGTAAATAAAGAAAATATCTAATAAAAATAAACTTGAGAAGAGTATGCTAGAAAGGGAGGGGTATGGGGAGGAACTGTGGGAAAGAGGGAATGGGGACAGAGGATAATGGTTGGGATATAAAGTAAATAAATACATATAAACTAAGAATCTCATTTATCAAAGGTGGATCTTGAAGTTAACCTTTCTGCTCACTATCTTGTTGTTACATTAAAAAAACAGTAAGTATGGGGGTGAGGTAGGGCTTGATTCAGTAAATCTTCATTAAGAGAAAAGTTTACAGAATCAGTCATTGGGGAGGCAGAAGGAGGAGAATATGTGGAAGTTTGAGGTCAGCTGGTCTACAGAACAAGTTATAGGACAGATGACTCTACACAGAGAAATGCTGTCTCAGAAAAAAAGAAAAAGAAAAAAATGAAAAAAAAGAAAAGAAAGGAAAAGGAGATAAGAAAATTTAAGGGTTGAACTACTCCTTCCAAAAAGATGTGGTAACCTTAAACCTCAGAAACAGACATCATATTTTCCTAAGAGTTTATGTATAGTATATAAATTTATACGTATATAAATATATCGAGTTGAGGACTTAGAGATGGGATCAAACTACACCAGGTTTATTAAGGTCAATATCCAGTGTGAATGTAAGAGATAGAGAAAAGATAAAGATAAAGTTATGGGAAATAAAGACAGAGGTTTAGACTATGCAGCCCCAAGCTAAAATATCTAGAGTCACCATAAACCAGAATCAACAAAAAACAGTTCTCTCTAGGCTTTGGGGAGAATAAGGCTATGCCAACATCTTCATTTTGTATTTCTAACCTACAGAATATTGAAAATAGGCTTTGATTTTTTTTTTTAAGATCGTGTATTTGTGGTGGTTCATACCACTGCTCTGGAAAATAACCATGGGACAGATCATCACCGAGAGTTAGATGCAGCTCGTGAGAACAATTGAAGAAGGAATTGGCATATAGATGTTTCCCCAGAAAAACACAATTCTGCCTTCAAGGACTTTCTACAGATAATATCAGAACTAGCTGTGATATTTAAGGCAAACCACTGGAATATGCTGGTTCCGTAGGATTGGGTCATTGTGATGGTTGGTCTTGATTGTTAACTTGATGGGATTTAGAACCATCTGGGATCCACATCTTGCACTTATCTTGAGGCTATGTCAAAAAAGGTTTAATTGAGAAGAGAAGACCCACCTTGAAATAGCCTTGTATTGTTCTGTAGACTCAGGCCTAATAAAGCATCAAAACAGGGAAAGATGAAGAGAAGTAATCCCCAGAGTACATCTGTCTCTGCCTCCTACTGTAAATACCACGTAACAAGCTGCCTCACAGACTTGCTGCCATTCAAGCCTGCCTTGATGGATTATGCCCTCAATTTATGAGCCGAATTAGGGATCCTTTCCCTGAGCAGCACCTTGTCAGATGGTTGGTCATAGAAACAAGGAAATTAACTAAGTAACTAAGTAATTAACCTTGTTACTGATGTATATCAAACTTGGGATCTTGTTCACATATTGCAGAGTGCAGCTCCCAGGTCCTTGGGAAATACAATCCTGGGTTCTGGGTTCTTAAAGCTATCAAAAGACAGATTGACTTTCACCAAAGGATCATTGAAGGAGTTCATGGTTTTAAGTTTCCTAAAGTATGTATTAAAAGAAAACATCAACAACCAAAAACATCATCACCGTGGTTGGAGTACAAAAGAAAAATAACAAAAACATATCTGGAGTTTATTCAAGCTGAGAAGAACTGTAGTTGGGGGCCATTCTGCTATCAATCCTGAAAGCTTTTCTTATGGGATGCTGTGCCCTTGCTCTGTTCATAGGAGTGAGCCATTTTTGTTATAATGTAAGGATGATGAATCACAGAACAGGACAAGAAGATGCCTTTTTATTGTGCTGGGTAGTTTTTTTTAATCCATTTCTCTAATGAATAACCCCTTCCATGGGTGTTGACAGCCTTCAGCTGCTTGTGGACACTTGCCACTGGCCAGTGTACAAAGATTTGTTCCTTTCGTTCATCTACAGATAAGATTGTTGAATCTCTTCTACTCTTGGTGACAAAGGCTTGGCAGGTTTCTATGTATTTTCTTAGTCATCTTGTATAGAATACACTCTTCAAAAATACCTCTACAAATGATTATTACCTTAAACAATAAAGGTGACATAGGCCTGGAAATACCAATATCTACTTATAATCCCAACACTTGAGAGACCAAAGCAGAGAACTTGAAGTTAGAGGTCAGATTGGACACATAGTGGGATATACTTAAAGGGCAGAGTGCCGAGAGAGACATTGGGAGAAATGAAAAGAAGGTCACTAAAATATCAAATGAGATCCTTTGAAGCATCTATAACCAAGTTATGTCACATCACAAAGATCAAAAGAAACAACATAAATCAATATATATCACCACAAAGAATGCCTGATAAAGAAAAACACAACATTGAAAGGTATGAGGGTAACATTTATTAAAGAAGAATTGAGTTAGCTGTGAACAATATTTATTTTGGAGAACTTTCCAAATCTGATTGTGTCGCTGGGTTAAAAATGAAAACAACATCCAAGACAAAATTTCATTTGAACCTTGAGAAGTAAGTTGGGAAGGACACCGTGCATTTTTCTAGATATACAGATTAACTTTGCACTCCTCACTTTCTTCATCATTGGCTAATGTTAGACCCACTCAAAGAACTCCTCCTGTGTCAAGGGATACTTTTGACAGCCCCACCCATCCCTGGAAGCCTCAGGGAAGGAAGGCTCTATGTGATTCTCATTCCCTTCATCTCCTCCATCTGTGAGAAACTGAGGCTAAAGGACATTCCCTATTTCTCCATTGTTATAGATCTGAATACTAAGGATCCCAATCTCATTTCCACAGTAACAAAGCAGCTATTCTTTTCGCCCTCTGGCATCCTACACAGTAGCAATTCTTTTGGAGACCAAATTCCCTTTTGGCACACCGTTTATATAATTAGTCCAATATTTAAAGCTGAGGTCACACAAGCACACAGGGACATGTGAGCATATGGTGCTATGGCACAGTCTGCTTGTCTGGAAGCTCTTCCTTCACTCCTACTAATTCATTCCAGAGCTCCATACATGGAGATCATGTGTGAGCCTCTTCTAGTATCCAGTTTATGGCACAACCATGTCAGCTGTACTCTCAGAGTCAGAAAATAGACCATCTGAAAACATGCAGCAGAAGCCTCAGCTAATGGAATACAAAAGGGGACAAACCTGGTATGTGGATTTGAAAACGCTTCTCAGGAGTGGTGTTCTAGCAACTGAGGCTTGAAGGATCAACCGGCATAGTCCAGGTGGCTGACACATATCTTCAGATGTCTGAACTGCTGCTTCTAGGCCACAGATGACACCTCAAAACAATGTGGCATCCTACATGGCCTTTCCAAATTGTCCCAAGCCCAAGAATCCACTATGAGAAAGTAAGACCTGGGCTCACAATGTCTTAGGGGGTTTATTACTAGTGATGACATGCCCTTCATCCAAGGTCAGCACTCTGACTCCACTGTAACATGCTGTGTGTGAATGAAAATTGCGTATACACCTGTTCCACTATGTTCATAGCAGCCTTATTTATAATAGCCAGAAGCTGGAAAGAACCCAGATGTCCCTCAACAGAGGAATGGATACAGAAAATGTGGTACATTTACACAATGAAGTACTATTCTGCTATTAAAAAAAATGAATTCATGAAATTCTTGGGCAAATGGATGTATCTGGAGGATATAATCCTTAGTGAGGTAACCCAATCACAAAAGAAGTCACTGGATATGCGCTCACTGATAAATGGATATTAGCCCAGAAACTTACAATATCCAAGATACAATTTGCAAAACATAAGAAAATCAAGAAGGAAGACCAGCACGTGGATACTTCATTCCTCCTGTGAAGAGGAAACAAAATACCCATGAAAGGAGTTACAGAGACAAAGTTTAGAGCTAAGATGAAAGGATGGACCATACAGAGGCTAACCCACCAGGGGGGATCCATCCCATAATCAGTCAGTAAACTCAGACACTATTGCATAGGACAGCTAGTGCCTACTTAAGGGAACCTGATATAGCTGTCTCGTCGTACAGAAGTGGATGCTCATAATCATCTATATGATGGAACATAGGGCCCACAATGGAGAAGCTAGGGATAGAACCCTAGGAGCTGAAGGGGTCTGCAGCCCTAGAAGAGGAACAACAATATGAACTAACCAGAACCCCCAGAACATGTGTCTCTGGCTCTACATGTGGCAGTCGGCCATCGTTGGGTGGAGAAGCCCCTTGGTGTTGTAATCTTTATGTGCCCCAGTGCAGGGGAACGCCAGGGCCAGGAAGTGGGAGTGAGTGGGCAGGGCAACAGGGTGGGGGGAGGGGGGAACTTTCGGGATGACATTTGAAATGTGAATTAAGAAAATATCTACTAAAAACTAATTGATAAAAAAAAGAAAAAAATAAAAGAAAATTGCGTATACACCCTTGGGATAATTCATGCTTGCCTGGCCATTTTATGGAAAGAGAGAAAACACAGTAGCATTGTCCTTACCAATATAGTTCAAAGAAAAATAAAAAAAGATGAGAGTATTAACTTTGTTTGGGCAATTAAATCAATTCCTTCTTCTTCCCTTCATCATTGTAGCAACATTATCAGCAGCAGCATCAAAGCTAATACACATTATCTGCTAATAAGGAGAGTGTATATAGAGACACTGCATTTATATTTAATTAGTCTGCCTGACAGTCCTTGTCTTCTTATAATGCTCCAGGCTTACCTTTGAAAATGTGAGATAGGGAGAGACAGAGTACACTAGGAGCACTGATGTTCCGAGCAAACCACAACTGGCCTCCTCCTCATTCACAACTCTCTTGTCCTGGATTCTGCTTTATGGTGCCTGGGCATTATTTCATTGTTGTTGTCTGCTCAGAGAGGAGGCGGGCCTAGCCTTTTCCTCAGAGCACTTCATAAAGCTGTGCTTCCCACCCTTCAATCAGAGATAATTTCAAGGTACTTCCTAAACCAGCAATCCTGCAGAGTCGGGGAATGGGACCATACCAACACTCTGCCCACTCATTGCTGAGAAGGAAATTAAATTGAGCACAAAAGGAGGAGCAGAGAAAATGAAAAGCTCCTGCCAGAAGTGCCTGACTCCCCGTGAAACAACAACATCAACCCCAATTTCCAGACAGCAACATGCGCATCCATCAAGCTCCATGAATCATTGGCTCTATCGAAATATCTGGATTAGTTTTCCAGAAGCAAATAGAGGGAACACGATGTTATCAGAGGGTCCTGCATCTCCTCTTACCCTGCCAGGGTCTAGCTGGTGATTATCACCATCGATGTGCAAGATAAAGATGAGCTGCTTGCTTGTTTTTGTTTTTTTTTTTCCAGTTAAAACTAACAAGATATTTTTCTTTAGAACAGGAAGACGATTGAGAATCCCATAGAGTAAAATCTCGAGGCAACTCTCAAGCAAAGCCATTTTCCAATGAAGGCTGAATGTATTTCCACTCGGGAGCACACCTAAAGTGTTCTATAGCTGATGGTATAGTAATGGGAGAAGCAAGAGTGTGAAACAGAAAAGAGGAGGCATGAACCAGGCCATTCATCCTAACAAAGTATTCACTTTAGGCTGAGTAGCTCTGACATCTGTCCTAGAGGATGAACCTGAGCCACTGGGAAGTCTTAAGGTGACTAATCAACCATGATGATGGCTTAGAGACTATAAGTGACAGGTGCCAATGCAAGGAGTCTGGACACACTGTCCACATAAGGCTTTTTCTTATGAACAGAACACTTGTATTGCCTGATGTTTTCTGCTCGCACCCAGATCTGAATCGGTAAGTGAAGTGGTCGGGAAGCAGGGCAATCTGACATCCCCTGGAAGTAATTTGCATGGTGCACCTCTGTGGCCAAGTACTTCACTCTATTGAACAAAAGAACAGCTCCTGGCAAACTCTGGCTTTTGTTCATTAGGCAGATAGAATTGTGAGTTGGGAAGAAGAATGTCCTCTCCTGGCTCTCAAGACTTCTCTACAAACTTCAATAGAAAAGCCTTAATGAAGGAGACATTTTAGAGATAGTATTCAAGGAGCTGAAGAGGTTTGCAGCCCCATAGGAGGAACAATATTATGAACTAACCAGTATCTCCAGATACTAAACCACCAACCAAAGAAAACAAGCATATGGTGGGACTCATGGCTCTAGCTGCATATGTAGCAGAGGATGGCCTAGTTGGACATCAATGGGAGAAGAGGCCCTTGGTCCTGTGAAGGTTATATGTCCCACTATAGGGGACTGCCTGGGCCAGGAAGTGGAAGTGGGTGGGTTGGTGATCAGGGGAGGGGGAAAGGAATAGGTAATTTTTGGAGGGGAAACTAGGAAAGGGGATAACATTTGAAATGTAAATAAAGAAAATATCTAATAAAAAAAAAGAAAGAAAAGAAAAGTCTCACTTGTTTGGAGCCAGTCTTTTGGGGCTTTATTATTTAGATACAGCAGTGTGCTGTGCTCTTTGGATGTCATCTGCTAGGTATTTGTACCAGTGCTAGAACTAACACGGTCTCAGCTCATATGAGAACTTAGAAATACAAAGGTCGAAAGAGTTAGCACACTGTAGATAGGTACTTTAAAAGAGTTATCTCTTATTCAACAAGTAGGACCCGAGTCAACTCAGAAGAGAGAATGAAAACATTGCGATGGCCGAGCTCAGGGAGGATCAGAGAGCAAATGTGTCACCTAGATAAGTCAGGAAGCTGCACTCACAATCACTGTGGTTGGCTGCACAAGATCAAGTCAGTCAACCTTCTACCACGGAAAGAGGAGACCGCAATAGCTACCGACTCTAGTTGGGGACTTATTATTGACCTCTGAAGGCTTCTGGGAGAAGGAGCTTCAGTTTTCTTTAAACAAGTGGTCCCTGGTAAGTTGACCATGCTCCAGTGGGTGGCCCCACAGCCAGGAAACTATGGGCAAAACAAACTGGACTCCATGAGTTATTATAAAAAACAAAAACAAACAAACAAAAAAACAAGAAGACATGCATTTTGGAAAGGAGTTGGGAGGTGGTGGTATATATGGGAAGAGTCAGGGGTACTATGAATATGATCAAAATGAAATTCCAAAAGATTTCATAAAATATATTTAAAGCCTTTGAATTAATCACCTGGCCTGATTTTTCAATTGATTTCTGTTTGCAGTGACCACGTTATCTTTGATAAATAAAAATCTATCACTTAGAGATGTGGTATGAAAACCAAAAGTCTAACATTCATTTCAGGTCAGCTGCTCTCCAACATACTGCTCAATGGAAAAAATGTTGTGTAGGGGACTTTGAAGACAGCTGGCTTAGCAAGGCATGAAGTCTAGTTCATCTGTATGAAATTACTGAGGGGTCAGATGATCAGTTATGCCTGAGGTTGAGCCAACCCCTTTCCTCAGGATGCTCCACTGGGCTTTGTAAATTATACATCCTGTGCACTACCAAAGTTAGGAGATTGTGCTAAACATTAACATAAACAATGTGTTTCAACCTCTATGAATGGTAAGTAAACAAGAGGAGTGCTTCCTGGACATTCTATAGTTTTAAATGGCAAGCACAAGTGGGTTCTATTTTTTGGAGAAAAGGTAGAATAGGGAGAAATGGTACTTCAAGCAGGAAGGGAGGGTGCTGTGGGCATGGAGGTCAGTTATGGACCCCCAATGTACAGTGTAGGAGGACTGGCTTTCTCTGTGCTCTCTGCAGAGACAAGAAGGACAGGATGGAAGTCACGAGTCTGAGCCCTGGCTGGATCCAGAGGCTTCCGTGATGCCAGATGCTTTCATTGCTCTGAGCATCCTTGACTCTCTGTACACTCCCTTTGTGCTCACCACAAGGTCCACCGTGTTCTACTAGTAATTCTGAGTGAGGTCCAGATTGTCCCACTAGTAGTTTAGAAATTATAGAGGAAACATGATCTTTCTTCCAAAGGTTTTCATAAACATCCCAAAATCTGAGACCGTATTCTGATTTCAAATGGGTGAGCATCCTTATGTTATCTCCCTCCCAGCATATGGACCAGGCAACTATGCCATGATGGTTTTCTCCCCCCCCCCCCCCCGCCTTTTTTTAAACAAAGAAATGGAATTCAAAAATCAAACTAGCTTTTGGATAATTTTGACAAATTAGCAAAATTCTGGTTCCTCCGTTCTCAGGTAATTCCATATGGTTAAAAAAACATGTCTTTGAGAATCATCAAAGGTCATTTGAGAGCTGTGATATAGCAATGGTGGAATGTTGTTCTGTGGTTCAGCATTTTAGCATTTTAGGTCTTCTGTGTAATATCCTAGATAGGAATCAGCAGTGTCCATAACAACCTGAGAATATGGTGGTCTCACTTTATCATAAGAAAAGAAAGTTCAAGTTGTACAGACTGACAGATTGTAATGATAATAATAAACAGAATGAAACTGTAGTGCCAATCCACTGAGATGTTTTTTTGTTTTTTTTTAAGATCAAAGAAATCATATTTGCCAACTAGTTTTTTTTTTTAATCTTTAAACTCTTCCGGCCAAGATAACACTCTTGTATTTAACACTGACAAGCATTTCTTTTGGAAGCAAGTCACTGTAACTTTAAGCACTGACCCTACTCAGAGAATAGAACCATTGTTTTTTTTCAGTGAACCATTTGTACAACTGGGTGATCCACTTTAACACATAAAGTACTCTTTTTTCCTGGATTATGTCGTCGCAGGCACTTTTCTGATGCTTTTAAGACTTCTTTCATGCTCACAGTGAGCAACAGGGAAATGTAACTTCAGATTCAGACGTAGAGCAAAAATAACTCTTTTTTATTGGATGAAATAGCCTATTATGTTCTAAAACAATTTCTTAAAATGCACTGTTTACAGCTCTCCGGGAAAGTTCAAAGGGCCCACCGAAAGTGTCATTCTCATTACATTATACAAAGGGCTAGATGCCATCCTTATAACCTACATTAATGGATTTTTAACCATAATTACTTGACTTTTGTTATCTTTCGGACTTTTCTACTAGAAATATTTTCCCCATGTGTCCTGTTGACCTTAAGAGTACAAGAGGCACCGAACCAAAATTGGTACTGCTATACAGACTCTAGATAACACAACAGATTCAGACCAAAGGATATGACAATTTTTATCAGATAATTGAGATTTCTAAAGAGAACAGAGAAATTCAGTCACCAGGATCAGAAAGAAAGCCATGAGAAAAAAGAATAACGGAGAATTGGTTGGGTGTTGTATTGTTTGTAATCAGAGCAAGATAAGAGATTCTAGTCAGGAAGGGGCTAGTATGGCTTTAATACTCTGTGTTCCTCTAGAAGTGGGTTACATAGGCCCTCTGTAGACATGGCATACAAAAGCAAGAGGTAAAATGAGAAGCTTAAACCTTTCACACACATACACACACACACACACAGAGAGAGAGAGAGAGAGAGAGAGAGAGAGAGAGAGAGAGAGATTGGTCCCTGCACAATCCTTCACACTATCAAGCCACTTAATTTGTCAACATGAAGTGTGAATCAGCTTTAGAGACCTCATTCCTAACTGGGGAGTTAGGGAGCAGATGACTACTAGGGAGCAGAGAGAGAGAGAGCCAGTCTTTTTTGGTGGTGTAACCCCATAATAGGTTTCTCATGTCCTAGTAAATGACCTCAGGTTTCTGTACTAACTGCATTCAAGAGATTGTTAATAACAAAAAAATTAAAAATGTATATAAAGTAATTGGGAGGGAGATGGTTGGTAGACCCTGCAGGAAGTAGTGTGAATAAGATCATGTTATATTGTCAGGATGAATGAAAATCTTTCCAAGCCTAAGTAGAGAATACTAATTTGTTAAAAGCCAATCATTAAACACAAAAGTTTGCTATGCTCCCTATATCTTGGCTACCCAATTTTGGAGGAAGTCATTATGTATAGTTTACAAGTAAGAGGTAGCAAATCTCTTTGAAGAGGAAGGCTACCAACATAAGTCAGCTCAATTTCTCTGCACAGAACTATGTATGTATTTATGTCAGCATTTACTTATATCAGTACATGCTCCTAGATACTTCTCTGTGACACAAGGAGGTCTATATTTTTTCTTTTGATTATAATCTATCACAGAAATTCTTGCTAAATTTGTCCCAATTTTGGCCATTTTTCAGTAATTTTACACCATCTTCCTAACATATCCAACTCCTTATTCCTGTAACACAGTAACAATGCCCTAGCATGCATCCAGCTCTAAAGAAAACCATTTGTTAAAGCGCTCTGATTCTTCTTGTTGACACGTGGAAACAGAAACTGAGATGGAAATGTGCATTATTTATTTTTAGAACTAATTTACTGAGGCTGGAAATAAGCTTAAAGTAGGCATTGAACAGAGAACCTAGTGATGATGGGGAAATGTTAATAACTCAAAAACTGATGGTTAAAAGGCTTCAAAGGAAATGAGCTCAATAGGTTTTTTTCCTGGTGTCAGGTACACGTGCCTCCTCACTTGTTATAATGAACTTCGTTATCATAATTGATAAAGAATGGTAAAACCACACAGCAGGTGGTGGTTGTAGACCTACTCAACTATCCAACCAGGAAATCCCTTAAAACCTACATGGAATTTATGAAGAAAGCAAACAAATCAGTGGAAAGCAAAGAAATCTTTTAAAGGGAAAGTAATGAATCAAAGGAAACCAGAGCAGATGTTTAATATATCAGGGCTAAAGCATAATGGATTATAGGCATTTCATTGAGAAATACCTAGGCCACAGTTGCTCAATTCTAAGGAAAGATTATTTCAAATGCACCCACGGGTGAAATATGGATAAACCATGACAAAGATTGATCAGACTTGTTTTACATTGCTACCATAGACAAGCACTGTAATGTCCCTCCCCCACCAGCCTGCTTCAGGCTGGTGCACAGAGTAGCCTTGTGAAGCCACACGCAGTGGGGCTTCCATTGTCTTGCTAAACTGCACCTGAGCTACTCTGGTACCCTGCATTCCAGAGTGCCCTGGACCCTGGCTCCGCCCAGTTCACCTGCCTATAGCTGGAACATCCCACAGTGCTCCAGGCTTCCCGCCAAATTCCAGGCGCCTGCGCAAAACCAACTGGGGGGGGGCGGGGCCTTCCCCCCTAAAATCTAAGGAGAACCCAACAATAAAGTAGATGCTTTGATCTACTTAGTGTCCACTTTCTTTCCCCACCCTAGTTTCTTTTCAGCCCCAGACCATCTTCTAGGGGACCCAGTCTGTAATGGGGATCAACTGCAGGCAGTAGACGCCAACATTTTGGTGCCCAACGTGGGGCGTCAAAATGTTGGGATTCGACCAGCGGTACTCCACAAGGCCTGGGTTCCCTGGGAGGCGAACTGGGGATTGTTTGGGCTAGCTGGGAGAGAAAAATAAGACACTGAGTCAGTTCTCCAGTCAAAACATGTCTGCGTGTTTACTTAAAGATCTTTCTTGATTAAAGGAGAGTGGAAAAGGGAAAACCCTGCCATCCCATTCCCAGGGCCCCTGACTCCATATTTTGCAAGCACGTGGACCTGTGTGGAGCCACTGTGCAGGAGGCTCCTGTTCCTGGGAAGTCATTGGCACACTCTGTGTTCTCTCTGGGCACCGGGCTGAGGCAGTGACATAAAAAGCTGCAAGCCAAGCTCTGTGGCATGCCCTCAGGGGCGGGTCTGAACTCCCAGCCTAGATCTGGCATAGGGATCGGGAGACTACAAAGCACATTAGTGTTTTATTTAAAGAAGGAGACATATACACAGATACAGCCAGAAAGCATCATGGCAACATGAAGAAAGCACAGATACTGTTAATATGGAAATGTATTCAGTGCAAGTTCTGTTCTAACATGGCAATGTTATAGAAAATTTATTTTGTGCAGATTAATTACCAACAAATCAGGAAGCTCCAAAATGCGTTAAGTCTTGGAGGACTATAATGTGGACAAATGTCATTAAGAGAAAAGGGTGGGGGGAGTGTGAGTTTTCATTCTAGCAATCACTGGGGCAGAAAAAGAGGGTGGTCTGTTATACCGAGGATTTCTGTGTACAAAAGTAACAACTATCGGTCTCCTTAGCATGCAGATGAAATGGACTTTCACATTGAGTCATATTAGCAACAATTTACAGGGCGCAAGCAATGTAAGTGAAGACCTCCAACATGGGTATTGGGAACAGAACTCTGGGCTTCTGCAAGAGCAGTTCACACCCTTGACCACTGAGCCATCTCTCCTGTTATAGTCAATGCATCTGTGTTCCAACTGTTTAAAGCACATGCTGTTGCTTTCACATGACTTTCAGTGATGTTGGGTAGTCTTTGTTTCCATGAAACCTGCATGATGACGCCCTTCCTGTCTCGTGGGGCTGTTCATGAGATCCTCTCTGTTTTGTAAGAAAAGATATATTCATGTGTTTGCAAAGTTCCATTGGTTAAGGAGTTCCAGTCTGAGGTTACCTATATCAAAACATGTTTATTCTTCTAAAAAGTAAAGTACAGGTAGTCAGACCAATTTTCTAATTATTCAAAGAATTTCTAAGCAATGTATGTTCCATTCTTAGTTTGTCTTATAATTATCTTAAATAGCCCAGACATATAATATTGAAGTTATATTATACATATTTAATATTCACCTTATTTGAATTTGAGAGGATTTTCTAATAGACCAAATCACTCCATGTGGAAATATTTTATAGACTGAATTTTATCTGAATGTGCATTTAATTCCTCTACCAGAAATAGTGATATATTAGGACTTAAATACTTCCCAGAGAATGTTCATTCTTGAGCTCTGGAATTGGCCCTTATATTTAAAATTCCAAAATCAGTTCACCTTTTCCTCAGACATTTTGTTAAATTATCTCCAAACTCTTGGTTGTATTTTACAGTTATTCAATACATACTCAAGCAAGAAATTATCATCTGGTTGCTATCAATTTTATTTCCCCTTGACTTAAATGGAGCTCAGGAAAAGTAGAATGAGAAATGTTCAAGGCAAGAACAAAGCACCCCTGTACTGCCAAATGAGAATGGGGTGGGATTGTTGGCTTTTCTTCTACTCCATCTGAGGCATGCTTCACAGACAAGGACTTTTGTATTGTGGAAACACAGACTCATTTCCTCTTTGTTGAAACAGCCTCTTCCATTCTGAGCTTAGTTCAAGTAATTCAATGGAAAAAAAAATCTGCAACTGCTCTGATTTATACATATTGTCTTTTCAAAATTGATGCCACTGGTCTGAAGTCACCAGTTCAGGATACAGAATGGAGCACTGTGTGCAGGGAGCCATTTATTCCATTTAACCAGAAACTTCTGAATACCAATCCGAGTTATTTAAAATGAGAGTGCTTGTTTCTCCAGGGATTAGGAAATGGATAACTCGGGGAGAGAAACAGCTGACTCGTGAATTTTTAATTCCAAGAAGATCCTGCCAAGACGGTTTGTTAAGCTTGATAAAATTAGACTGTGATGGGTACCACAGTTTTAGTGTCTCCATCCCCAGAGAAGTGTTTGTCAGAAACTTAATCCCCAGGGTACCAGGAAGAGAAGATGAATCCAATGAGAGGGGTGGGGTCCTGAGGCCAGAGCTAATGGCTCAATTGACTTAGAACCCAGATGATTCATTATAAAGACAAGGTCAGTTTCTACTCTTTCTATCTTAGCCTCTCCTATTGCCTTATGGAAAGACAAATAATACATCAAGAAGATCCTGGGTGGCTGGAGAGATGGCTCAGAGATTAAGAGCACTGACTGCTCTTCTGAAAGTCCTGAGTTCAAATCCCAGCAACCACATGGTGGCTCACAACCATCTGTAATTAGATCTGGCGCCCTCTTCTGGTGTGTCTGAAGACAACTACAGTAAGTATACTTACATATAATAATAAATAAATCTTTAAAAATTAGTTTTAAAAAAGAAGCTACTGGGAGAATAGAACTTGATCATGCATTGTCCAGCCTCAGGACTAAGTTATAGTCTATTTTTGATTATCATAAATGACCCCGTATGAGGCATTTGTTATAGAAACTAAAGAAGACTAAGTTATAGTCAATCTTCAGTTCATAAATATCAACAAACAGAGTATTTAGTATGGATTGTTCAAAATCAGTTGTCTCTGTGTGACTATTTATAAACTCTATGTATAGAGTAATAGAAGTTATGCAGAATGACAAATACCATGAAAGGTGCAATTTAGAGGCCTTCAGATATTTTTCCAGAGCATTTTTATTCATACTTTGTAAAATATCAATTTTGGAAGAAATGATAGGATGCACAACTAGACAGGATCAGCCGCTGTGCTCTGAACGTGCATTAGAACCTGCATGCTCAGGCTTGGTGGGTCCTTGGAGACTAAATAGGTCTCTCAGGTAAAAGTGAACTAAAAAGTAAATCACTTTAATAGCTATAAACATGACGAATTTTATCCTTTATATTTAGTGATTTACCATAAAATGCACAATGAACAGACTTAAGAGTGGTTACGTTAGATACATTTTATAAACATCATTTGATACAAACCAATTCTAAGACTTTCAGCAATTCTGAGATTTTTTTACACACACACACACACACACACACACACACACACATACACACACACACACATACACACACATACACACACACACACACACACACACACACACACACACACACACACACATCACACACATCACACATTCCCCTAGGGCATTTTTCAAATGAATCATTCCTGACCTTCATTAATAGAGTAAATATGAGCTTTATGCATATTTCTACAAAAACTGCACATTAGGGAAATATGAATTGGAAGCGTAAGGTAATTTAAACAGCTGTATGGAAATAGAGGAAAGGAACAAATTTGAACAGGGATGAGTCCACTGAATCTTCATGCTTTGGTCACTTGCAGCTGAATTGGTACAGCCACTTCAAAAAACTGTTTGCAAGTAGCATGACCGAGTAATTATAAATATGTGCTAATATGCCTACTATGTAAGTATATTCAACAGAAGACATATTCCAGATTTTTAATAACAACAACCCCAAGTATAAAAGGAAATAAATATGTATGTAATAGTTAATGAAAATTTGAAACATTCATAATATCTATTTCAATACCCCAATAAGAATGAGCAACTACACATGAGTACGCTGATGTCGAAGGCCTCATGAGGTTGCTGATGATGTCAAAAACACTGAAAATGGGATAAGTACACAGTGTGCTCTTCGTACTAAAATGCCATACAAAATAGATTGCTTCACTTCTGGAATGTTCCCTGAGGTCGATGTTGATTCTAACTGTGTCTATTCCTAACTACTGGATCATGAGTACAGTAAAGGCAAAGCAGCTGAGACAATTAATTTACTCATTGGCCAAATGTAGACTATGTGAATTTGACAAATGACTCGATTTCCTGATAGCTCAACTCCTAAGAGTAAGAAAGGGAGACTGTTACTAGAAACTGCTATGTGTGCCATTGGATAAGCTCTGTTGAGGTTCAGTCTGTTGTTTTGTATTGTAATGCTAAGTGCTGGCCCCCAAGATCTGGTTGCCCCAGAGAGGAGAGAGTCTGCATGTAGACCCAAGTGATTCTATGGACCTTACCCTCAAGTTATCTATGATTGGTAAGTATAGATGATGACAGCCAATAGCTGTGTACAAGAGACATAGGCAGGGTTTAGGGTTTCTAGGTTTGGGGGTCAGGAGACCCATGAGTGGGAGAAGAAGGTGGAAAGAGGAGAAGGGCCCATGGATTAGGTGAGTCATAAAATAATGCCCATGTCAGTTGGCTAAATGAGATTAAGAGCAGCCCAGATAAAACATGGCAAATTATATAATAGGATTATTGGCTGGGAAATAAATGCAGTAGCATAGAGCATAGATATCTGCCCAGCTCATGTGCTGATTAAGACTTATTATAAATATAATGGTTGTGTATCGTTTTTAAAAAGTATTATTGTTGAGTATTTAAATTGATTTTAATTTTACAAAGAGTTGCTCCTCAGTATGTCTTTTACTAGACCCATCTTTTAAATACTTTTAAATGGTCAAAGTGGGGAAAGGAACCCTGGATTGGGATTAAATATTTCTACAACACAGCTCAGTTCCCCAACTATTGCTTGTATTCTTACAGATAACTGTAGAATGTCCTCACAGTGGATAAGGTCTAAAGCAGCCATGACTGTCTGTATCCAGAGAGAGAATGTTTCTTTGCCCTACACAGAGCTGAGTATAAAAAGATTACCAAGAATGTGGAGTGTTGATCAGAGGCTGTCATTTAAAATTAGGAACTTAGCTTTGCCTTGCCAAAAGAAAAGTCCCTGGGGTACCATATTAGCTATTGTTATTTCATTACAAGAATTTTCTCATTTTTCTGCCCTATACCCAGAGAGAACCCATGAAACTCTACCTGTTCTAGCTCTTGCGAATACCATTTAAGCACGGAAAGAAACATCACAATGGGCTTAAGGGGTGTGATGGCTCAAGGAATAAGGATGGAGTCAAACAAATGGTTCCTTGTGCCAAGAATTTTAAACATGATAACATGTTTTTTGTTTGTTTGCTTTTGTTTGTTTGTTTGTTTTTTTTAATAAATAAAGTAGTAGTTGCCAATTGTCAAGAAACAATGAGGTCTCAAAGGTCAATGTCAGCCTGGATTCACATTAGCAAAGTCAAAAGCTTCAAGACAAGACACTAGATTTTAAAATACACCTGAGTTACTATAACTTCAGTAAACTGGACTTAAAATAGAGAGCTTGACCTAATCCCATCAATCAGTGAAGTTAGCTTAATACAAAGTCAAGGATACAAGGAAGGAAGTCAGGACCAACATACCAGCACTAAAACTGCTATTTGTTATTTATGAGTGTGTGTATATGAATATGTATGTATGTGGACATGTGTATTTGTATATGTGTGCCTATGTGTGTATGGATAAGTATGTATGTATGTTTGTGTGTGTTTTTGCATGAGTATATGTATCTGTGTGTGTCTATATGTGTATGTATATGTATGTATATTTGTATGTTTATGTGTGTGAATGTGCATTTGTGTGCATGTATATATACATATATATGTATGTGTGAGTGTATGTATGCATATGCTTGTGTCTGTGTGTATGTGAACAAACATATTTGTATGGGTTGAAATTAAGTTTTGCAACATGTTAGAGAAATGAATGGATATTATATATTACATAGGAATGGTTACCTAATAATTCATGATACAAATAAGTGGGGCCTTACATAAAAAACAAACAAACAAACAAAAAACAGAAAAGTGAGGTTTTATAGATGTGGCTTGATTCTACAAAACACTTTTTGATCATACAGAGGACCAGTATTTGGTTCCTAACAACCACAAGGCTTACAGTCTTCTGTAACTGCAGTGGGCATATGAGATCCAAGAATATTGAGACCCTGTCTCAAAAAAAATAGGCTTGAATAGATAAACACATCCTTAATAATTTTGATAACTTGTTATTTTTAATCTTAAAATAATGTGAACTTTTTCTTAGTTATAAATTGTAACATGTTTAACTGGGACAAAGTTGACTTAAGATGGTTCTTGAAAAAGATGTTCAGAGGAATAACTCTTTGTATAATTAAAATCAATTGAAATGCTCAATAATAATAATATTTTTAATAAATAATTATTGAAAAAAGTGGGATAATTTTCAATAGTAAACACCCCAACAGTGCAAAAGAAGGTCATTTATAAAGGCAACCCACTAGGAAGCTAATTTCTTTAAAAGATACATTCACTGAGCAAAGAAGGCAAAAGGAAGCCACAGACTCCAGTGTCTTGGTAGTTTATGAACAATAAAATCCCTCTTCATTTGAATATCCTTTCAAAGAATTACCATAATGTAAGTAGAATCCTACAGTCATATCTTGAGAATACACTTTGCTGATCAGTCAAAGGAATGGTGACTGAAGACAAAGGCTTATACCATTTGAAACTAATTTCTTTTCCTTCCTTCCTCCCCTCCTTTATTCCCTCCCTCCCTTATTTCCTCCCTCCCTCCCTCCCTCCCTCCCTCCCTTTTATTCTCTTGCCTTTGCTTTTGAGACAAAGGTTCTCTCTCCTTACCTGGCCTAGAACTCATCATGTAGATCAGGAAGGCTTGAACCCAGAGATCCCTCCAGAGTACTGAGATTTAAGACAAGGGCCTGGGGCTGGTGAGATGGCTCAGCGGGTAAGAGCACCCGACTGCTCTTCCAAAGGTGATAAGTTCAAATCCCAGCATCCACATGGTGGCTCACAACCATCCGTAACAAGATCTGGCGCCCTCTTCTGGACCGTCTGAAGACAGCTACAGTGTACTTACATATAATAAATAAAAATAAATCTTTAAAAAAAAAAAAAAGACAAGGGCCTGTTGAACATACTGAAAGGTTAATAAGCATGGGAGTAGTAGACATAGAAGTGTAACAACAGTAAATGCTATGGGAAAGAAAACAAACTTGTGCCACAAATTTCTCAACTCTTATACTAGCTCTTACAAATTATGTAAATAAATAATGTACTGGGTACAATATATTTTAGATGTAGAAAATGTCTTCCAAGCACAGAACTTTTAAGAGAGGAAATGAAGTCCCTCCCCTTTTTTTCTTGCATGAATTTTGAAGGATACATGAAATCAAAATGATAAATGTTTTAATACAGAGAAAGGATTTATAACCGCAAAGGTCATTTGCCCCTGCAAACTGACCTGTGAGGTATCCACAATTCCACACTATGCTTCTATCTTTCATAAAGCTCACACTTTCTTTCTACAATGACTGCTCTACTGGGTGATCTCTTCATTGTTGACTAACAGGAAAACACCCTTCAAGCTGATATGTGAATTTAGAAATTCTGTGAATTTCTATCCAATAGCACACTACATGATACTCATATTTTGGAAGCAATTCTAAGACTTGCTGTCCAAGATTAACACCATCAAGGATGTCATAAAGCAATAGGAAATCTACTTGTGCATTCTCTGAGGCATGTGAAGCCTTGTGCTTTCTTATCTGTCCAACCTGGTAAATAAAGACATGGGGCTGAAAAGCATCTTCAGCCCTCTTTCCCTCACTAAGGTCACTCTGTGAAACATGAACCAAACTGAGAAAATAAGTGACTTTGTAAAGTCATTTCATCATGCACAAATGTGCAGGATTGTGGAATAAAAACTCTGGATTCCTCATTGCTGCTCCACGGTGCATGATCTGAGATATTACTGCTCCAAACGGAACTCTCAAATATTGTCTGGCATTTATTTTATGAATTTTATGTGGCTCAATCCCTGGAAGAAGATAACATTAAGCCACCTTATGAAATATAGAAGATTAAATTTAAGTTTCTTACTAATATAATTTTTATTTCACATTTAGGAATATATATATCCAGATCAAATATAGAGTTGCTGCTTAAAAATACCTATATTTTCATAAATTTAAAATAACATTTTAATAGGCAGAATGGTGCATACCTTTAAACCCAAAATTGAGATGGCTGAGGCAGGTGAATCTGTGTGAGTTCAATGCATCTATGGGTGAATTTTGAGGCTGTCCAGATCTGTGGAGTGAGACTATGAAATTAACAAAATAATATTAAAAATTATCTCCAACATATAAAATTTACCAAAAAGGCCTGGAAACAAAAATATAAGAGACTTGGAAAAGAGAAAATTCAAATCAGATTTAAATAGATGTGAGGAAATCAATTCTGACAGTGCAAGCTACATTCTTATGTATTTCAGTATATAATATATAGCTAGGCATATATATGTTGTGTGTTTGTGTGCATATATGTATGTGTGTGTGCGTGAGATTGCAGAAGCCTATAATTTGTTTTTCCAAATTATGGGGGTAAATATTAAGGAAGTCATTTAGTAGATTAAATATTTGATTATATAAATACTTAAATTATTTATATAAATATTGAAATATAATGAATATATAAATATTTTATTGTATACATACTTAAATAAACAACACATATAATCATGTTTAACTAGTTTATTTTCTTACAAAAAACAAAAGAACAAAGAAAAATTAAAATTTAAAATAGCCTTTATATACTGTTTAATGTGTGTTAGAATAAAACTATGCACTGTTCGAAATATACTTTAACTTTATAATTACCATTTGTCTGCCAGGACCTACAATTCTCTTCTCATTATCACAGACTCTTACTAATAAGTACATTATTGAATGTTCCTCAGTAACGAAAATCAGGCAGTCCAAGGATATATTTAACTTCCAGTGATTTCTCTGGAAAGAGGATTCCACAGAATAGTAAATACTCTATGACTTCGTACTATTTTATGCATATACAATAAGAAAAGAAGTTACCTCTGATAGAGAAAAACACTGAGAAGTCCCTGACAAGGAAGCTCAGGGGACCAGTTCCTCACTTCCTGTGTCCAGTTCCCACAGCTCTCACAACGCTCAACCTGAAAATCTGCACAAGTTCCCACCACATATACTCAATATCAGCAAATAAAATTAAACATGTGCTGGAGAAGAAAGAAACATAAAAGAGCAATCTTTATTTATTTATTTATTTGTTTATTTGCATGTTTTGTTAACTTGAGGTTACTGATTAAACCAGATACAAATTGGGGTGTAACTTCTTAAATTTGGAGCTGAGGAGGGGCTGACCCCTGCTGAGTCTGACTGCATGATAGAAGCAGAGAACTGACGCTCAAAAACACACACATTCCACATGTGGCCCATGGCACACCAGGGCCCATGCAAGCATGCAGTGAACACCTGTAAAAACATAAAATAAAGAAAAATGTTACTTTGGGGGTAAAATGGTGCTTTTTCCTAAAGATACTCAAACACAGGAACCCCAAATAAATATAAAACCCATTATTAATCCTTCAAGTTTAAGGATGAATAGCAATGTAGGCAAAACTTACTAGCTGTCACTCTAAGAAGCAATTCACTCCTCCATTGCTACCTTGTGCAGTGCCAAGCCTGAGAGACAAACTTCAAAAGCTGATACTATTGGCTGTGTCATCTTTATATGGTATGAAACAAAATTTTTGATGTATCACAATCGGACTTTTAAGTACAAAAAATGAATAGGATTATTTAAATTGAATGCATGTTTTAAAAAGTCAATTGAATGGATTAAAGCTGTATAAATTCTTGTGTAAAGTAGAAAAGGTATGGAATATTTTGGCATCTAAAGACAACTTTTCGATGTGCGGTTTATAACTTGAAAATTAATTAGTTATTTATCTCTTATGAAATTTGGGGACCTTTGTGTCATTATCTATCTATGGGAATATGTCATTTTGAAAACTGATGATGTCATTTTGAAATTCTTTTTTAAAATTTGCATAGATTTTGTTTTCTATCCTTACTGTCTTGCTTGGGATCAATGTTCCAGAATCATGTGGAATATAAATTGAAATTCACAGAAGCAGAAATACAATGCTGATTGATTGAACATGGGAAGGTACCTGAGAAATTGAAATTCAATGTGTAGAAATTAATGGATGAATTTTTGTCAATATCTGCCACAAAAGTCGGTAAGAACATAATAATTATAGTTTGGTTAAGTAATGCAGTAACTATAGTTCAGTTAATAATATAGTAACTATAATCTAGACCTTTACTTATAAAAATTATTTTCTTTTTATTTATATGTATTGTGTACCTATGGGTGCATATTTATCTATGTGTGCAGTACTTCTTGAGGCCAGAAGAGGGCACTAGATCCACTGGCGCATGAGTTATGCGCAGTTGTTGGATCCTCTGGAATGGCTACCACTGTTCTTCACCTCTTGTTTGATATTTGAGTGTCTTCTTGCCATCTATCAAAGATCTTTGAATTAAAGGTTTGGCTCCCAGCTTGGCAATAGATTAAAGAATCTTTAATTCTGGGACCAAAGGCCCAAAGCAACAAGCCAACTCCATCTCATACTTAAATCTCCAAACCCTTGAATCAAAAAGAGCCCTTTAAAAATCCATTATCTCATCTATTTTTTATTCTGAGCAAAAGCTCACCAATGTAATATTTTGTACTTAAATATCACTAGTCAAATGTGTTTCTTACTAAGCAAATTATTAAAAAAGAAACCCAAGCAATACAAGGGAACTTTTGAAGAACTGAATATGTTTATTTATGAAACTGTAGGTTTTGGGTTGTGTTGTGTTGTGTTGTGTTTGTTGTGTTTTGTTTTGTTTTGTTTTGTTTTGTTTTGTTTGTATCACAGCTTTATAAACTAAGCCCCATTGTATAAATTCAACTTCTGGCATTTGGACAGTACCAATTATACTGCAGCGAAAGTGTTAATAGATTAAAGATATTATG
Source organism: Mus minutoides (assembly GCA_902729485.2). Taxonomy (NCBI): domain Eukaryota; kingdom Metazoa; phylum Chordata; class Mammalia; order Rodentia; family Muridae; genus Mus; species Mus minutoides. Next base: position 279,133 of record LR750461.1, on the reverse strand, counting down.
TTTTAAAATCACTTAGGAATATTAGAGAGTACATAAATATGTCTGAGGTCTGATCTGACATTGACAAATACATTTTGTTTCTGGGAGGACTGTCATGATGAGGTGTGTGTGTGTGTGTGTAGTAAGAAAGATTGATTTTAATTTTTTCACTCATGGATACATGCTACTTTTTTTTTCATTTTACAAAGTGTTTGAAGTTCTCTTAAGGAGAGCTATAGATAATTACAGGTAAATATATATATATATATGTATTTATCTTGTATATAAAGATATATATATATCTTGTATTCCTGATGCACTTTATACAAGATAAATATATATATATATATATATATATTTATCTTGTATAAAGATATATATATATATATATATATATATATATATATATATATATATATATATATATCTTGTATTCCTGATGCACTCAGATATGAGCAACCAAACTTATGTCCCTGCTGACACCCACTTTAGCCATCTTCTTCCCAGACACATGGACTGTACCTCTTCAGAGAGTGAACTCAAATAAGTGGCTTCTTGTAAGGAATGGGGTTGGTCCAAGAGGAAAGTCACTAACTCAAATAGCTTTTATTGTGAGAGCATTTAAACTGATGATTGCAGGACTTTCTGTCTTTGATAGGTCAGGGAGAAAGGGCAGCAGTAAGATTCTTAATTTCTAAACTTGTGCTATAATATGCACAATAGCATAGTATACTGTGCATGTGTGGGTAATAAATGAGTGGCAAGGAATATCTCATTTTGACCCTGCCACAGCACACTTCTGAGGATAATGATAAGGGTGCTGACAGGTAGCTCCTTGATGAATTGGTGAGTGCATACATTTCCGTTCTCATTCCAAAATGACTAGATTATCTTAAGTTACTTCCATTTTATTTTCTGATAACTTTTCTCTCCTTGGATCATCTATTCCCTGCCAATAAACCCTGATGAAGTCAATTCTGTATTTGTTTTTACACAAAGATTGGCATTACAGTGGAGGAGGTGGGGGAGGAAAGGCTTGGTGTTTGGTTTCAACCCCAGGCATGTCTTGCATACCAAAGTAGACCTGCCCTCCAGGTTATCTCAGCATTCTCAGTCCCTATCTGGCATGCCCTGCCCCCAACCCTAAATTTTCCAGCCCACGGGCTGCCTGTACTTCCCTGAGAGGCTCTTCTCTAGTATAATCCAAACATTTTGGTCTCTCATGGCTTTCCCTCTTCTCTTCTCTCTCTCTGCATGCTCCTTTCTCTCTCCTTTTCCTACCCCCCCCCCCTTTCTCCATAACAACTTTCCTGGCCTTGGTCCTTTGGGACAGTGAAATCGCCCACCCAAGACCAGATTCCCAATAAACCTGCCTTTAGTCTAATCTAATCTGGCTTAAATTGACTCATTTCATTGGTGGTGACAGAGAAATAACCTATCGCTCTGAAAAGTTTAGAACCCACAGTGAAACTTCCTTTGGTCCTTGGAGGAGCCATCTTTCATTGTGAAGGTCCTTGTACACCACTGCTGAAATTTCCAGTATGCTTACTACAACAGATAATACGGTTCTAATAGACCAACTTAATCAACACAGGTAAATAATGTGACACGGCTATTATGATGTGACGATGCTTACTCATGACGGGATGGCTGAAAAACCTTGAAATGACTTCCATTTATCTCCAGAGCAGCCAGCAGCCTCCAAGAGTGAATGAATAATTCATTAATTAATTCAACACAATTATTAAGTGCCTAACAAGTTCTACGACGTCTCAGTCTGTAGCTGGTACAAACATAAATAAACAGTTGTTTCTTCCACTTAGTAGAAAGGCAGCCAAGGAAATAATTGCAAACAATCTGATCAGTGTCGCAGGGTGACTGCGTTCTTTGTGCTGTTAGAGGAAGATCGTTTTTTTCCCTGTGGGGAGTGTCTGAGACTGTGTGATTGAAGCGATGATTGTGTAGTAATATGGACTGTAACTAGGTTATGGAGGGTCTTTTATGCATTCTGGATCAAATATTTATGTCTCTGATAAATCCCACGCCATATTTACATCTCCCAATTTTGCAATGAGTTGTTTGGGTCAAGTGCTGATGTTGCTTTTCACTGGGGAAACCAGGGATGTATTTGAATGCCAACACAAGACCAGGATAAGAATAAGTATAGAGAAGGACAGGTACCAGAAGAGATTTGGGGATTGGGAGTCTGAGAAGAAAACATCAAAGAGAAAATATTTTAAAAGGCCAAAGAATTTAAAAATGATCATATGAAGATTAAATAGCTGAAAGAGTCAAGGCTCTCAAGGCCTGGAGCATTCTGAAGGCGGTAATTGGGAGAAAGGCAGCTCTCAGGATACAAGTGGGCTGTGCCTACATCATTGAAAGGGCTTTCATATACACACATGAAAAATGAAGCTAGCACACTCCTTCATACTGATAGGATTTCTCTACTGACAAAATGAGCCAATTTTCACAACAAATTAATTAAAGGAAAAAGGCAGGTTTATTGGGGCAGCTCTCCAGCAAGTTCGCTGACTACGTAGTAGTTGGTCAGTGAAGCCACCAGGGAGAGGGAGGGAGACAGACTGGAGGTGGAAGACAATGAGAGAAAGAGTGGGCACATTTAAGGGGAGAGAGAGACAGAAACAGAGAGACAGATAGACAAAGGCAGAGAAAGAAACAGAGAGACAGACACACAGAGAGACACAGACAGACACAAATTCAGGGAGAGAGAGAAGAGGAGAGGAAGAGGAAGAGGAAGAGGAAGAAGAAGAGGAAGAGGAAGAGGAAGAGAAAAGAAGAATACAGAAAGATCTGTGTTATGTGGTCAAGAGCTTCTGGGGAAGCCCAGCCCCATGGGCTGGAAAGTTCCAGGGAACAGGGTGGGCATGCCAGCCACGCCCAGTTACAGCTAGGGTTTGAGGGATGCTAGAAGAACCTGGAGGCCAGGTTAACTTTGGTATGTAAAATAGGCACCCACCTCAATGTTTGTCCTGGGTCTGAATCCCAACACATACGTCTAAGAGAGAGCAGGTTGCTTTTATAATATGTAATAGAATTATATCTAAACAATATGCCAAGTGAACATCATCCCATCATCTCAGATCTCTGCTTTTAGGAGTGGAGTTAGTTAACCTTTAACCTTTGTTGCCAAGGTAACTGCATTTATAGTTAAGGCTTTCAAGGAGGTTAAAATGAAGAAAGCAGACTCACCCACATCCATCCCATGGAATGGAGATCCAGACAAAATTAAACGGAAAAGGTAGAGAGTAACAAAGACCCTGCCCAATGTTTCTTCTGCTCCCTGATGCACTAAGTTGTGAAGCTAGAAGCTTCAGGTGCCCGGCACCCTCCCTTCCATCTTCAGGTGCCCGGCACCCTGCCTTCCATCTTCAGGTGCCCGGCACCCTGCCTTCCCACCATGGCAGACTGTACCCCCCAACCCCCAAGTCTCTGAGTCAAAACAAACTCTTCCTTCACTCAAGTAGCTTTTGGTCAGTCCAGAGTTAAGTACGCTGTAGGACATGTGGCGCCCACTGCTGGTGGTCATTAGAATTGCATATCTTTCCTAGTGTGACCTGATGCTCACTGGGCGACTTTCTTTGCTAGTTAACAGGACAGATAACCAGAGTCAGTTCTATGGATAGGAAAAGCTCCTTCTGTAGCATTGATTCAATCTCGCTGGTCGTGAGTCCAGTAGCCCCAACATCAGTAAAGCACTGAGAAATACAGTCTTCTGAAGAGATGAAAGGGTGATAAATGCACATACAGGCTATGCCACTGTTCATCTCACCTAAATTTATTAAAGAACCTTTGCATCCATTATCTTTACTGTGATGTTGACATCATTAGGTTCTGTTGGTATTGACCAGATATAGTCCTTTTAGAATGAGCTGAAGGGGTTTGCAACCCCTTATAAAGAATAACAATATCAACCAACCAGACCCCTCAAAGATCCCAGGGACTAATCTACCAATCAAAGAGTCCATATGGGGGGACCCATGGCTCCAGCTGGATATGTAGCAGAGGATTGCCTTATCTGGCCCCTTGGTCCTATGGAGGTTTCATTACCCACATAGGGGAATGCTAGGGCACTGAGGGTAGAGTGGGTGGGCAGGTGAGGGAGCACCCACATAGAGGCAGGGGGAGGGGGCAGGCATAGGGGTTTGTGGAGTGGAAACTGGGATAACATCTGAAATGTAAATAAGTAAAATCACAAAAAAAAAAAAAAAAAAAAAAAAAAAAAAAAAAAAAAAAAAAAAAAAAAAAAAAAAAAAAAAAAAAAAAAAAAAAAAAAAAAGGAATGGCCCAGCCTACCCTCTGGTTGAAATTTAATTACATCTCTATAATACCCTTTACATTCCAATATCCAAGCCCCAGCATGAAAAAATGACTTTAAAGATCTTGCCCATGCCACAAAGTTTTAAATTCCCTAACAAAAACATCATTGTCCCCAGACTCTTGTTCCTTTCAATGGTTTTTATTCTTTTAAAAAAGTCACATCACACTAGAAGAAACCAAGTAGCAAATTCTCCCCCATACTACATCACACATATGTATGTGTGGATTTATTGCACGTGAACATTAACTATGCTTGTTCTATCTTGCATTGTAACTGTATTATGTGTGTCTCAAAATATCTCTAAAAATCCTAGAATATCACCCACAGTTGGCTTCACTAGGTCACACACAATTGCCAACCATGTACATGGTGATGGACTGGAATGCTATTACACTGATAGTCTACTTTATTTCTGCATAGTATGTAAAGAATGCAGAACTGTATGAATTGTATATCTCAATTGCTGTGGGTATTTGTCTTGGTGGGCAGAATCGGATTTACTAAAACTATCTAAAAAGGTGAAGTGTGTGAGAGAGAATAAGAAGCAGAGTGTAAACTATTATGAATAAACAGAAAGAGGTGTATCCCCTGTGGTAGTGAGACGAACAGGTCCTTATCCCCTGAGATAGGATGTAAAGAAAGGGTTTACAAGGTAAACATTTGAAAGAAGGCCAAGATCAAGGAGAAATTATCAGGCTTTCTTGAAAAGTATTAACATATGAAATACCAGTTAAGAAACAGTCCAGGTACCCACTGCCAAAGAAGTAGGGGTAGAAATGCTGTGAATGATATTAAGGGCTTTGTTTACTTCATAGGGTTTGGGATCTGGCCAATCAAAATAATGTCCTGGCAAAATGGCTACACTCTTGTCAAGCAGGTGCCCCGGCAGCTAATCATTAGCATTATTATTGCTAACATCATGTTAAATATTTTAGAAATACCTTCATGTTTAGGGTATGTGATTTTCTTTTCCAATAAATGCAAGCTTTATTCATTAATGTAGTTAAATTCTCTGGCTAAAAGAATTCTAATCCTGGCATTCTAAACCCTTAATTTTGTGTGGGAGACTTCAGTTCTAAGTGTACAAAAAAAATCATTTTCTTTACAAACTGTTTATCCTAAGATCTCTAGATTAATTCATTATCTTTTGCAGATATCAAATTTCTAAATCCAATGTTTTATTTAACACTCTTCTTGCTTCTTTTTACCCTGTTTAATCTCTGACATTAGTCCCATTTCCACTTGACACCTTGGTTCAAATGACTTCCTTCACTATGGTTTCCTGTCAAATGCAAGCAATTTCTCCTGATTCTGAATTCCCCATATAGGTAGACATAGCCTATGAGAGGGTCACCCACTAAATGTATTGTAGGGGTTTGAGCATATGTGGTTAGTGCCTTCATTGTTGAACTATGACTTTTAAAATTCTCTGACATTCTTCAATCAGCACTTTGCTTATAGTAGATTTTCAGAACTTAATTTTTGAATAAAGAAAATGATTGACTTTAAAAAGTTACCAACAAGGCAGGAGGAAGCAGTTATGAGCTCACATCACTTTAACAGAGAATCCAAATTTGGTCCTGAGCATGCAAGCAGCAGCTTGGAAACACTAGTAATTCCAATGCGGAGGGATCAGGCAGCCTCTTCTGGCCTCCAGTGCTACTGCATGCGCACAGTGCACATGAACTTATTCATTCACAAACACATATACTAAAAAATAATAAATCAATATTTTTTCAAAAGCCATGTTTTACTCATTTTTTAGGTTTTTATGATACTTCATTAAAGAAACATATTTCTCTTTGTATCTGTACAAATATGTTCACGAGGTGAACATATATGTGTATGAATCTGGGGGCCAAAGCACAATATCAGATGCCTTCCAGAATTGCTCCTTACCTTATTTGTTGAGATCGGGTCTCTTACTGAAGTTGGAGCTGACATATCTGACTAGAGAGGCTGGCCAGGAAGTCCTAGGTTCTGTGTCTCCACCTCCACAGCATCTGAGTTTCAAGTATGATAGTCCACATTATGTGGTTGCTGGGGTTTGAACTCATAAACCCATGGTTGTTGTAATTCAATTTTACTAACTGAGCTACATCCCCAGTAGTATCTTACTTCCCTATTCTTTTTCCCTTAAATGGAGTAAACATTGAAAATTGGCGATTTCTCTGGTGCTTTGAAGTTTCCCATCTTTCAAGCTTGCTCTTTTGACCATGGCACTTGCTTCCCTGTCGTTGCTGAAAATGGAAGGCACGAATTAACTCCTGGAGGATAGCAGAAAACAGGAAATCCATGAAGTTTCTCATGGCAATATTGTTCTTCATTTGGTCTGTAGACAGATATCAAACTTGAATATACAATGCTATTATTATCACTAACCCTAACCTTAACCCTAACCCTAACCCTAAGCTTAATCCTAATTCTAACCTTAACCTTAACTCTATCCCTGACCCTAGTGTTAGATTACAATGAGAAAGCACTCTAGAAGACTTGACAGCAAAGAAGCAAAGGATTGTTTCTGTGACTATTACTTACAAATTACTATCTTATTGAAAGGTTTGGTTTATTAATGACTGTTCATGACTCTATTTGTTTGCATTGTTATCTGGACAACATATATTTATCACTCTGCAAGAAGTGGAGTGATCAATTTTGACAGCTGTGGCCTCAGAGCGAGGGATCTTCCATTTTGGTGACAATGAGCTGTCAAAAGTATGCACACTTGGTGTAAAATTTGGAGCTCTCAATAGGGAAATAAGACCAAAATCTGCAGAATGTTGTTGTTGTTGATGTGTGTGTGTGTGTGTGTGTGTGTGTGTGTGTGTGTTTGTGTGTGTGTGTGTGATGGGAATTGCTTTTGAAAATAGGTGTGCGTGATAGGAAGATAAGTTATCGCAAATATTTGTACTAGCATATCATTTGCAAAATTCACTTAAAATGATCTTCTTAACTCTATATTTATAATAAGTAGTATATAGAGAGAGCAAGAGAGGGTATGATATATGTTACATGTAAAATTTTATAGTATCTTCTATAACTCTATTATTCATAATGATTGAATACCCAGAAGAATCACTTAGCATTTAATTTATATTAGCAACTACAGATGGAAAGAAAAGTGGAAGTGGGCTAATCATTCATGTTCATGACACCCCTAGATGACAACACACGGGGGAATGGAAGCTATAGTGTATACAACATAGGTTTAAAATCTGAGTGTCCCCATGAGGCATTAACTATTGCATCATTTGGTCTACGAGGAAACAAAACCAGAGTTTAAAAAGCTAAACCTACTTGCATAATAACAGTGAAGTAATTTTCAAATAGAAAGGATGTCATTATTGTCCTGGGGCTACCTGGGCTTTATGAAATTTTTCCAAGAGAAAGCAATATTTTAATCATTAAATCAATAGATATTTTCTCTATAAAAATATTTGCTTCTTATTTCTGTAACCCAATAAGCTGGTCTTGCTTGTTGCTTTGAGGCAATTCTGTTTATGACATTGCTTTTAATTTATAGGAAAACATTCACAGAGACTTTTGCATCACAACTGTTCGTTATAATGTTAGGGTCCCTCACTGCCTGTCCTAGTTATCTATGGCTCCACTTGACATAGCCTAGAGTCATCTGAGGGAATGTCAGTTGAAAAACACCAAGATAAAGTTACCCTATAGGCATGTCTGTGAGGCATTTTCTTGATTGTTAATTTATGTGAAATGTCCAAGCATACCATGGGTGGTAAAATTCCCTAGGAAGGTGATCCTGTGTTATATGCACAAGAAAGCTAGCTGAACATGATGCCGCAAATGAGCCAATTAATAGCATTTTCCCATAGTCCTTGCTCAAATTACCTCCCTAAATTCTTTCAATGACAGATTGTGATATGGACATACATATAGGCTAAATCAACCCTTCCCTTGATTAGTTACTTATGGCCATACAGCTGTATCATAGAAAAGGAAAAAAGTAAATAGACAATGACATGGCATAACATGAAATCCAAATGAGTAACTCAACAAGCACTGGACATCTAAAGTGACTGTATCAGAGGTATAAGAATATAATTCATTATTTTTTAATAACGTATTAAAATAATACAGTATTAAATGAATCTAAAACAAGGCATGATTTTAAATGTATTATTTTAATATATTTAATGGTGTGTGTTTACACGTATGTCAGCTTCAGTATATCTGTGGAGGTCAGAGGCCAGTCTTGAAGATCTTTGTTTAAACCCCAGGCTCCACATAGTAGAGACAACCAACTCCCATAATTTTTCTTCTCAGTTTAATACATGTGCCCCTAATTGTATGACTTTTTCTACCTTTAAGAACATTAAGAATGCACTCCTAGGCCCAAGAAGCATTACATAGCCTAGGTTTTATAACTGATTCTATCCTCCTTCTGATTCTTTTTTTCTTTTTTTTTCTTAGTCTTATCAGGTTGAAACTTTAGAGACCCAGAAATGCTTTTTCAGTGAGGGAGATGAATATTGAAACTTATATTGGCATTCTCACAAGCGCCTATTTAAAAAAAAATAATTCTCACACCTTGGGCTTAAACACAGGATCATCTACAATGTAACCTGCGATGCTTACTACAATTTCAGATCAATAGATTTCTGTCATAAGGGAACCAGCTTTTCAGGCTTGTTGTATAATCTTCTTCTAGAAACTGTTCTTGTACAGCTATTTTGGATGAAATTAAATGAAGAGTTCATCATGTGAACATTTCTAATATCAAGGGTCTACTGAGCTTCTTTGAGCAAGTTCAACAAATGAGATTTCTGCTCTCTGAGGAAACAATAATTACACTTGCTTCCCTCACATAAAACTTCCTCCCAATTAACCTTCTGATTGACCTCCTTTCAGAAGCTTCACAAAGGGGATCGAGGGAGAGAGAGAGAGAGAGAGAGAGAGAGAGAGAGAGAGAGAGAGAGAGCAATCACTCTAAATTGTAATCATTGTGGAGAGAGTTCGATGACTCAAAGCTTAGAACCTGACCAACCAATCAGTAAAGCAAGGAGTTTAAATTGGGGTAAAACGTATAAAAGCCACTATAAGATTGATACTTTTCAACAGAATTTTATATGTGAACATTTCAGTAAACTATCATAGTTTACTTTTCAATGATTAATTTCATTTTTAACTTTATGTGTGTGTGTGTGTGTGTGTGTGTGTGTGTGTGTGTGTGTGTGTGTGTGTGTGTGTTGAGGTTTGGTCTTTTGCTATGTATTGTAATGCTAAATACTGACCACCTCCAACACGTGGCTGTCCAAGGACAAGAGAATCTGTACAAATACCCAAGTGATGCTATGTGACCTTGCCCCCCACAACCCAAAGTTATCACTCATTAGTGAATAAAGATGCCTACAGCCTAGAGTTGGATAGAAATGAGATAGGTGCTTTTGGGGTACCCAAGCTTGGGATCTGAGGAGAACCATGAGGGGAGAGAGAGTAGGTGCAGTGAAGGAAGTCTCCCTGGGTTAGGTGAGTCAGGAAAGCATGGCCATGAGGGCTGGCCAACTGAAATTATTAGCAGCCCAGACAGAACATGGCAAATTATAATTCAGAGTTAATGATGGGGAAATAGATTCTAATAGCATAGAAGGTAGATATATTTGCCGAGCTTATTATTATAATAAAAGTCATGTGTCTTTTATCTGGGAACTGAATAATCAAAGGCAGGGTAGAAGCCCTGAGTGAGAATAATTTCTACAACTTGTGTGTGTGTGTGTGTGTGTGTGTGTGTGTGTGTGTGTGTGTGTGTGTGTGTGAGTTTGTGTGTCTTTACATAGATGTGTACACATGAGTGAAGTGCCCTCAGAAGCCAGAAAAGGGCACTGGATCCCCTAGAGCTGGAGTTACAGATGTTCTGTGAGCTGTCTGACATGGGAGCTGAGAACCAGACTCCAATTCTCTACAAAAGCATCAAGTGCTCTTAGCTGCTGAGACTTCTCTCCAGCCCCATAATCCTACAGTCTATAGAAAATATGAAAGTATAAGAAAGTAGTGGATGGGGTACAGGAGCAGTGGGGGATAGAGGGTGTCTTAGTCAGGGTTTCTATTCCTGGACAAAACATCATGACCAAAAGCAAGTTGGGGAGGAAAGGGTTTATTTGGCTTCCACTTCCACATCGATGTTCATCACCAAAGGAAGTCAGGACTGGAACTCAAGCAGGTCAGGAAGCAGGAGCTGATGCAGAGGCCATGGAGGGATGTTCTTTACTGGCTTGCTTCCAGTGGCTTGCTAGCCTGCTCTCTTATAGAACCCAAGACTATCAGCCCAGAGATGGTCCCACCCACAAGGGGCCTTTCCTCCTTGATCACTAACTGAGAAAATGCCTTACAGTTGGATCTCATGGAGGCATTTCCTCAACTGAAGCTCCTTTCTCTGTGATAACTCCAGCTATGTCAAGTTGACACAAAACTAGCCAGTACAGAGGTGAACCTGATCTGGTATTGAGTGAGGGAAAAGGACTGAAGCCCTGAGGGCCAGCAGAAAGAATGTAAACAAGCAACCTCTGTAAATAGGAGGTTCAGGGGACCCACCACCCAGAATGCACCAAAGACCTGGGAGGTGAGAGACCTTTGATGAAATGCCTGACAGTAGGGAGAGGGAACTTACAGAACCCACCTCCAGCAGGAAGACAGGACATCAAGTGAGGGATTGGGTTGCCATCCCACAATCATACCTTTGACCCATAATTGTTTCTGCCTGAAAGAATTACAGGAATGGAAATGGAGAGGAGTCTGAGAAAAATAAGGTCCAGTAACAGGCCTAAAGTAAGATCCAGCTCAAGGGGATGTCCCAAGGTCTGTCTCTATTACTGAGGCTATGGAATGCTCACAAATAGGGATCTATCAAGATTGCCCTCCAAAAGACCCAACAAAGCAGCTGAAAGAGTCAGATACAGTTATTTGCACTCAACCAATGGAGAGAGGTAGCTGACCCCTCTTGTTTAATTAGGAAAGGCTGAAAGAACCTGAAGAGAAGGATGATTCTGTAGGAGGACCAGCAGTCTTAATTAATCTGGACCTCTGAAATCTTTCAAACACTGGGCCACCAAACACAGCATACACCAGCTGATATGAGGTCCCCAACACATATGAAGTAGAGGACTTCCAGGTCTTTATTCATTCAGAGATGATGAACCTGACCCTCAAGAGACTGGAAGTCCCAGGGAGTTTAGAGGTCAGCTGGGGTGGAGGGATTGGGGCATCCACAGGGGGACAAAGTGGGGTGGAGAGGAAGTAACAGTTGGAGGGTGGATGGGGAGTGGTGGGAATGGAATATAGAGTGTAAAAAATGAATTACAAATAAAATTGAACTCAAAAAATAAATAAAAAAGAAATCTATGCATTTAACTTTGCATTTTATCATAAACCTTCATAAACTCATAATGCAGAATATTAATATTTTTAAAAATAGATTTAACCTATATTGATGAAATGTAAATGATAAAAAGTACATTAAAATTTTTTTCCTTCAATGTATTAAATGCACATTCCTCTGAGAAGGAATCTGCCCATCCTTTTTTAAGTCCTTGTTAATTGTCTGGCACAAAAGTCATAATTACTAGGTATAATTATCTAAAAATACTTATCGTTGGACATCTTAAACTCCTGTAATTTTGAACGTGATTATAATTTAATTCATGCTAAGCTAACATTTTATAATATAATCTAATTTTTAATAAAACTGTGATTGTGATAACTGTCTAGCCCTGAGCATATGTAAATGATAATGCAGAAATAAACGTATATGCCCTTGGCTGTTTCCCAAGCTGTGACCTTTGTTAAACCTACCACACAAAAGAGTTCTAAGAACTTTTCCTGTGCCCGTTCCTTTCAGGGATCCCTGGCTTCATTTGCATTGTCCTCCTGCATGTAAGTGTTTTAGTTCTATGAAGTATTATTTTTTCCATAGGCTCACTGTCACCAAGATATATATATATATATATATATATACATATATATATATATATATATATATTCTTATCTCCACATAATGTCACATAATGATTTTTAGTGACAGCATTCCATCTGTCTACTAGTTCATTGTATCTACTTTTGTCCCAAATCTGTTCTAATATTTTAAAGTTTTCTCTATTTAGTTTATCTTTAAGAACTGTTTCTTGATATTAACATCTTATACATAGCCATGTGTATATCTTTCTTCATGCAAATCAAATAGAACACAAATATAACTTTTAAGTGACTATTCAATGTAACAAAATATTCCCACCAGAAGTCCTGTTTCTGTCTCTATTTATACCATATCCTCTGAGAAGGGCCATCTTAGAGCCTCTCACAGACTAAATAAATGCTCTGCTGGTATACAACCTTACCCATGCCTTCACTTCAGGTTTAAATAAATAATCTTTTCAATGTGTTCTTGCTTTAGGACTCAGGCAGAAAAGATACGCCATAACCCAAAACAAGAAGTCCCATCCCCACCAAAGGGTTTCCAGCATCCAGTTTGATGGGAGCTCAGGGATAGATCAAGGTTAGCTGTAGTTTTTGTTAGCTTTAATATCTTTCTTCACCTGATCTCACTTAACATGAGACTGTTAATTAGTTCTCTAGTAACACAGATCTTAAATAAGACAATATTTTACTCCATAAAAGATGCTTTATAAATTAAAGGTGAAGCTGCAAGAAGACATTTGTGAGTGTGTCGAATTACCAACACTACAGGTAGCCTGCAAAGTCACTGAAAATAGATTTTAGTTACATTTGAATTAGCACCTACCAAAATTATCCTCAGGATTATTGAAGACTTACAAGTTTTGTTTTGACAAAACAGTGAGAAAACTAATCTTACCATCAAAACGTTAAGTCACTGTAATTTATATTTTCTAGAACACTTTCTGAGCTGTGGTTTTCAATACTCCATTTGATATTTTTCTTTCTGTATGCCTGAAAATAGGCAAAAGAGAGGGCTTTGTTAATAATGAGTTCTACAAACAGTTCAACAGAACCTGGTATTCCTATCCTTTTTTTTTCATTTTTTTCTTTTCCTTTTTTTTTTTTTTTTTTTTTTTTTTTTTTTTTTTTTTTTTTTTTTTTTTTTTTTTTTTTTTTTTTTTGGTTATTCCTATACTTAACATATTTAGACATAAGGTATATATTTTAGGGAGGATTACAAATCCTGAGAAAAAGGCTAACAACACTTAGACAGCCATACTTTTTCTGTCCACTAGAAAAGAATTAGCTCTTCACCTTTACCTGAAAATGTCTAGGCTCAGTAAGCAGTCAACTGAATGCAAATCCCAGATCCAGTAAGATTCTGAACTAAGCCTGAGCTTCCAGGATCTGCTAAGATAGGGGCACTGATTCTCAGGCTTCCTGAATCTAATACAGTGATTCCCTAACTTGACTGACAGAAATAGACTGAATCTATCTGACAAAGTCAAATATACAGAGACACTGTGATGGTTAGTTTAATGTTAACGTGACATGAGCTCTGACTTATATGAAGGAAGGAAAGCTCAATTGAGAAACTGTCTGCCTAAGATGAAGCTGTAAGACATTTCCTTAATTAGTGATGGATGGAGAAATGAGCTGCCCATACGGTTGGTGCTATCCCTGGCCTGCTTGTCCTGGGTTCTGTAAGAAAGAACACTGAGTAAGTTGATAGGAGCAGGCTAGGAAGTAATAACCCTCTGTGGCCTCTGCATCAGTTTCTGTCTCCAGGTTCCAGCCCCGTTTGAGTTCCTGTCCTGAATTCCTTCAATAACAAACAGTAATATGGAAGCATAAATCAAAGAAACCCTCTCCTCTACAACTTGCTTTAGGTCACAGTATTTCATGACAATAGAAACTTTAAGACAGAGACCTTTTTCTTGGTTTTTGTAGTGTTGGTTTACAGTAGTAAAAGCTTTCTGTTTCTTCTAACATTGATTCCTGATTTTGACCTTCAGAGCTTTATTTTCAGTTTCTTCCATGTTTAATAGGCTATTTCCTCCCTTTGTAAATGGTGATGGTGATGTAATTCGAGGGGAAAACAAACTTATTCTGAGAAGGTCACGGAGAAAGAATCTCTTCACTTACACATCTGGGTCATGAAGAAATATATCATTAATTAAAGGAACATTTCTTAATATATTCATGCTTTCCCACTAGCTTTTATTATATTTTAAATTAAGTATGAATTTTAAATATGACCATAAAACATATCAATGCATAGATATGAATGCATCTACATTAATATTTTCTTTTCCCTGAATGGTAGTTCAATTCTGCTTCTTGATATTCTCCAATTGTGCAGTGATATTTAAATCAGTATAACAAAGAAAAGTCTATGTACAGCTTCTACATTTGAATATTCAGAAAAATTAAATGATTTCTCTTACAGATTGAATTATGTGTACTCTGTGAAAATAATTTGAAATCCAGACCCTAGTACACACACAAAAAAAATTTTTTTTGAAATAGGATAGTTGCAAGTTTAAAATGAAGGTGTGTCAGAGGAAAGGTTCCTAATCCAGTATGACTGGAATCCATATATAAAGGAGGCCTGTAAAGACACTAGCACAGTAAGAAAGAGCTGTGAAGATGGAGGCAGAGCGAATCAACACATCTACAAAGACAGAAAAGCTAACAATTGCACCTGTCATCATAGAGAGGTATGGGGCAGACTCCACCTCAGAATTCCGCGGAGGACCCATTCTCACTACACCTCAGTCTCAGCTTTCTATTTTTCAACATAGAGCTTTTTATGGCTTCAAACCACACAGGAATTATGTTGTAAAAGCCTAGGAAACTCATCTTGTAAATGTAAAAATTCCTCTCTCCTCAAAGCTTTCCCTTAAGGATGAAATGGCAGCTTACTCAGCGGGGTGCTTGCTAGATGCTCCCAGACCCAGACTCCATGCCCAGCACCACATAAAACAGAGATAGATAACTTACCATGGATACAGAAGAAGACAGATTAGAAGTTCAAGGTCATACTCAGCAATAAGGTAGTTTTGAAGCCATCCTAGACAACATGTGACACTACCTGAAAAAAAATTCTCTGCCATTTTTAGCATGGGGAAAAAAAAAAACAAAAAAAAAACAAGACAAACAAAATATGAACATTTAGAGGAATTACAAATTAAATATAGATAAAAAAAAAAAGGCAATGGATTTGCTGTCATTGCTGATTTTGTTTGTTTTGGAATGGTAATCTACTTGAGAGCACCAGAAGCAAAAACTATTTCCGAGTTTTACATTTGACTCACAGTACCAGTGTGTATGTTCAGGAGAATCTGTAAGACTTGATCAGACAAAATTTGATACTTCATTTTTGTGTGACAATGGCTTTATTATTCTATGGCATAAATAAACCCATAGGCATTTATTTCAGACATAGTGTCTTAGTCACTAATCTATGGTTGCTGAAAATCCATCATGACCAAGACAATTTTTATGAATGAACACATTTAATTGGATGCTTACTTCCTGTTTCAGCTGTCTAGCCCATGATCATCATGGTAGGGAGTATGAGCTCACGCAAGCAGATGCTAAGGCAGTAGCTGAGAGCCACATCATAATCTTTAGGCAGAGAATAGAGACTGGGCATGGCATAGTCTACAGAACTCTCAAAAACCACCCCCATGACACATTTCCTCCAGCAATGTCATGCCTATTTTTACAAGCCCACACCTATTCTAATAAGGCTGTAACTCCTGATCCTTTTAATCTTTTCAAACCATTTTACTCCCTGCTGACTAAGCATTTAAATATATGAGGCTATGGAGCCATTCTAATCCAATTCACCACACAGGTTGGGTCTTTTGTATCAGAAGATTTTCTTCCATTCTCCTCAGAAGTAATTTGAATGTGAGTTACAGGCACAACACTATTCCTTAGATATCTTTCTACATTACCCTTTAAGATTAAGGCTGTTGTCCTACATTGAATCTGATATGTTCCCCAAAGGCTCATGTGTTAAAGAACTGATAACATCTGATAGGATTGGAGGACCACTTGGATCATGAGTGCTCAGACTTCACCAATGGATTAACCCTTTGATGCATTCATAATTTCATAACATTACTAGGAAAAAGAGGTGGAAACTAGTCATAAAACGGAGACTACAATAGTGTTTGTACAGGGAGGATTCTTGACCCTTTATTTATGCTCAGCTTCCTGATTGTCCTGAGATAAGCAGCTTTGCTGAGTTATAGCATCCTTTACATGATGTTCTGATTCTACACAAACCTGTAAGGGTTGGATCTGGATTATGAGTGTTTTCATTTCAGAACTTCTGATACACCTATTTAGGCTGTCTCTAATCTTTTGGTAGGTCACGTATGTCTAAAAAGTTACCTACTTAACCTGCAACTTATCTAATTTATTGGAACGTAGTCTTAGAAAGCATGCACTAGTAGCCATATGAATTTCTTAATGACTGTTTGAAAATATCTTGTTTGTCTCTCATTTTTATGAGCTTGGGTCTTCATTCTCTTTCTTTTGCTTACCCAGCATACAATTATGGCAATTTGTTTTACTTTTTCAAAGAATCATTTCTTCGTTTCATCAATAATTTTTTTTCTTCTTTAAATCTCATTAATTTTTGCCTTTCTGTTTGTGATTTCTTTCCACTGATTAATTCAGCATTTGGCTTGTTCCTATTTAAGTAAGACCTGGAGATTTTATAAAACTATTTATTTATGTATCTTGGGTAATGTCAGAATTTATTTAAATTTCTTTCTTCCTTGAATTTATATGTGTGTATACATATTTATGTATATATGTATATATAGTATATGTATATTTTAGATTTCACAGGTTCTAATGTGATTTCATTTCCATTCAATTCCAGTAATCTTAAAATTTGTCTGATGACCCATTCATAGTGTAGTACTGTATGGTTCTCTCTCCATGAACTTCATTTTCTGTAGGTGTCCTGAGGCTGATTTCTAATCACATTCCACTGTAATTAAATAGAATACAAGAAGTTGTCTTCATATTTCTACATTTGGGAAGACTTGCATTATGTGATAAAAATGTGGCTCATTTTTGAGGACATTTCATGGACTGCTGAGAACAATTATTGGATTCTGAGTTTGTGCCTTGATAGCACAGCTGAAACCCTTGCTTCTGGCATGGCTTTGATAATTCTTTTACCTAACAGTTCTTTCATTTTAGGTTTCTGTTCCTTGGGAATGGAGAGCATCCCTATTAAATATTCTTTTATTTTAGTCCTTACTCTTCTCCTTTGGGAAAAAAAGTTCCATTTATTCTATGCCATTAACATTGTTACTATTATTTTCATGCTGTGAGTTATGTTTTTATTTGTAAGTATATTTATTTCATAATTGGTCTTTTATGGCATCATTTTCTTGGACTAAAGATGCCATTGCTTTTATTTTTCCTCAGGCATCGATAATAGTATCACCACAGTCTTTTATTTTCCTTTCAGGATTTCTACAAGCTAACCAGGAAGTATTGTACAAGGGGTATCACTCTTAAATATATAATTTCATTTACATTTCTTTTTACTTGTAAGTTTATTCATTTCCTAATTTGTCTTTTTATATCTGTTCCATTTCTTTTTCTCTCTCTTTCCTCCAGCAGTAGGTAATAATATTAGAAAGCACTTGTTTTTACTTTTAGAATCTCTACAGCGTGACAAAAGAGCATTGTCTAGTGGGTATCAGTCTTAAATATAAATTTTTATTTAAGTTTCTTCTTTTCAACCCAGAATCTTACATCTTCATGATTCTGGGTTTGATGCTAGCCATGAATGTCCTCAGATAAATGCTGATACACTCCAAGTGCCTTAAAGAATTTACATGTTAGCCGGGAGTGGTGGCGCACGCCTTTAATCCCAGCACTTGGGAGGCAGAGGCAGGCAGATTTCTGAGTTCGAGGCCAGCCTGGTCTACAAAGTGAGTTCTAGGACTGCCAGGGCTATACAGAGAAACTCTGTCTCGAAAAACCAAAAAAAAAAAAAAAAAAAAAAAAGAAAAAAAGAATTTACATGTATCTCAACAAGAGAAATTTAATTGGTACTTAAGATGATTCAGGATTTTTTTTTAAATCAGGTTTTGTGGAGAAACATTTATATCTATGTCCTTCTTGTGGTCTACAAGGTAATATCATATGTACAATCATATCATCCCACCAATTAACATTTACTGATACTTTGCACAACTCCAAGGTGTACAAAACGTCTAAGGAACGAGAAGACAGAGGTGACTAAATCTCATTGGTTTTGCTCTGTTTCATGTGAATCTTATTATTGGAAACTCCCATGAGCTCTTAGAAACTTTGTGTAAATACAACTATGATTGGTGAATTTATTGGCTTACTTTGTGGAAAAAACATCTCTATACTCTTAATTTATTTTCTTACACCTGTCCCGCATATTTACCATGGGTGTCATTGCTATATCCCATTCATAACTGTCGTTTCCCCAATAAAATTTGGTAGGAACTCATAAGGCACTTGACAAGACCACCCACTATTAAATAAAATTAATTTTATTTAATAGTATTTTAAACTAGAATTGTAATATTATACCTGGCTTTGTTTGTGCCTTTTTTACTCTCAACCTTCCCTCTTTTTTGAAACTCAACATAGATTCTTATAGGTCCTAGTATCTGTGAATTTCTATCTCTCACTTTATCCCTTGTCTTGCACAATGCAACAAGATGATGTATTGATTTTCAACTTATCTCAGCCTTTCTCATAATATTTTTGTGGCTCTGATTAAGTTAAATCAACTTTCTGGTCAGTCGGCTAAAGATTAAGATTCTAGAATGGCCCTCCAGGGACATTCAGATTTTTTTTTTTTTTTATATAATGTCATTTGTACAAATGTAGGAACCTGGGCTTAAACAGTATTTCTATATTTCTGCATGATTCTTTGAGCACACTGTAAATCATTAGGCCATTGTTAGAGAGTTTCAGCAAATTTAATCTTCAATAATCTCACACTTTAGCCATGGAAATAAAAGCAATTACAGTCAGACATTTGTAATCACTGAAGCTTTCAAGATTCATTTGTGGTGAACTGAAACTCATTACTTTCCCTAATCAGCATTCCAACTTAACTGCCTTAAATGTTACCTGCAAAGCTAAAGAGATAGAATACATCATGTCGAAAGTGCTACATCAAATTTAATAAATACACCATTACGGGAATTTTTATTAATCCAAAAATTAGAGAATAATGGGAGATTCTTAGGCATAGAGAATAATAATTGAGAATAGTTTCATACACTATAGTTGTGTCTAAGAGGTTAAATGAGACAATAATTTTGTTCTTAGCTTTCTGAGGAAAGGTGAAACACGATGCCCAGTATATTCGAAGTAGCTATATATTCAGTGTGTTTTTTGCTTGTCTGTTAATTACTACACCTATCAGATTCCCATGTATATTTTTGAATAGTTACTTATGTTCTTTTTGGATTAGTCCAGTAATTTCTTATATGCATCAAATTTGCAGTCAAGCACTATTTTAGATTGTACAAGAAGAGATAGATAGATGATAGATAGATAGATAGATAGATAGATAGATAGATAGATAGATATTCCATTTGTTTGAGTGAAATTAAAAATCAGTGAAACAAAATAAGACAAACAAAACAATTTCTGGGCAGAATGCATCCACAGCATTGTCTCCTCTTTTCTAGTCATTGTTATTTTGAAGGAAAAGAGCTGAGGTTTCATTGCCAAATACAAATATACTCAAACCCCCATTCCTCAGTACTCTTGTGAAGTAAAACTGGATATGTGTGAGTGTTTTATTACAAGACTCACTCTTCCATCCAGGGCCTGTTGCATCAGGTGTGGGTACAGGTGAACTGAGGTATGGATAGAGGCATATATGATGTTTGTGTTTTATTTCAATAAGTAGTAAAGAGATATATTATTTACCTTTTTATATTTTCAATACAGAGTTTCATCATTTAGCCAAGACTTGCATAAACCCACAACTCACCTCTCCCAGTGCTTGGTAGGGTTTTGATTGGGGTGTTCTCCCCTTAGCCTGACTTATATACAAATTTTACTCACCATAGATATGCTCAAAACATTGCATATTCAACCATCTTTACAATAACAGGAAGAAAATGGAATTTTAAAAGAACTCCACTAAGATTAGATAAGTTGTCAAGACTTAATATGCAAAATAAGGTCAATAAAATATCACTCTCCATATTTCAAATCCTGTATCTGTTGGGTTGAAAGTAAAATTATCCATAGACTGTGATAGCTTCTTTTTAACCACACAGTGTTTGGGTAGTAATGGGTGGAGAATTTGTGATGTCTACTTATTTGGCTGCGTAAGATGCATGAGCACTTTTTTAATTGACAATCCCAGATGATTTGAAAGGGGACATTCTACAGAGTCGCCCTCATCTTCAGCTTCTTTCAGTCTTTCCCTAATTCAACAACAGGGGTCAGCTGCTTCCGTCCATTGGTTGGGTGCAAATATCTGCCTCTGACTCTTTCTGCTGCTTGTTGGGTCTTCCGGATTGAGGTCATGCTAAGTCCTTTTTGTGAGCGCTCCAAAGCATCAGGCAGCATCTACCAGCTGATATGAGGCCACCAACACAAGTATAACAAAGGACTGCTGGCTCTGTATTTGTTCAGAGATGATGCACCTAACCCTCAAGAGACTGGAGGCCCCAGGGAGTTTAGATGTCAGATGACATGGGGTTGGTGACATCCACATGGATACAAAGGGTTGGGAAGGAGGTATGGGATATGAAGCAGTAGGAGGGTAGATGGGGGAAGAATAAAATATGGAGTATAAAATAAATAAATAAAATTAAAAAATAATTTTAAAAAGAGGGCATTCTAGACTGTCTTTGTAACTGAGATCAATTTGACGTTTACAATCACTGGCGATAGTTATTGCCTTATCTAACTTCTTTTGTATGAATTTACAGAATTAAGGCATCAGATGACTCCAACCAAAGTTCCCAATTGATAAAACATAACTGTTCAAATTTTCATTATCCCCTAAACATTTCAAATATGGCTTTACATTGACATGAGGTGCAAGGAGAAATGCATGGTAACAATATGTTTTAAACATGAAGTCAAGACATAAGACCACTGGCTACCAGAGAACACCTTATCTGGCATTATTGGACATTTGCCTCCCTTACTATGTTGTCTGAGTTGGTCCTAGTTGTGTGAAGAGGCTAATCAGAGCTGAATATTCCTATTAATATTTGAAATGTTTACACCCCTATACACTTAGGGGTGAAGATATAGCTCAGTGGTAGACTGCTTTTTTGTATGTGTGCATAAGTTCATGAGTTCAGACCCCAGCAATGCAAAAACAATGAAGAAACAACAAAAAAAATCTAACAAAGGTATAAAAAGTAATAAAATTGACCATTTTTATTGTTAATTTTAGAATATCTCATAGGATTTCTATTATGTATTTTATACCTTACAATGTTTTAATATTTATGAAACAAAGATTTTTGTTTGGGAAGATTTAGAGATGAAACGGTAGAGGTGCAGAATGGAAGTAACATGAGAAAGGATTAAGCGCTGGAGATGTCTCTGCTTCCAGGATCCTTATCTTCACAAAACCTTTCTGTATCTCTTGACCTGATTTTGAAATCCTGAAACAAATGAACTCTAAGTTATTTTTAGTCCTGTTCCTCTGATGACTCACTGAAAAAAACGCAGCACAATTTGAGAAATTAGCAAAACCTAACTTCATTAAACTACAGCAGCATATTCCAAACCCTCTTCTAATAACAAAAAGTAGTTCTGCATTAGTCTATGTTGTCAGATGTTTCTAAGACATTAAGATCACTAACTTGAGCATTCATTACACATTATGGAGTGCAGTCTCTACTTAGCAATAAAACAGACCCATCTCTGATATTTAAAAGGTTCAGTGTACAACTTAGGAAATTCCCTAAAAAATCATGCTATAATTTATTACTAGCTAGACATAACAGCATATGGGATATAAACATTTAAACAGGGATATTCAGCTCTTCCTTAACTTCTTTTATAGTAAAAAAAAAAAAAAAACCTCTTGTATTGAAAAGGAAACATTTATTTGTCTTTTATTTAATTTTCATTTTTATTTATTTATATGTGTATTATTGGTAGATGCACCATGTGCATGAAGTGTCCAAAGAAGCAATAAAAGCATTTGGAATTCTATAGATCTGGAACTACAGGCAGTTATAAGTTACCATGTATGTTCTGGGAATTAAATCCATGTCCTCTGTAGAGCAACAGGTATTCATAGCCACTGGATCATCTCTCTACTACATATTTTCTTATTCTGTGATACTCAAAGGAAATGTGAGAAATAAAACAGGAAACACATGGTCAGAAAGTTTCACATTTAAGACCATGAAATAACTATATATCCATGGTATAACTATTTAAGCAGAACAAGCCTTTATCAAAGGTTGAAATGCTGCAGTGGCTTTCAAATGCTCATAGTCCTCTTGAAGGAATACAAGTTAAATAATGAACCCATCCTTAAACTAACTCAAACAGTACAGAGAAATTACAGATATTTATTGGGCTGAGAACACTTAGCATATTTTAGTTTTAGAGATAATCTGTTTTTGTTATTTTCAGAATTCTGTTTGGGCAAATTATAATAATGGCAATAAATGAATTATCAACATTCTAATATAACTGCTTGGTTTGTAAAATTACCTAATCATGCAAAGACTGTGAGTCATGTTGAGAATAAATATGCCTAAATCATATTAGCATCAAAGTTATTTAAATCAAATCTGGAGAGGAACAGGCACTTGGTAGTTCTGAATTTGATTACCAAGCTCATTAGTTGAAGTTTCACTTTTTATGAGGAATATCTTTTATTTTGAATACAGAAAAAGCATTTCTATGGCATGCTAATAACAGTTGAGGTACTGGTAAGAGATGAAGGTTCATTGTGAGGACTGTGTTAGGAAATGCATTAGGATGTCAGGCTATTAACTTCACAGGGTAATATAGTGGACTTCAATTGAAAGTATGTGTGAGAACCATGATCTTGCATTGAACTCATGCCTAAGAGCCAGGCAGAGCATCATCTCAGGTTATGGAGGCTGAAGAAATCTGTCTAACTCTATGTCCAGTACACACAGAAATGCCTACCAGTGTAGTTATCTCTCCCCCTTTCTTTAGGGGCTTCAGCTTCAGGGGGAAGCCAGTGCTGAAGACTGTACAAAAACTTAACAAACAGTTCAAAATTAAGCAAGATCTTCACTGTAGAATTAATTGAAATAGATGATTTTATTGCCATCGTAATTAAGGAAAGTACTTGACTGCTCCATTAAACAAATAAAGACCATTCGATAAGCTGGCTTGTCCATAGAAAAGTTAATTGGATTCATGGAAAACAAAATTTCGGTCTGAAATCACAAACACTTCATTTTGGTGAATGTCTTTGACATGTCGATTTAGCATTTCAAATACATCATTTAAATCTATAAACTCACACCAGGTTTTTCTTTCACCACAGAATTTTAAAACCATTGTGATTTTTCGTGTCTAAAATTCTTTATATCCTAAGTCTTTGATGAAATTTAATACTCTGTTGTTCTGAATCTCTACCATAAAATCCATTCTATTATGTAGGGTCCATTATTATACTTTTAAGTAATATGTACTTGGTTGAGACAAGAATAATATACTGTTTTTGAAATGTCATACCTGATAAACAAACCAATGGATTATTGGAAATGTGCGTTGAAATGACAAGTTCTTAAGAAACTTTATCAAATTTACAAATTAAATATATTAGCAAAAGAGATATTTATGTATAAAATACTCATAACACATAAGGTCAGGAAGCAGTGCAGAATAGGGAACAAAAAGATGGTAAGTGCTGGAGGACCAGGAACTTTGCTGGGAGAGTGTGTCTCCTTGTAATATCAGAAGCTATGCCTGTAAAGTCTTACCAGCATGACCACCCAAACATGAAAACAAGGATGACTCCCAGAACATGCCAGACTGGACAGGGGAAACCCAACAAGGCCACATGCACATGCCCCAGAGAACTACACTCAAGCTGGGATAAAGAGAGGTGGTCTTCTCTAGGAAAGGGAAGAACAACCGGTTGTCGGGTACCAAGTGGTCAGCTCTGACATACATACAAGTAGCATTAAATTAATTGAACAAATGAGAGAGAGAGAGAGAGAGAGAGAGAGAGAGAGAGAGAGAGAGAGAGAGGAGGGGTACATGAGAAGGTTTAGGGAGAGGAAAGGGAAGGGAGAATTGTTGTATTTTAAAGTAAAATCTGAGAAGCAAGCAAGCAAACAAAAATCCTCCTTAGATAGCACCTACTGTGTGCCAGAGAGCTTCCTTGAGCTTGTCCCAAGTATCTGCAATGCACCAGCAATGTTGACTGACCCTGAAAAGAAACGAAAAGAATGAGTGAATAGAAAACGAAGGTGGTTTTAACTTTATTGTACAGATGATCACACTCAATTTGATTTGCAACTGCTTGGCTTCAGCAATGCTACAGAAATAGCATTTATTGAGTAATAATAGAACTTTATATTTTTTTTTAAAAATTGTTCTTTTTGCAGGCTAACAGTATACTATGGGAAGTGCTCTCATGTCACACACTGTAGGCTGATACAGATATTCTACCCATGTTTACTTTGACTAGTTTAAGTATTGATGTAGATTGACTATATTAAATGCAGTATCAGTTTAGTGTATTTGAACTTACAGTAATCATCAAAACTTAAGGACAAAAAACATACTCAGGATTTGGTATTGTATAGTAATAGACTACAATTTAACAAATGACTGAATCCAAGATACCAGAGATAATACCGTGAGTGTATCTTTTGGTACCTTTCTTCCAATCTCCATACAATTCCCATGGTAACTGTATTCTAAATCATCCTAATAGATTGGTAAGGGGGTCCGTTGCTGTTTTCTGTTTGCATTTCTTTGTTTGGTGATTAAGATGTCACTTTTAACAATCAAATCTATGAATAAAATTTATAAACTCCCTTAGCATTTACCCTTTCAATATAAACTTTTATAAGGTCTATAAATTGAGCCTTGCAAATAAGTAAAAGTCAGTATAAGACCTCTCAAAGGTAAGTGCCTTGAGTTATAGTTTCAAATTGAAGGTATTTGAAATATTAATAGGCACTGCTTCTGTGTTATTAGAATGTGACAGAAACCACAGTGAGTGCTTTATTATACACAGCTTTCTGTAATTCTCACGACAGACTTCTGAGATAAACATTGTGACACCAAAATTTATATAAGGGAATTCAGAGCCAGAGATAATATATATTTTCCTTATATTAAAGCAGAGCAGGGATTTATTCAGACTTGAACACAACTGGAACGGCTCAAGGCCTCTACTCATTTGTCTCCACTCGGAGTTGCTACAATAATCAAAAATCAAAATGGCAGTTCATGAGGAGCGACTCATTTCCCCTTCACAGGCATAGATAAATCAGTAACAGGACTTTAGCCGTAGATAATCTTGTGAATAAAACAACTGCTCAGTGATATTAGTAACAGCTGCATGCATTGGAAGATATCCTGTAGAGGTTCAGGGTTTTAAACTGTTGCGCTTTATCGTCCTAGCACATTCAGTTATTGGTGAATGGACTCCTGAATTCCCGCTGAAGTGAGCCATTAGCTCTCCTGAGGGAGTTTCTTTCTTTTTTTTTCCAATTTTTTTATTAGATATTTTCTTAATTTACATTTCAAATGCTATTCCGAAAGTCCCCTTCCCCCTCCCTGCTCCCCTGCCCACCCACTCCCACTTCTTGGCCCTGGCGTTCCCCTGTATTGGGGCATATAAAGATTGCAGTACCAAGGGGCCTCTCTTCCCAGTGATAGCCGACTAGGCCATCTGCTTCATATGGAGCTTGAGACATGAGTTCTGGGGGTTCTGGTTAGTTCATATTGTTAATCCTCTTCTAGGGTTGCAGACCCCTTCAGCTCCTGGGGTTCTATCTCTAGCTTCTCCATTGTGGGCCCTGTGTTCCATCTTATAGATGATTATGAGCATCCACTTCTGTACGAGACAGCTATATTAGGGAGTTTCTAGTTCAGTTCTGTCTATTCTTATTGGAAGTTCCAGTCTTTGCATCTCAGCCTCTGTATGTACCTCCATTGGATGCCAGTAGTCTTTCTAGAACTCTCAGATCTCTCCCTACAGTTCTTTGATCTTGAGTTCTAAGGAGCCACTCATGGTGTTTGTAATGGGGGCTCAATCCAAATTCCTTCTAGAGAGCACACATGGAATCAGAGGACTGTTTTGGTCTCACCAATCTCCGGCCTCTGTTTCTCGATCAAAAGATACTGTAACTTTACTTTTCTCTATCATCATATTTGAAGAACTGCTTTAGCAAAAACAACTGACTATGAAGTTTACATGTTATCATATCCTCTTTTACTTATTCTAGTGTTCGGCTTTCCAATGTCCAATATATTTATTATAGATCTATATAATATGTATCATAGTTCACACATCATAAATATCATATATATCATACATGTCATATATCATGTATCATCATATATTGTGTATTGTATATGTATATAATACATTATTTATACATCATATATTATACATTTATACATTATACATTGTATGTCATATATTATAACACACAAAAGATGTAGGTATTACTCTCTCTTTTATAGGATTTGATGGAAAATCCTACACCTGATTTTAAAAACTAAGTAGTTTATCCACACAAAAAATTTCAGAAATGATGATTTTGATTATTAAGAGGGTTTAGATAGGATGCTAGATATGTATAGGTAGACAGATGCAAATACCCTCATTATCTTGATGCGTATCCTCAATGTTGAAATCACATGCCTTACATTTGAATAGGTGTTTGGATTTCTTTTGTATTAGCATACCAACTTTAAAAAAAAATCAACTGAAGTTATCAGTAATATAGAAGACAGTAAAGAAGGAAAGAAGAAAATGAGGAAGGAAGGAAGGAAGGAAGGAAGGAAGGAAGGAAGGAAGGAAGGAAGGAAGAATTGGAGAGAAAGGAGGAAGAAAAGAAACAAAAAAATGAACAAATTTCTATCTTAAACTGAAAACTTTATCAGACGCATCCTAACCATGTCTCAACATCAGGAAGTAAGAACTTCCAAATCCAGTGGGCTTTCTCCCTGTACTCCATGGTCACTTCTCTTTCCCTTTAACTCTTCCGTATCCTCCACTTCCTTTTCTTTCCTCTCCTTCTCCCCCTCCTCCTTGTCCATTGATATCCTCAGCCTTTAGAAAGTAGATGGGTTATTTGTTCTGTTTGCAGTTTGCATATTTAAATGAAATTAAGTTAGTAGTTAGCAATCTCCAGGAGAAAATATCCATAATTTACCAAAGAGTGGGAGTTCACTTTTTCATCCTACCCCTTCCATTTTTTAGCTATTATATTTGTAGTGTCAAGATGTAATAGCTCCCGAAATAGGGAGGTTTCTTTAAAGGAGAAGTCTATACACCATGACAGTTCCTAGTTGGGAAATACGAGCTACGCTGCGCAGTGTCAAGTGAGAATAAACTCATGAACATTTTTCTGATTCTGAAGCTTGAACACAGTCAAGATATATCTCACATGATTTGTATAACCATTTATAGCTGAAAATTGTTGAGAAGATGTTTGGAAGTTTCTACAGACCCACTTCTATATTTCAATATACACATGCCCTATCACTGACCAAGTTTATGAGCATTTTCAGTAATTCGCTGACCAGGAAATCAACGTGGATATCAAAATTAAAATCTTTATTTCATAATAGATAGAATTACTCACTGTCTCTTTTAACTTAAATTAAATAGATGATAATTTCTCATTTCTCCACTATACTTCTAGGTGAGCCAGTAAATACCTTTGTGCATAGAGATGTGATAATCTTTTACACACAAAGATAATAACTCTTGTGCCACATTATATTAAATTCTATAAAATAACATTACTAATTATATTCCAAATATGAGCTAAGATGGCAATTTTCACACATTAATAACTTGGTGTCTGCTTTTAGGCACCTTTGAAAGGCAATTGATAGCCAAGGCTCAGCTGGGCTAGACTAATTAAACCCATGGTTTCCCCTGCATGATAGACAAGCACTCTACCAACAGAGCTATATCCCAAGCCCCACAGTACAAATTCCACACTGGGATAATCGAGGGTGGCAGGGAGCTGGGCAACATTTCTCCCTTTTCACAAGCCTCTTCTTATGATGGTTCAAACTATCTCACCACACAGTAGTCTTAATAGTCACTGTTTACACAAAAGTTATTGTTGCCCAGATCAGGTATATCCAGATACCTCTAAGCAGGAACCTCTAGAATTCTAAACACCCAGTGGTACACTAGATTCCACAAAGGATTAATGCTACCTAATTTTATTATTAAATTCATGGTGTCAAAGCTGAGGCAAAGAAAGTAAATTAGACAACATCATAAATACTGAGGTTATATTATTAGGATGCCTGCTGGACAGTTCGCATAGAGGTAACAGTGGCGGCAAACCCCACATGGATTTATTAAAGATCATTTTATAGTCATTAATTGATTCCAGGGATGAAGAAATTGAAACCAAGGCTAAACAGTAAAGATAAACTATCAAATCATGTCCTAGGGCAGGTAGTAATTTTACAGCTTCCAGGTAAAATCTCTTAGCTGTTGATGGCTGTTTGAGGATCACTCTTCATTGGGGAGTTTGGCATTTGGTGGTACCCATGTTTCAACTCATGACCCCACACCCATGCATAAACAGGCAGCACAAACTGGACTCAGGGTTACAAAAGAAAAAGAAAACAAAAGAAAAATGATATGAAGGTATGTGGGAGATGATGTGTTGAGGAGAAGTCCTGTGAAATTTGGAGGAGAGAGAGAGAGAGAGAGCATGATATTTTCAAAGAATAATCACAAGTGTTATTTTAAAACTGAAAGAACATTTTGTCTAATTTTCATAGCTGGCTAATGAACATCCTGTTTATGATTAATTGCACTTAGTCTTCATGATTGTGTCCTCATGTCAAGAAAGGGAAATACAATTTAAATGAAAAATGTTCCAAGTACCTCCCGTGTCTAAACACTGATCCCAGTTGACTGTCTTGTTGAAACTTCTTGAATGGTTGGAGGTGGAGTCTAACTGAAGGAAGAAGTCCCTGGGGGGATGGGGCCTAATGTTCATGACTAAATCTAGTTCCTCCCCTTTCTCTGCCTTCTGATCTTTGAAAATTCAGTGAGCTGAGGCATTATGCAAAGTTGTACAATACTACATCTGCACGTGCTATTTCCTTTATCAAGTACAGTGCTCACCTTGCACGGAAAGCCTCTAAGTAGCATCTTGATGGGTATTTGGTCACAGGCATGGGGAAAAAATATCTAACAGCAGGAATCTTGTGTTTGACTTTTGAGCACAGCTGGTTTCTAAAGTCAATGTTACTAAGGTAGATATTTGACTACAGAATGTCTCAGTTTAGAGAAACTCTCCACATAATATCTCTGTGATAGAACACTTTCTGGTCCAGACAAAGAGCTGGGAACATTAACAAGCAAGAATGAAGGGCATTGCAGACCCTAGAGAGAGGATAAAATGTCAAATGATGAACAACCCTGCAAAAAAAACGAGACTCTTGCAGCTTGCTCTAAGGTAGGGAGTCAAAGAAACTTTTGATTAGAGGTTTTGACTTAATGTCTTTCTCTTTGGAGAGGGACAAGCAGTGAAAACTCTCACTTATGTACCCCCATGGCTTCTGGGATGAAAACAGACAATATAAGCAAAAAAGTGGGAGATATGCAGATCAATTGCAAAGCTATCAAATTTGAATGCAGTGTGATAACTTGCACAAGCCTTCAGTTCTTGGAGCGAGAACAGCAGGCTAGATAGTGTCTAGATGTTTATGTACTTCATGTGAGAGATAAGAACACAAATAGTTATGTGATAACTGATAGACATTAAGTTTTAGGCCTGAGCATACTGAAAGTTAATGTTGGTTTCCAATGTATCCATAAGACTGGAAGAATCAAATCTGGATGTTACAAAAGATAGATGATTTGCTTTTCAGCTACCGCACTGGAGATACCAAACTGAAAACCAAGCAACCACTGCATATGAATATCTCCATTTTAATAAGATGGTTTGTTTTGGCTATGAAATTAAACAAAAATGATCTACTTTAATTTTTTTGCAATCATAGGAGAATAGATATAAAAATTGAGGTTGAGAATACATGGCTGTCAGTAGGTTTAGAGAATACAGTGAAAATAAATAAACATGAGGTAATGAGATATGATGACTACCATGCAATTTGGACGACTTGAGTGGTATTTCTTCTTTTCCTTCCTTCCTTCCTTCCTTCCTTCCTTCCTTCCTTCCTTCCTTCCTCTTCTTCCTCTTCCTCTTCCACCTTCTCCTCCTCCTCTTCCTTCTCCTCCTCCTCCTCTTCTTCTTCTTTTTCTTCTTCTTCTTCTTCACTTCAGTCATAGAGTCTATTTAAAAACATAATTGCTTCTAGTGTAGAGTGTTCCAGTCCAGAGAGACTACTTGCATAGCATCTCCGAGGTTGACTATAAGAAAAATAAGGATCAGAAGATATTAGAAATGTTCCATGACATGAGAAGATGAAGGACATAGACCATAGACAACCTGGTTTCTAGTGGGAAAATGGTTTTCTTAAGAGGAATATAACTGTATGCTTGCACAGTAATGGAGATATTTAGAAGAAATAAGGGTGTTGGGAAGAGAGAAGAGAATATTAAGGCAACATCATTGAAAATTGAGGGAGAATGGTTCCATAAGCACTCATGACATGTGGGGATAGCTTGGAAGTATTACATCATCTATCTGCAAGAAAGGAAAGTCAGGAATTCAAGACTGATAGGAGATAGATACTGTGGTTACTACATAAATATTGATTTCTGGTATCTGTAGTTTTCTCAGTAAGCAGACAGCAAGAATATCAAGTAAGTGACAGTCAGCAAATAGATAGTTGAGATCTAATAATGAAAGAGGAGAATGTAAAGAAGATTACCTGGAGAAATAAGAACAAGTTAATGAACCAGATTGTAAACTGGAAATGTGATGCACCTGTAACCATGCTCAGTGGAGTGGGCACAGGAACTCAGTAGTGGGTATCTTGGTCTAACCAAGAACAATGTACCTTCCTCAAGGGTTTCATGTATAGAATGGTGAATCTTGTCACCATGTCAGGTACATCTCAGTGAGACAGAAACTGGGGGCATACACAATTATGAATTTTGTAAAATATATTAATATTAATGCTATTGAGCAAAATAGTGAAATAGAACTGAAGTATTTCTACTTGAAATAGAGTTCTCACATGGATCAATACACAGTGTTCCCTTGTTTAGGTTTAAAGCCATAAGACTAAACAACAAGTCACAGCACACTGGCCATAGGTGAAATGTGAAATTTGTTTCACACATGAAATAATAAAGATAAGACTTCTCATCAAGGTGTATAACAATGGTCTCATTTTCAGCAGCATCATGTAGCATTGCATACCATTCATATGCATGTACAAACAATTAAATATCAAGATTCAGACATGACAAAGGAGATTAATCACTAGTAGGTCACTTACCCAACCCAAATGAGATGAAAGGAAACCTATATAGTTTGTGGACCATAGAGAATGATACCTGGGCTGAACTTATAGAAATAGGATCTGGGCATCTTCAGGAAGGGCTATTGGGCAGTTAGAGACTGCAAGGAAAAGGAATTTCATTTTCCTTCAGAGATTTGGCCTTTGGAAGGTTATCCATTCTCCAGTAGGCATCCCTATACCCATGTATGTATAAACAGTACTAATTTGACTTAGGGATTTAAAAAGAGAATATTCAGTTGGAGGAGGGATATTGTGGGGTGGATATAAAATATGTTGTTTACATGTATGAAATTCTCAAATAATAAATACATATAAATATATTTTAAAATAATACTGTATTATATATATGCTTAAGGTTGGCAAACATGACAAACCTAAATGTTCTCACATACATAAAAGAAAGTATCCTGGTGGGCACCTCACGTTATTAGTTTGATGGTTGTGAAGTTGTGAGAGTGTAAAGAATTATGTGTCAACACTCCTGGGAGACCAGCTCTCTCCAGGCAGTACTTGGAAACAGAGAGCTGTGGCTCAGCCTTAGCTCCAGGGCACAGATGGAGTCCAGAAGGATCCTGTTCCTGGCTACTCCATGGTTTGCCCTGTGGGATCCTGGTGGGGAAATAATCAACCAAAGAGTACACATGAAAGCAATCATGGTTCCAGCCAAATATGTAGCAGAGAATGTCATTATCTGGCATCAATGGGAGGAGAAGCTTCTATGAAGTTCTATGAAGGCTAAATGCCACAGTGTAAGGGAGTTCCAGGGAGGGGAGATGAGAATGAGTGGGTGGGTTGTGGAACACCCTCATAGAAGTGGGGGGAGGGGAATGGGATAGGAGGTTTCCAGAGGGGAAACGGGAAAGGGGATAACATTTGAAATATAAATAAACAAAATGTCCCATTTAAAAACAAAAGAGGAAAGGAAAGGAAAGGAAAGGAAAGGAAAGGAAAGGAAAGGAAAGGAAAGGAAAGGAAAGGAAAGGAAAGGGAAGGGAAGGGAAGGGAAGGGAAGGGAAGGGAAGGGAAGGGAAGGGAAGGGAAGGGAAGGGAAGGAAAGGAAATAGAACTATATGTCTCTCAATCCATCCCAGGTGTTTATTTTAAAATAAATGGANTACAAGAGCGATTATTTTAAGAACAGGGTTGTAAGCTTCATGCGTCTCATAAGTAACTTTGTAAATGATCTAAAATGAAAGAAGGTAAAATATACAGAGGATCACAGAATGGATTATGTCTTATATCTCTTCACAGACCCAAGTTCATTTATGATAGTTAATGGTGAGGCTACTGTAGCACTAAGTCCTAATTCTTCCCAAAACTGTGACTTCTCACACAATCTAGACTGCGCTGGTCGGCTGGAATTGGGCTCATAGTTAGGAAACAGGCCTAGTGTATGGTAATGGAAGCCCCATAAATCATATTTAACTTGAGAATTTATTTTGAACCGTGAGGTTGAATGCTTGTAAAAAAGAAAAAAAAAAAAAGCCACTGAAGATTTACCTTACAAGACTTAAAATTGGCCAATTGTGAGAAAATTAAAACAAACAAAGAAGCAAACATGGCTTTTTATGGTAACATTTAACCTTTTTTGGTTGGTTGGTTGGCTGATTGGTTGGTTTTCTCTCTCATTGGCTTTTTCCCATCTGGATTTTCGCAGACTTTTCTTGGGAACACTCTGTATACCCCATTCTACAACAGATGTTCATGCTATACAGGAATGAAATGTCTGGGATATACTGTGGATCTTAACAATCTCTCATGAACTCTATGTTAAGGGATACTGGATATTCAGTGTTCTTTGTAGACCATCACACTTTAAGAAGTGGGCTAGTGGGACATCTCTGTGTCATTGGCAATGAACCCTCAGATGGATTGTGGATCTTAAATCTATTTCAGTCTTTCCCTCTCAGCTATGGGTGAACCCTGTACCTCCTACTATTACCATGAGCATTCTCAACAGTCAAAAAATCCAGGACTGAGCTCATTATATCAGGTGCACTGCTATGTTGGAGTATCTCCTCATTCATTCACAGTTAAGTGAATGGCGAAATTATGAGTATAAAGTGGTCGTAACACAATTTCAAGGTAGTGGAAGCTTACATTTTTAATTTCAAAATTGAAAATATCTTGCTTGGTTTCCATTTGAATCTCTAGGGAATAGCATGCATTGAGATAGGCATATATAGTAGGCTTCACCCTTGCACACTTTTCCTAGCCTGGCTTTCTGAAGGTTGTGTGTTTCTGAAGGTGATATTTTTCTCGATTCTAAATCCTCTCTCCCTTTTGAGTGAATGACAACAGTCTTGTTTTTTCTTTAAAAAGGATATTTGCAAGAGTTTTCCATCAGTCCAGTTATATATTACATTGCTGTGGCAACCAACACAGTATTTAAGTGCCATTTCCTCCTGGGTAGGCTGTTGAGCATGGCTGATGTTGTCCTTCATTGGTTCTGATCAATCTTTATTTTTGACTATAAGAACACCCACTCTCTGTTCAAAGTACATTTTATCTCTCTTTCTCTACCATTTTTTTTCTTTTGCCTTGTGGAGAATAAAGAGGTGTTTCCTGGAACTGCTCAGAGTGGGCGGATTTGAAGAGTTTCACTGGGAAACAATGTGACATGCTGTGTTCTATTCAGAAAGAACAACACGTTTCCCTGCAAAATAAACGTGTTAATTAGCTAATTTAACCAATCTACAGGTGTAGTTCTTCTAGGCAGCTTTAATAAA
This sequence comes from Mus minutoides, assembly GCA_902729485.2. Taxonomy (NCBI): domain Eukaryota; kingdom Metazoa; phylum Chordata; class Mammalia; order Rodentia; family Muridae; genus Mus; species Mus minutoides. The sequence goes on along the minus strand of LR750461.1, from coordinate 244,501 downwards.
ACTAGTCTGAACAACTTAGTGAGTCCATATCTCAAAATAAAAATAACTAAGGGCTGAGGATGTGGCTCATTGGCAGAGCACGTGACTAACATGTGCATAGCTTTGGGCTTCATCCCCAGTACTTTCAAGGAAAAACCTGTTAATGACTTTATTCAAATCATGAAATGTTATAACAGAAAAAAAAGGGCATTAAACATTAACCTATGTTTCATTAAAGCAAAAACATAAGCAATACAAACATTTATTCACTTGATGATAGGCATTCATTTATGTGAAGCAGAACTCATCAGCTCTTAGAGGAACAATCAATTGTCAGCAAATATTGTAAGTGTTCATTACTTCAGCCAAATCAATAAAATGGAACACGCATATAGAAGGTATGTGAGGAGATAAACACCTTAATATAACAAACACACTAAAGTTAACATTGGAACACTGTGCTCACAAAATACAGCCTTCTTTTTAAATGCTTACAGACTTTAAAGGCCCGAAAAAGCACTAGGCAGTGAACAAGATCTCAATATTTAAAACCAACTTTCAAAAGGTCTTCACATGTCTACATACAATCAATGAACTAAGTAAAGGCTAATTATAAAAATGATCCCATTTAAATAACATCAAATGATAGTGTAATTCAGAATTAAGCAAACTTGAACAATAAGATGCCCACAAATCTTCTGTGGGCAACAGGCATCACAGTGGTTCAGGAAGGAGGTTACACCCTTGAGGACCAGAGGCTTCAATCAACAGATATCTCAGGGTTAATCTCAGCATCCTCATCACATACTCGAGTGCGTCACTTACAGAAACTGCAATCACACACCCAGCTCTTCTTCACTTATTGTGGTTACTCTGAAGAATCAATAAATTTGGGTGGGTATTGATGGTATAGATTTGATGGCAATAGTTTCTAGCTTTGAAGCCCTTCATCAAAGTGGATTGGGACAGGTGCTTGAGGTGGGTAGGAATTCTCATCTACCTGACTTCTCTATTCACACTCACTCAAGTAGCTATAGAACTGAACCTGCTGTCTGGAAAAGCTCTTAATGGAAGGCTCTCCAAAAGAAGAAATCAGGACAAAATGATTTACTAATTTTCCAGATCTTCACTAACTAGCTACAAGCTTTTTCTGTTCTTTTTAAATTTATTATTATTTTTTTCATCTTATTGAAAACAGATTTATTATTCATATATAATATATCCTGATCACTGTTTACTCTCCTTATACACTGCCCAGTTCTTCTCTACTTCCCATCCCATCTGGATCCATGTCCTGTCTCTCCTTAGGAAACCAACAGTTTTCTAAAGTGATAATGATATAATTGATATAATATATAATATAATATAATATAATATGGTAAAAAAAAAACCAACATGTTGAAATAAGACAAAAAACAAAAAACAAAACAAAAAAAACCCCCAAAAAACAGGAGGAAAAGAGCCCAAGTGAAGGTACATGAAATTAATGTAGACACAGAAACCCACTGGTTCATACAGGAATTCCATAAAAGCACTATAAAAACACTAAAAAACACTGAACTCCTGACATATGCACGAAGGTCCCATAGGATAAAGTGAGAGGAGACATATATATTTGGAGAGAGAGAGAGAGAGAGAGAGAGAGAGAGAGAGAGAGATGCAAATAGATACAATTGGAAAGAGCATCTGGGTTAGGCATGGGGCATGTATCCACTTCCCCTTGCAGCTCATTCTGGTGCAGATCTGTGCAGGCCTATGCATGCTGCCCCACTCTGTGAATTCATACGTCCATTGACCCTGTTGACTTAGAGGGCCTTGCTTGCTTGCTTTTTCTACATTCCTTCTGTCTCTTATGCTCTTCCCACCTTCTCTCCTACAGGGTTCCCTCAGCACTGAGGGGAGAGATTTGATAGAGATGTCCCTTTTAGATCTGACTGTGAAAGCTCTAATGTAGGCTCAGCTTGGCTTTTCCATATTCAGTGAATTATATATGTGCTATATTCAGCCAAAGGGCTGCTGCCATAAGTATGTGGTGAGCAACCTATAATCTTGGCAATAGCCTTGATTGTTTGGAAGTTTCCCTTTGACTCCTTTGGCCAACAACCCTATTAGATGTAAACCATTCCTGATACTGGAAGTTGCATTTGGTGACAAGAGATATCTAGTGTGTGTGTGTGGGGGGGCTCTTTCTCTCCCATTATTTTGTGAATTCATTTAGATTGTTCTCATATACATATATATTTTAAGAACCATCTACTATATTAGGTTTCAAATGTGACCCTCAAATGACCCTTAATTTTAACTACGTCTTTCCACATTCCTTCTCTCATCCCTTTTCTCCCTTCTACTCCCCACATGGTCCTACCATTCCAGTATCCCGATCCATCTGTAACTATCATATTTTGTTTTTTTCTAGAGATATCTATCTATCACCTCCCCTACACACACACTCTATTACTCTTTACCTAACACTCTATACTTCTATGGATTGTAGTTTGGTATTATTAACAACATCCTTAACAGCTAACATCCTAATATAAGCAAATGCATAATATTACCAGTTGTTCTATTTTAATTTAGAAGGATTAATATTTAATAACATGCTATTTCAGGATAATAACTAATGTTTCATCTCCGAGAAGACATAAACTAACTGAAATCCAGTATGGAGAAAATCTCAGAACTATCCAGTACAAACAGAGAGGGACAGGATGAGGAAGGGAGAAGCCGTGGCTTGGATGAATAGAACAGGGGTTCTATGTCAAACACATGTGGCCTTCTGCCCCACCCCCCCAGGATGCTTAGCATTAAAAGAGGTAATACAGAGTCAATTAAGCCAGGCCAGTGGGGACTAAGGCACCAGCCAAAGAACATGTATGTGCTGGGCCTAGGCCCTCTGTACATTCATAGCAGATGTGCAGCTTGGTCTTCACTTGGTTCTGCTAATGATCGGGATGGGGTCTTTCTCTGACTCTCTTGTCTGCCTTTGGATCTCCTTCCATTGCCTACCTTTCAATTCCCTTCCCCTACCTGAACGGCCTTGTCTGACCTCAGTTAGAGAGGATTTGCTTAGTTCTGCTCTGACTTCATGTGCCAGGATACGTTGTTACTCATGGGGAGGGGGGAGTGGCTTCCCTCTCTCTGAGGAAAAGGGGGTGTAAAGGAGAAAGGGTAGGACTGTGGGAGGGTGGATGAGAGCCAGATAATAAATAAATAAATAAATAAATAAATAAATAAATAAATAAATTGATAGATAAGAGATGGTATTGAGCCATGTGCAGTCTAGAGAGTTTCATCTTGGAGACCGACCAAGAAGGTCACTTGAAAGATAAGATGTAATGTGGCTTTTAAGTTATGAGAAACAGGCAAAATGAAATGTTCTGTTTATCAGAGATTTAGAATACAACCCAGCTGTGACTTTTCCTAATCCAGTCAGTCAATTCCTAGCTAGTTACCAATCTACGTTAATCATGATGACAGTTACGTATTACAGGCAGATGTAACCATGTGGTTGTTTATTATTTTCTCATGGATGGACAGATGGACCATACAACTTTACAGAAATTGTGCAGCTTGCTTTCTATATGCCCTATGAGTTGGACTTAAGGTAGCCCCCTTGGTATGGTAATCACTTGTCCTCCTTTACTGAAGACACAAGAAGTAAACAGGAAAACAAATAATAGTTCCTCCAGGTAGGATAGATTTCAGAAATTTCTCCAGGTTTCAGAAATTTCAATTATATTAAGTGCAGTTCAGGTTGTGAGTTCTGTAATATCTGTAGTGACCTAATGACCTGGGCACATACTCTCATCAAGTATTGATAGTTTGAATTAAAACCACCAGTAGAATAACTACTTTCACTAGGCAGCTAAAGCAAGGACTGTGAATAACTCTGGACAGCTCCAAATGAGATGTGTCAACATTGGTTTTAATAATTTTTGAATTTCAAAATTTAACTTTGGTTAAAAATTGTAGTTTTAATATAGTTTCTATCCTTTTATTAATAATTGTAATTTTCATGTAAGAGAAGTAGTACTATAACTTAAAAACATAAACTTAGAATCCTACAACTGGCATGTAGTTATGGAAGATTATTGCAAAACATATGGCGCAATTAAATTATACTCTTTAGCAATTCCATTGAGACATGAATATAATGAATAAAGTGTACCCAAAATGAAAGCCCAGTGCTGACTTAGGATATCAGTATTCATCTTTGGCAGAATTATTCTGCTCCTGGATAAATATTAGCAGGCATAATGATTTAATACTTTCTACTAATTTCTTGGCCACCACATACCATAGTTACTAAAGACCACACAAACATATTCTTCTTAGTTTATTTTATCTTCATATTTTTGTGCTTTAAAGCAGTTTATAGGAATTAGAAGTTACTTGGTATAACAAAGTGGAGCTATGGAAGAAGTAGAAGGCTAATAGATTGTGATTTTATTAGAAATCATTTTCAGCAAATATCCATAACCATGACAACAACTAAGCTATCTGAATAAGAGAAAAAGAAGGTGAGGTACGCACTTTTTTACACTGTGCTAAAATACCTGAATTGAATGCTCAAAGAAAGAAAGATTTATTGTGGATGAATTCAGAGTTTTCAGTCCAAGGTCAACTGGACTATGTTTCTATGATAGGACAGAATACTATAGGGAGAGAAATGAGATAATGGAGTCTGCACACCTCGCTTCAAAGAGGAAGTTGGTAGTAAGGTACAGAGATTAGAATTTACCCTTTCAAGACACACACGTAGTGATTGATGGTGACACCCTCTTTCTCCACTGAGGCTCTGAGTCGACCATTATATTACGACTCAACTGAAGAGGAAGTTTCTGGTTGTGTCATGTGATACAGACTCGTGTGGTGTTTTGCTGAGACAGATGTACATCATGTTTTGCTGAAACTGGACCTCTGAGAGGGCACATGATGTTTGGAGAGAGCATAAATAGGATCAATGACTCAACGAACAGTGATGGAAACCTTTCATAGCTAGATTTGCAACACAAATCTTTGCTGATCTTCACTTCATTGGGAGAGACAGAAAAGAGAACTTCTCCTGGCATCCCAACTGGTTCTGGTTGTTCCTGTTGACTTGTGCCAATTTGGAGGAGACCTTGCTTTTTCCCTGGATTTTGCCACTATTATTGAATCATGTTTAGTAACACTCTTGAACTGAACTGATGGTAACCTGACAAAAGATATTGGAATTGCCCCAAATAACTACTTTTAAAACAGTCCACATACCCTTTCCTATTTATCATGTTTTTCCCCTACCTTTGGACAGTAGACTAGAAGGGGGTTTGAAGTGTTCAAGAACCCTTAGTAAAGTAGGTTTTGAAATTTTTAAGCCTACACTCAACCTGATGATTAACTTAAAGCCTGTATGATTCAATCACCACTTCATTGCTTCATTGCCTGAGTCTACTTTGACTGAGCTTCTTGGGAACTGTTCACGTTACTATCATAGCAGTAAGGGAGTTTAGACTGCATTGAACCTTATGGAGTTTCGTTCATTTGTTTGTTTGTTTGTTTGTTGTTTATGTTTTTTACGACCTTTCTTCAGTTGATTCCAGAAATAGTTTTATTGTTTATCAAAATATTGTCAAGAGGTGTGTGTCTCCCCACAGGAACTTGAGTGTGCAGGCATGCAAGTAATTAATCTTCAATGCTGTACATTCTGACTACACATTTTTAGAAGTGGGTATATATTTTGAAGAATGGCTCATATATATTAATATCCTTTCAAGCGTTTTTATAATCTCTACAATATCCTAGTAAATGACTTCAGTTGACCACAGTTGAGTTCACTGAATTGTCACAATGATGAAAAAGAGTCATGTGTAGGAACCTGGAGTCATGTCACTAGTAAGATGTTACAGGCCCTCAGAGAAATTTGACTTGGTGGTTTGGGAATGGCTATGGAAAGCCACCCTTGTTCTTATATTGGATTATTTCAGAAGATGGGGATATTCCATGACTGTGTCATTAATAAGACTTAAATAAATGATGGGTGGGATGCAGGTGTGACTGTAGGTTCTGGGACCACAGCCATTCATGTAAATTGGATCAGGAGGAAGCATCTATGCTTTGAGCAATGCACTTGTTTTCTGCATTTGGTTGAGACTGCAGAACATATTTGTTCTTGATCTGTGTTGTGAAAAATAACTTGTGCTGAGTAGTTGAGACTGTTCATGCTTAATGAAAATCAAAAGAATAGCTAAGCGCAGATCAAGCAACAAGAGGTAGCTAGTAGTACCAAGCCATTTTCATATCACTATGCATTGATAATCTATATCATGAGATGAGAAAAACACCTTGATTTATTTAGGGAGAGGCATGAGCCCCACTATCATCCAGAGAGTAAGAATGAGTGTGCTTGTTTTACTTACGTGCATATTTCTAAAGACCAACACAAGAATACCAGTTTATACAATAGTGTGGGTAAAGGAGAACTCTCAAAGCCATACTCCTAGATGAATAGTTACAGGCTGCAAAGAGAGGGGGAATCATTCCTCTCCAGGGACAAGCCCCCTGATTAGTTATTAATAACCAAGTACTAGATTAACTTAATGTCCTCCATCTATACTTGTGTGTGTGTGTGTGTGTGTGTGTGTGTGTGTGTGTGTGTAATAAGAAGAATAGGTAATTCTTTGAGAGGAAATGGGGAGATATGGGAGCAGGCAGAGTAGAATATGGAAATGGAAAAAAATGTAAATGTGGCATGTATATAAAATATCAAAAGAATAAATAAAACATGCAGAGCAAAATGGACTTGTGTTTCCGAATTCAGAAGCCAGATTATGCTGCCAAAGGGCTGGATGGGCGCTTACAATCTAAGAGATGTAAGACACTTTGTTATACATTTTGCTCTGTTTTGTAAGTTATTATTACAATCTAAGAGATGTAAGACACTTTGTTATACATTTTACTCTGTTTTGTAAGTTATTATTAGTTTTCCACCAAAAGACACTTGGATGACTTTTATGTTTATTTCTGCTTTGCATCTCAATGTGGCATCAGATAAAGCAGTGCATACTAATATAAAATGAGTTTTTCAATAGATTTCCCAAGTTATATGAAAACTCCCCACAATACATTAACTATATGAGCTATATAAACCAGCCTTGGTAGCTTAGTTAAAGTTCCCATTGCTGTGAACAGACACCATAACCAAGGCAACTCTTATAAAGGACAACATTTAATTGGGGCTGGCTTACAGGTTAAGAGGTTCTATTCATTAAGCAGGAGCATGGAAGCACACAGGCAGATGTAGGGCCTGTGGAGCTAAAAGTTTTATATCTTGATCCAAAGGCAGACAGGAGAAGACTGAATCTCTCAGGCAATTAGGAGGAAGTTCTCAAAGCCTACCTCTACAGTGACACATTTCTTCCAACAAGGCCATATCTATTCCAGCAAAGCCACACTTCCTAATAGTCCCACTCCCTGGGCCAAGCATATTCAAACCATGACCATGAATATATATATGAATATATGTATGTGTGCATTTGTGTATTTATAGCAATAATACTTAGAGGAAAAAGTCATGAATTTGGGACAGGGACAGAATGAGTTAAAGACAGATGAGGGAGTGATGTAGATGCAGAACTTGCATATTAAATTTTCAAGAAAATAAAATCGTTAAACAAAAATGCAAATTTAAAATTTGCCTATATTGTGATATTTGAAATGTGCTAATATTAATCACAACCATGATTGATAACCTAGGTTTAATTTCAGGAATAATGTAGCATTAAATGTACTTGAAGTGACTAATTTTGTATAATTTTTCTTTTAGTTATATTCACAACTAACAAGAAAAACAACACTAATAACCATCTTCTATTTTGTTTGTATTTTAAATCAGAGACTCCAAGAGATAAAAGATGAAGATAAAAAAAAATAACATTAACCTTCAACAACATCATTTGTTTTTTATGTTCTTTTTGTTGTTTTGTTTTGTTTTGTTTTGTTTTGTTTTTCTAGACAGGGTTTCTCTGTGTAGCCCTGGCTGTCCTGGAACTCACTTTGTAGACCAGGCTGGCCTCCAACTCGGAAATCTGCCTGCCTCCCGGATGCTGGGATTAAAGGCGTGTGCCACCACGCCCAGCTACAACAACATCATTTGATCCCTGATTCAAAACTAATTAAAAACAAACAAACAAACAAACAAACAAACAAAGAAAAACATAGCAAGCCTGTGACCTCCTAACCATTTTCATTTAAATGCCTATTGGTACTCAGGGAGGATGGGGCTACATGCAGGACAGGGTATCTTTACCATCGCTCACCTCATACAAAATTACTATTCAATCATTTTTAAGTAATAGAATGTCTCTCTTGACAAAATTCTTCAAAATTCAATTTCAGGAAACTGGGGACCTCAAAGGCTAGCTAGCATCAAGGCTATCAAACCGAATTATGAATCTAAAGACCTGAGATCTTCATAAAAATTTATATTCAATGGAAGTTCATAAGAATAATTCCAAAATTGAATATCAAATCTATGTACCATAAACAACAGCGAACCTTGAAGTCATTCCCAGAAATGTCTGTATAAATGGAAGGCAATTTGTGACAGCTGGGTACATTGCTTGATGACAAAAATATTAAAAAGTGTTAATGATCAATTTTGCGGGGGAGGGGAGAATAATAATAAATTGATTTTGGCATGGTCACAAGAAATACTCATATGTGAACTGATAAAATTAACCTGACAGTGTTGGGTAAGTATTGCATAAATCAAGTTCAAATAAATGGGATGAATAGATGATGAGTCTTGGGGAAAAAATATTTTCTTCCTTTTTAAAAACGTTCAATCTTAGACCCCCCTCCAAAAAAAAAGCAATACAAAAACATATTTTTAAATGGAAGGGTAGAGAGGATCTGGAACTTTTCAGTAGGTAAAAAGAACTGAATCTCAGCCCCAGAAGCCTCCTTTCCATGTGTTTCGTTCAGACTTTCTCAGGGATAGTCTTGAAATAGCACATTTCCTTGATTGAATGCCCTCTGAGCCACTGTATCTCTAAGCTTACTGGCTTCAATTTCTTTCCTTTTCAGTGAAGGTCACTGTAGGAGATTGTCTTAAATACACTGCATACAAAATCTTGTCCCTTGTCCAAATTTGCAACATCTTTCTAGTTTCTCTGCCAATCATACTGGTTTCATCCTCCCCCCCAAGACCAAAGTAGGCCAACACAATGAATAAAAGATGACCCCATATCTAGTTTCTATTTCTATCAATACTCCGATGAGAGTTGGAGAGTGATAAAGAAGCAACTGGTAAATCCCCGAGGGCCCACCCTCTGAGCCTGATTCTCCTCCAGGGACTTTTGATGGGTAGATTATACTTCCTGTCCTCTTCTTACTCAATTTTGATACACCAGTGTCATTCCTAAAACTTTAACTTGGGCTCTATTATTCTTTTCCTCAAAACACACTCATGTGAACATTTTTGTGACCTAAAGTCTATTATGTGACTACAGGATTAGAAACTACCCTTAGGGAGCTTGATCTCCTTGCCTCGTTGCTGGCAGAGCTGTAGATGAGTGGCTCTTGTCTTTGTGACTTCACCTCTCCTTATCCCCACGTCATCTCCTCTTCAAACAACTCTACTTCCCATGGGATTCAAACTTACCTTGGGGTCTTTGCATCTTCTTTCACTTCTACCAGGCTGCATGCTTTCTGCTATCCTTTTCTAACAGACCACCCTTATTCACTCCGAAATACTGTTTGGCATCATGTGGATTCCAACAGGAAGATTTTTAAAAACAAAAATCTCTTTTCTTACCTTATAAAGAAGCTTGTGAAAGGTATGTAAGGAAGGAAGCCAGTAACTATGTCATAGCTGATGCTGAGGCGAGGAGATCAAGCTCCTTAAGGGGAGATTCTAATCCTGCAGTCACCTACAAAGAGGGTATCACTTACATGGTGCTGAGAGGAAATGCTAAGAGCGACCATGCAAGTGAGTCTGGGTTAGCCCTGATGTAGAAAGGAACAAAACACTATAGCAATTTGGCTGGCTGTTACAGCTTCCAAGGAGCCCACAGAGATCCTCTTCACAAGATGAAGAAAAGAAACTACAGTATTATCTTATTAAGTTGTTGGATGGTGACATTTCTGCTACAAATACTGCATCATAGCCCATCTTCATTCTATGTTTACAAACATCTGAGGGATGACTCAAGAATATTAATACAAATAGCATATTTTATACAAGCCACCAGACCTGGAACCAGAAATGTCAGTGGCTCATCCACAATACCTTATATGATAGTAAAACTGGGTAAAGTTCTCTGAAAAGTCCGAAATTCAAAGTCAGTGTGTAATATCACAGAACAATGAGTAGACTGTCACATGTTCATCATGATGAGTGGGAATCTGTACTAAGCAGGTTATCTCTTGGTTATCATCAGTAACAACCCTTATGCTGTTTTGTGTGCCTCTAAAACAAAGACTGAAAATAAATAAGAATTTCACCAATGTTCAATCAGCTAGAAAAGAGTTATAGAATTTTGTTCATTTCTTTTAGTATTATAAGGGTTTCATTTTGCTATAGGGAAAAAGGAACACAAGATGAATATAATGTTTTCTTCAATCAATACTCTTTAAATTTCAAAAACAAGGGAGCCAATTAAAGAAAAGTATAAAATGACCCACTTGGGCTTTAACTACATTGTTTTTGAAGCTTCATTTTATAAAGAGATTTATTTCTGATAAAAGAGGATAACAATACTGAATATTTATGACTAAAATTGTAAAATAATGGATTTACCTGCAAGTTTATCAGAGTAGAAATAAATCAAACTAATTTAATCACTTCATACATAACAAATTTCTTTTGTGCCTCTCCCTGAAACTGCACAGAATAATACAATGCAAAATAATTTTTTAAAATCTGAAATATGCATTTAAGTCTTAGAGTGCATTTTTATCAAGTACTTTTAAATAAACATCACCAAATATTATTTACAGTGTCACTCATGGGCTTAATTTTTCAATGTCACTGTTGGGATAGCATACGTTCATATAGTAGGGAGTGGAACGTGAATTCAAACCGGTTCATTTTCTGTGATTAAGTGTTCCACTTCCTCGACTCTGTCTTCAAGTCCTGACACTCTGACTCTGTTCACTTCGTTCTACTGGAAAACTTTGCTCTGACTTTTCCAAGTGTGCCTTGGAATCCTTCAGCTGTATCCTGTGTTCAACTTGCATCTTCTTTCTACTCCTGTTGAATTCAGCTTCCAAGTCATGTATTCTTTTTGCAATTTCATTCAACCACTTGTATTTTCTTGAACATCAAAGGAAGAGTTTATTTCTCAAGGCTTTTTTTTCAGATATCCTTCTTATAAGAAGTCATATTATTAAGTATCTACCTGAAAATGTCTCTAATACACGTAAGTTTACGTATACATGCACATACACATTACACATGTACATGAAGATGTGCCACATATACTACATGTACATATTCTATATTATATACATATATAGACTCAGTGAAAAATTTCCATCTGGAGTAACAATCCCATCCACAGATTATCTAACAAATACCCCAACAGCAGGCATAAGAAGTCCCACTCTGAGCAGTTACTCAGGGCTCTCCCAGAGAATCTGAAATCGTTATATTATTGTTGCCCTTCCTTATCCCTTGAGAAGTGGAAAGTAAGTTCCCATTGATAAAGACACCATGCACTTTGGACATAGGGACCAGAGAACCTGAGCTAGATCTGACATGGAAGCCTCCTATGAGTACTAGCTCTCAGGGTACCAGATAGTACCATGCAAGCTTCCAAAGGGGGAGGGGCGTGGAGAGTCACCAATAACCCCACCCAGCTGCGACTCCTTTGGATCATAATGGCCAGCATGACAAATTAACCCTAAGGGTACCCTAACGGTAGAGGCACACATATCTTTGTGAAAACCACAAGTTTTTTCTGAATGGAATTAAGACAAACTCCAAAGGTAGAAATCATGCCTGGTACCAGAAACCTACTCAACTCCACTGGGGCTAATGAAGTCATGGTTTTGAAAGAGAACCTACAATAGCCATTTTACTAAACCAGACTAATCCCTAGCTACTTTCTAAATATTTTTCCTTATACCCACTGATGAATGTAGTCCTCACCCCTCCTAAAAGAAACTCCTCTTAGCAATAGAAGGAAACCATTGCAGAAAACCATAACCAATTACAATGTAGAAGTATGGAGCCCGGTTCAATCTGATTCATCTACAAAACAGCTCTCAGATATTACTTCAGAAGAGAGGAGGAAGGATTGTAAGAGACAGGGAAACAGGAAGTTTGGTGTGAGGTTATGTTTCTTAGAAATGGCAGAGGATACAAACCCATTAATGACTCACCAACATAGCTGCCATAAAAAGTACAAGCCCAATAGATATGCTAATGTGGGGAGCTTAGGAGGGCTTAACCCTAGTCAAAGAACTACAGGCAGCTAAAGAACAAGGAGAGTGGCAAAAATGGTCTCCTGCAGGAATGAGGATACCAATCAGATTAGGTAGTTATCCATTACCAAGTGGTCAGTCCTAAAAACATATTTATACAAATAATATTACATACAGTGAAAAAGATTATGTTTATATATTTAGAAACACACACATAGGCACACACATATACATGCAGGAATAATTAAAGGAAAAGAGGCCATGAATTTTTCTGAAAGAGAGCAAGGCAGGTAGTGTGCATTGGTGGATTTGGAGAGAAGAAAGGGAAGAGGAGAATAATGTATTATATTTTAATATCAAAAGAACTAAAAGGATTCATTTATGTCTTTCCTACATTCATTCAGGGGTTTGCTCATATCCTCTTTGAATCCCTTGAATATTTGATCATGTTTATATTTGGTATTTTAATTATATATAAACATTTTATATATTGTTCTTTTAATTTTGTGTACTGATTTTCTTACAGGTAACCCCCATTAGGGAACATTTCTATAGGAGTAGACTCGAGGATAGGTGAACATCGTGTCTATTTCTTTCATATATGAGTATATGAAATTCTGAAAACAATTTATAATTTGAGACATTATTCCTAAACATACCAAACTAATGGAATAGGATAGCTGACTCCTTCTGAGACCTCTTAGAGCCAATGAGAGAAAAGTCGTGATAAAAGACCATCCTGCCTCCCTAATTCTCTTTAGTCTTTCATGATTAATATTTTCTCCCTACTAAAATGTGTGTCTATAACCATCTTATGGTGATAAAATACAGAAAATAGTAAAACTCTTTCCTGACCTCCAATTACAAATAATGCAAAATTATGTTTTGCCTGTGGTAGACTTAGCAGTTCTTGTTACTAACATCATTGCTTCATAGTGTAGCAGTTTTGCTGTATGAAAGAGGAGGACCCATAAGCTCAAATCAATGACTCTATTTCCCAATTCTAATCTCAACTCCAGCAGAGACACTTCAGCAATTCCAGTTACTAATGAGTCATTTGGCAGAAAGTCCTTTCTCCCTATTTGTTGTGAACTGTTTGACCACAAGATTTATTGTTTCAGCCTTGACTCTATAGTTTTTTCTATGCTAAATGCCAATTCTGTGTAAATCAGCCGCAATTATAATTTAATTCAATAAAGGATTAGAAAGGGGGGGGGGGAGGCCGGCATAATATTCTTCTATTTTAGCCTCTGGCTGTTTGGTGTCAGTACAAATAATGTTCTTGCAAAGCCAGGAAGAGATTTAGAAAGAAATTTAAAAGAAACAGAAAGTAAAATTGTATTTTAGATGCCAGTCAGAAAAGTTATTTATTATAGAGCTGAGTATGAGTTTTTGTGTCATAGGACAGATACAGAGGATATAGGTCTCCGTGTTGAGACTGCAGCAGATTCTAGCCAGGCAAATTCTGAAGGGCTTACAGGAGAGTTCTGTTGGAGAGCACAGCAAACCCCTGCTCACTATGGCCATTAATTGTGCAGACAGTTCTTGAAGATCACTGCTTAGTGACATTGCAGACTGACCATACAGTCCCTGTAAGAAATTGGCTTCCTACCACAGGCTTAGTTCATGGAAAGGATATTAAAATGGTTGCTAAAGAGGCCTTCTCCCCAGTAGTTTCAGATAGTAGATAAATCAGTCTCTAATGTATCCTCCCTGTACCAGTGACTTATGGAAACAACAGACAAAGGAAAGAAAACTAAACCAAACAGAAAGCAGGGGATCACATTTTCCACTTTTATATTCCACTCGGGCAATAATAATCTAATCTGCACATTAATGCCTGCACATCATCTAATGCCAATTGTGTTCTGTTGCTCTCGCGAAAAGTTCACAGTTAACGTATTTTGATAAAGATGTTTTTCTACTAAATGACAGAGATGAATAGGAGAGTCCTCAAATGTCAAGTTCCAAGTGAGTTTCTGAACCACCTCAGCCACAGACAAGGTATTTTCCTGTGGGAAAAGCTATTTCATGAGGACAACATGGAAGGAAGAGGAAACAGGATCTTTACAGTCTATGCACCCAGATCCTTACACATGGAACAGTGTTGCCTAAGACGGGGTGTGTGGGGGGGGGGTGACCATTTCCCAATCTACCCTTTTCCACGGGAAAACTATTTTCATTTCCAGAGGACATTACATCAGAGGAATTAATTCAGCTCCACATAACATAAGACAAAAAACAAAAACAAAAAAAACAAAACAGAACAACAACAACAACAACAAAACATGGCAATGGGAGATCCTCATGGCTGAAGATACTAGATGAGATAGTCAGATAGTCAGTTATATAAGTCAGAGAGCTAGGGCTGGGATCAGGTTCAGGTGATAACCCTCCATCCCTGTGCCCTCAAAACTATTTCTACCAGCTTGATCCAATGTCTCAAAGCTTCCCAAATTTGTTTAGATAGCACTATCTTGACTAACAACATGATTTATAAGTCCAAAGACTTTTTGAAGACTCTAAGCTACTATATAACACAGGTTACATATTTTAAATAGGTAGCGTCACATTTTGTAAACACTCTCATCCAAAAAGGAAGGGCAAGAAAATCAAGCCAGTAACCCTGAAGCTCAGCGTTTAAAATCGGGGTGCCTGGTAGCATCATACAGGCTACCAGGTGGGGTAGTCCTTTTCCTACAACTCTCATACCTGTAGCATATGGTGATTTTTTTTTTTTTGTCAAGTCAGCTCTTCAAGATACTTTTTTTTTCATTACAGACATCCTATATAATTAGTCCTCTGCTATCTTGTCATGCTCATTGTAAGTTAAGCTTCATCTTCAATGAAACACTCAGGAGCTTCACTCACAGAAGCTGCTGTAGCAATTACAAATTGCCTGGTCACACTGGTTATTCCGGAACGTTGGTGAAAGCCTTCACGACCCTGTAGGTCTTGCATTGGCGTGACTACAAATAGGGTATTCTATGGATGCCACCTGCAAATGTGGTATTCCAAAGAGGCCACTGCCAAGCTATGTTGCCAGCTGTAGACATGAGTTAGTTCATTTGAAGCACAGGTACAGTGGCCAAGTGGCTAGAGTACTGGACCTGGGCAAACAATTCCCTAAAGAGTCCTATTGCAAAGAGAATCTGTGCGCAGAATATCTTCTTCCTAGACACACTGCTCCCTTGTGGACAAAGTAGACATTGTAACTGCATCTACCTCATACAATCATGAACTTCAAAGGCAGTGACGGAAAGTGCATTTCATAAATGTTAAGCATGAAAATTATTTCACACGATTTTCTTCTTTGAGTCATTTATCTGAAAACCTTTCTCAGGGTTCAGTTTAATCCCTTTCAAGGGCAACACTCCCCAATTAGCACTTTCATTTCTGGAGAAAGTCATGCCACTTGTTCAAGTTCCCTGATTTCCAAACCAAAGTAGCTCACTGTATTTTCTCACCATGAGAAATGTCTTTCAGGCTGCCTCAGCCCCCCCCCTTTCTCTTTTTGTTCTCTTCCAAACTACATTCTGGTTTACATGTTCCTTTAAAAGAGTGTCCTTTCCTAGAACTTTTTATACATCTATCTGGTTGTAGGGTTTTGTGTGTTTGGTTGGTTGGTGTTTGTTTGTTTGTTTGTTTGTTTTTGTATTTTTTTGTTTTTTGTTTTTTGTTTTTGTCTTTCATTAACTGTTATTGTTAAAAGATCAAGTTGATTCTCATGACCACATTTTAGTCTGGCATCTCTTATAGATGCTCAGTTATAGAAAAAATGATGAGAAGACACTAAATTCTAACACACACCCAAAAATTTCCTCAGTGTTACATGTGTGAAAGCACTGTCTAAATGCCCGTGTCTTACTTATTGATATCATAGCTGCCTTTTGCAAATGCTGTACCTTCATCAATATCTCTAAATGGCTTTCCTTTAGCAATACTTTTTGCCATGCACTAAACTTTAAAGACGAATAGAACATTTACTTAATTAAATGGTCAATGAAAACAGAAACTGCAAGGGGGATGCATCCTTCCACTCTGAAGCTTTAGGCTTGGTGTCATGCCACAGTCAAACAATCAAAAGAAGAACTTTCCCTTCAGGACTTTAAGTCTGATTTCCGCTGTTAATGACTAATCTATATCTACAAGCAAGTTGACACCCTGCCTTACATGAAAACACCGATAATATGATACTGTTAAATCTACATATTGTCTCATGACTTTTCAGTTATTATAAAGTACTCACATCTCCAGAATCTTTCTTTATCTAAATTACCCCCTTGGTAAAATCTGAATGGTATTTAAATTTTCCGTCATTCCCACTATTGATTCCACTGTCTGCCTAATCATAGATTTTACCCTTAAGAAGATCAATGCTGCAGGAAGAGCTAACAAACACACAGGACTTTGCAAAGGGCTTGCACTACAAACAGAAAAGTATCTCTGTTCTTAATCTGTCCGTTCTGTTCTTAAAAGTAGGTAAGTTACAACTTGCGTATCTTCCTTTCAATAAAATTATCATGATCCTTTATTTACCTTATTGGTTTAGTGAAGATAAACTTAGATCTCCATTAAAGACATTTCTTTACCCACTATCTCCAATAAAGACATTCAAAAATAATGAAAATGCTTGAGCATAAAAATATTCAAAAGTTTGAGAAGGCTTGTCCTTCTTTGATCTCAGCAAAACAGAGCAATAGAGTAGCTGTATCTTTATGGCCATGGAAATTTGTCACCCAAAACACAGAGCTTTGATGACCTGCCATCTGCCTGATATATGCCAGGTACCAACTATGTAAGAGTCGTGATTTATCTTTGAAGGGGATAGCTGTGTATGAGGAATGGAGATCAGAAAAAGTATGCAATATGGTGATGGCTAAGTTATGTATTCAAGAAGACTAGGGATTTGACAGGAAGGTGAGCTAATAATGTCTCGTCCCAAAGTGTTTTAAAGGGAGATTTTCAAAGTCACATTTATAAACACATTTCTGTTCTTTTTGCAGGTTCCTGAGTCAGGACTATATAACCATGCATGCTTGATGATCAGCATTTGCTTTTAGCCTTCAGTTGTGTTAAGGCAAAGCAGACAGCTAGTCTGACTGAATCCAGCACAATATCAGGGATGTGATTGTTCTTATGGAAGAACATTTTCACATGGATTTTGCTCACAAACTCTGGTTCATATTTTTTATGCCATTCTTCTTGATGTCTTTTTAATTGCTAATATACAAGTGTATCTTGAGGCAATGCTACTAAATAGAACACAAATAAATTCAACACTGGGATGTGTCCTCATTATATTATTTTAAAATAAAAATGTGCACTAATGCTAGGTTAAAATATGAATCTTCTGAAATCACTTCAGACTGTCTTTTTAATAATAGAAATATTTTCTAAATGTCCTTCAACTTCCAGAATTCAGAATAATAGTGTCTTGATAATGCCTAATTTGCATTAGAAAAGTCCTATAGCCCAGGCCCTGTAAGATTAGCCCCAGTAGGAAATCATTCTTCCTTAAAATTCCATGAAGCATAGAGTATAGCCTGCCTATAGAGATAAAAAGTTTGAGTCCCAACTTATTTAATATAACCAAGTTTGAGAGCCAGCTCCAAGAAACAAAGCTTCTAGCCTGTCTTGTAAGTCACTTCTTTATCACTGTGACAAATTCCTGAGATAAATAAGTGTAAATGCAAGAACTAGCAATTTCTCTCTCAGATTCAAAACTAATTGAATCCTTTGGTTTGGACCACAGCCAAGGCCAAGCCTCACAGAGAGTAGATGGTGTTGGAAGTCTGCAACTTACCTCACTGTGGCCATGAAGCAAAGGGAGATGGGAAGTGGGGGAGGTCATTAAATCCTTCAGTGGAATACCTACAGTGGCCAACTTCCTTCCATATGGCTCACCTCCAACAAGAATGCAACAAAACCCTAGCACATAGGAATTAGAACATACTAATGAAGACGCAAACCATGATAGTTAACTGTTGATGCAAAACACAACTCTCATCTTTAAAAAGTAAGAGATAATTTATTCTGGAGCCATTTTGAGTGACCATGGCCTGGGAATATAGGTATAGATTACCCCAAATTTAATGTTCCAAATATGGAATAGGTTCATGCCATTTTATACTTTTAGGGAACACAGCAATCACAAATCAAGACAAGTTTAAAATACATGGAAGGGTACATCAGATAGGTGAGCAAAACAAGATGAAGGAAGAAGCTTTGTGATAGGTTCAGGATGCTATCTAAGCTTTTGGGTTGGTGGCAGACAGTAGTCTGCTAAGTTGGGAAGAGCATCAAAGATATGGGCACAGAGGAAAGATTCCCAAACAGAATAGCAATGGCTTGTACTGTAAGATCAAGAATCTACAAATGGGACCTCATAAAATTGCAAAGGTTCTGTAAGGAAAAGTATAGCATCAATAAGACAAAATGGCAACCAACAGATTGGGAAAAGATCTTTACCAATCCTAAATCTGATAGGGTGCTAATATCCAATATATAGAGAGAACTCAAGAAGTTGGACTCCAGAAAAACAAATAACCCTATTTCAAAATGAGGTACAGAGCTAAATAAACAATTCTCAACTGAGGAGTACCGAATGGCTGAGAAGCACCTAAAAAATGTTTAGCATCCTTTTTTTCCCCTTTGGTTTTGTTTGTTTGTTTGTTTGTTTGTTTTGCTTTTTTTTTGTTTTTTGTTTTTTGTTTTTTTTTGAGACAGCGTTTTTCTGTAGCCCTGGCTGTCCTGGAACTCACTTGGTAGACCAGGCTGGCCTCAAACTCAGAAATCCGCCTGCCTCTGCCTCCCAAGGTGTGCACCACCACGCCTGGCTTATGTTTAGCATCCTTAATCATCAAGGAAATGCAAATCAAAACAACAATGAGATTCTACCTCAGACCAGTCAGAATGACTAAGATCAAAAACTCAGGTAGCAGCAGATGCTGGTGAGGATGTGGAGAAACAGGAACGCTCCTCCATTGCTGGTGGGACTGCAAGCTTGTACAACCACTTTGAAAATCAGTTTGGCAGTTCCTCGGAAAATTGGACATAGTTCTACTGGAAGATCTAGCAATACCACTCCTGGACATATACCTAGAAGACACTCCAACTTGTAATCAGGACACATGCTCCACTATGTTCATAGCAGACTTATTTATAATAGCCAGAAACTGGAAAGAACACAAATGTCCCTTAACAGAGGAATGGATACAGAAAATGTGGTACATTTGTACAATGGATTACTACACAGCTATTAAAAACAATGAATTTATGAAATTCTTGGGCAAATGGATGTATCTGGAGGATATCCTTAGTGAGGTAACCCAATCACAAAAGAAGTTACTTGATATGCATTCACTGATAAGTGGCTATTAGACCAGAAGCTCAGAATCCTTCTTAGAAGGGGGAACAAAATACCCATAGAAGGAGTTACAGAGACAAAGTTTGGAGCAGAGACTAAAGAAACATTCATCCAGAGACTGCCTCTGTTGGGGATCCATCCCATAAACAACCCCCAAACCCATACACTATTGCAGATGCCAACAAGAGCTTGCTGAAAGGAGCCTGATATAGCCGTCTCCTGAGAGGCTCTGCCAGTGCCTGGCAAATACAGAAGTGGATGCTTACAGTCATCCATTGGATGGAGCACAGGGTCCCCAGTGAAGGAGCTAGAGAAAGTACCCAAGGAGCTGAAGGGGTTTGCACCCCCATAGGAGGAACATCAATATGAACTAACTAGTACCCCCCAGAGCTCCCAAGGACTAAACCACCAATCAAAGAAAACACATGGTGGGACTGGTGGCTTTAGCTGCATATGTAGCAGAAGATGGCCTAGTCAGTCACCAATGGGAGGAGAGGCCCTAGGTCCTGTGAAGGTTCTATGCCCCAGTATAGGGGAATGTGAGGGCCAGGAATGTGAGTGAATGAGTTGGGGAGCACGGGGAGAGAGAGGGGATGGGGGCTTTCAGAGGGTAAACTAGGAAAGGGGATAACATTTGAAATGCAAATAAAGAAAATATCTAATTAAAAAAAAAATAGTAGCCAGAATCTGGAAACAACCCAGATCTCCTTCAACAGAAGAAAGGATACTGAAAATGTGGAACATTTACACAATGGAGTACTACCCAGCTATGAACAACAATATGAACTAACCAGTACCCCCCAGAAAAAAAAAAAGAGATTGCAAAAGGTTTTCATTCACTAATCATAATTCTGACAGAGGTGGGCAAGGAATGGCTGGTCTGGAAGGCCAGAACTAGCCCCAGTTCAGATAATCAGCCTCTGGTCTTGCAACATTCCAGTATCTCCACAGTACTGGAATTCTATTCAGCCATCCAGTCTCTGTAGTTACAGCTTATTTTCAGTTTTCCTTCACGTAGTCTATAACCCTGTGAATCCTGATAGTAACTGACAAAAACAGAAGGAAGAAACAAACTTAAAAGCTTTATGTCCTTAGAAGAACCCATTCTAGCTTTCTTAGTGCATAGGTAAGTAGTTACAATTTTAAAAAATTGCAATATCAAAAAAAAAAACCACAAAAACATATCCTTTTACTAAATGAGAGGGAAAAAAATGAACAAAAAGACAAACAAAGCCAGATACCCGCAGAAAACATTCAGTTTCCTGATCCCTAAGTTCTGGTATGTCGTTGGCTATGTTTTATACTCAGTTTTGTGCTCATTGCCACACCCTCTGGTCCCACATGCACTCATTTAATTTTCAATTATGTGCTCACATTTGGACACAAATGTCCCTTTTTGTGTATTTTCTTCATTCTTTATATGCTCAACTCTGCTTATGTTGCCTTCAGCAACCCTGAGATTGACAAGTACCTATACCAACCTTTGGCAGAGTCTTCATTGAAAGACCCATGAGAAATGGCAAATGCCACACTTAGTATGTGACACTGAGACAGAAAGTACACTGGGACATGAGACAGGATGTAAATATTTCAAAGCAAAATGGTAACAATCTTCTTACAGTTCTATATAGACTAGAGTTCATGAACAGTGTGTTTCAAGGACTTCCTCCCTATGGACATAACCCTCCAAGTCAGGGCTTTGTTCTCATGTCTGCATGTTTTAAAAGCTCACAAGATCTGATATTCCACACCCTTTACTTAACCATGACACTAATTTGTCCTTGAGTAAAAAGAAAATAAATAAATAAATAAATAAATAAATAAATAAATAAATAAATGGAATTTTACCTTCTCTGGTGGGACAATAAAGTGACTATCTCTACTTATGCACAAAGCTCGGCATGCAAATGAGAAGCCCCGTAGGTGACATTCAGGAGTGGAGGCATGGACATCATCATCTCTCCGATCTGTGCCATTTTAATGGATGTAAGAAAAGTACTTGAAGATCCTCCTGACAACCCTATTCTTGTTAGCAGGAAAAAGAACCCGGACAGTTAAGACAAGATATTATGTGATCACATTTGTCATCTCTAAGCAATAATCAGAATCAGGAAAAGTGGCTGCCAGACAATGGTGGGTCCCTGTTCTTCCCATCACTTCTTGAGCACTGCGCTTTTCCAACTCAAAGCTGTTGCCAAAGACAGTTGTCACGGTTCCATTCTTTACATTGTCATTTATCTGCAAGAGTTGCTGAGCTCTCTTGGTCAGGGTGGCAGATAAATGACTATAAATGGTTAGAAAACACTGCCTTCTTAATGCTGGAGGAAAGAGGAAGTTATAGCATTGGAGGTGCAATAAACAGAGGAAACTTAGCATACCATTTATATGGCCAAGCACAGGGAACTCGGGCTACAGAGTGTGGTCTGAAACGCAGCAGGGGAGGCATTTTTTCCCTTCTTGTAAATTTCTCTCTGAAGATTGTCAAGCCCAGATCTCTATGCAGGACCACTGTGAGACTTTGTATCACCAAATATTCTATTTGGAATTCAAAAGCTTTCTACTGTGATGTTGGGAACAAAATAAAAAGGGGGCAGGGAAAAGGATAGGAAAAAATATGCCCATACTCCACCAGAGGTTCCCTATTCTCTGGTCAGTCAGGCATGGGAGGGCTGCTACCTACCCTATCCACTCATCCCTGGGTGGGCATTCCTCTTCAGAGGATGGCTAATGGGAAGCCCTGCCTGGGGACCCAACAACAGAGCTACTTTGCTAAAGCCACCAGGGTTGTGGGAGAGACGGATGAGGGAAGAAGTTCCCAACACTGACCAGAGTGAGCAGAGGGCCTTGAAGGAGCAGAGCAGAGACTCTATGGTTTAAGAGCTTTATTATAGAAAAGCAGGGAAAGAGCGCAGAGAGAGAGAGAGAGAGAGAGAGAGAGAGAGAGAGAGAGAGAGAGAGAGAGAGAAGGCTAGAGAGAAAGAGGAAAAGAGGAGAGGAAAGGAGAAGACAAAGAGAAAGGGGAGAGGAGAGAGAAGTGAGAGAAGTGAAAGGTAAGAGGACAAAGGAATAAGAGAGTGAGGTGTGGGCTGAGCACCCCTTTTTATGGTCTTCACTGTTGCTAGGTAACTGGGGAGGAGCTTAGTCTGAAGGTCAGAAGCTTGGACCATTTCTTATGTGACTAATGACCATGCTTCTCTTGTGGGGGCTGTGGGAGGTGGTACCTTAGGCAGGGGCGGGAGTTCCAGGAGCATGAGGGAGTGCCTACCATGTCATGAGGGTGAATTATGACCATCAGCTGGACTGGATACCAGCTTGCAATTCCCCACAGTGTGATGGTCCACACTTGTCATTTCAGGGCTTGGGAGACTGAGGCATGAAGACTACCCTGAGTTTGAGGCCAACCTAGGCCATATAAGTTCTGGGCAAGCCAAAGCCACAGAGTAAAATATTTGAAACAAAACACGACAAACATCAACAACAACCCAATCCAAATCAGAGTTCTTCTGAAAGCAACATCTCTCAATGAGCTGATGATAGTGCAGCCTAGAATCCATTCAGTTTCCAGTTGCCTGTTGTGCAGAGTCAAGAGAAAGATTGCTTCTATTATTGATTGAAAAATATACAACCCAGGAAAAATGTCTCTACAAATGGGTAAGAGGACAAAAGATCATAGAGAACTATCCATTAGTCTTTTTGCAAACTGCTCACTGAAGATTTTTTTATTTTTATTTTGATTGGGTGTGAGATGAGTCACTAGGAAAAGGAGCCAGTTGTGCTTTCTATCAACATCATGCTTTATTTAGCAGGTTTCCATGAACCTGATTGGCTTCCATTATAGAAACCCTTTATTTTTACTCATTTAGCTGCTTATAATGTAAGTTTTACTTTTATTTATTCAAGCCACGGCTAGTAGGACGAAGTTCCATTTAACTAGCAGATAGGGGTTTTACAAAACAATAAATTTGAATATGGGTTTGAATATTTATTTTTAGCTTAAAGTCAAAAAACGAAAGTACACAATGAAATCTACCTACATTTTTATTGACCTAATGTTAAAAGATCTATAGCTGCAGTGGTTTGAATACGTATGACACCCAAAGACTCATGTGCTTGAATGCTTGGCAATAATGTGTGGCAGTATTGTGACACATGGCCTTGTTGAAGGAAGTATGTCACTGTGGAGGTGGGGTTTGGGGTTATATATGCTCAAGTTATACCCATTGGTACACACTGTTACTTTCTGCTGCCTATGGATCAAGATGTAGAACTCGGGGATCCTCAAGTACCATGTCTGAAAACATGCTGACATGTTTCTTGCCATGATGATAATGGATTGAACCTCTATAACTGTAAGCCAGCCCCAGTGAAATGCTTTCTTTTATAAGAGTTGCTGTGGTCATGGTGTCTGCTCACAGCAATAGAAACCCTAACTAAGTTCAGTAACTTCTCTGAATTATACTGCAAAATTGAGTGCATGGAGACTGATGAGAAAAATCAACGAAGCAGGATTTTCATATATGCAACCAAGGAGATAAGCATAGGAGGGAATCCCTCTGCTTCTGTGTGGTAAAAGTCAAACATCCAATTCCAGATAAGGATGGGGGATGATTGGAAAATATCATTGTGAACAATAGTGTGAAAACCATAGCATGAAGAGGGAGAATGTGGAATGTTCCAATAGCATAGACCAGAACCAGAGCACAGTGGTTCTCAACCTTCTTAATGCTGTGACCATTTAATAGAGTTCCTCATGTGGTAATGTCCCCCAACCATAGTAACATAGTTTTCATTGCTACTTCACAACTGCAATCTTGCTACTGTTTTTTTTTTAAAGATTAATTTTATTTATTATACATAAGTACACTGTAGCTGTCTTCAGACACTCCAGTAGAGGGAGCCAGATCGGATGGTTGTGAGCCACTATGTGGTTGCTGGGATTTGAACTTATCACCTTTGGAAGAGCAGTCGGGTGCTCTTACCCGCTGAGCCATCTCACCAGCCCGCCTTGCTACTGTTTTAATGTAATGTAAATTTCTGTTTCCTGATGATCTCCAGCCAACCCTGTGAAAGGGTTCCTTGACTCCCACAAAGGGGTCTCAACCTACAGGTTGAGATCCACTCACTGCACTATGGTGGTCCTTATAAATGCCAAGTAAAATGGGTGTTTGGATTGTATAGATATAAAATGTAAAAATAGTAACTGTATAATAGTCAAATCAAGTCACCTTTATATTGATACCTTAACATTAAACAAAGTGCCGGCACCTGGAATGTGAAACCCAATGACATTTCTTTCTTATATGGGGAAAATCAATAACTGAGAAAAACATTACAGAAAAATATTGGTAAGAGATACTTGTGTTTGGGTGTAGTTTGTTTCTACAAGTTTTAAATTTTAACTCACATTTGGGTGAAAATGTAAAAGAATAAAACTAAATTATCACAAAAGCAAGGTAGATATGCTTATACTTTATATGTTAAAGACCTTGCTCAAAATATTTTAAGTTTCACATTTCAGAACACATAACTTTACTAATATTTTGTGTTTCTTTTTTTATTAATCATTTTATTCATTTAGATATCCCTCTTCCCAGTTTCTTCTCCACAAACTCTCCATCACCTCACTGCTCTAGCATCTACACACACTGAGGCATATTGCCTCCACCAGGACCGTGGGCCTCTCCTTCCAGGGATGCCAGATAAGGCCACCCTCTGCTACATATGTATCTGGAGTCATGGATCCCTCTATGTATACTCTTTTGTTGGTGGTACCGGGTGGTCTGCTTATCTGATATTGTTCTTTCTATGGGGCTCCATTTCCCTTCAGCATCTTCAGTCCTTCCCCTAGCTCTTCCACTGGAGTCTCCAGCCTCCTCGGTTTGATGGTTGGCTGTGAGTGTCTACATCTGTATGTCAGGTGCTGGCAGAACCTCTCAGGAGAAAGCTATATCAAGCTCCTGCCAGCAAGTGCTTCTTGGCATCAGCAATAGTGTTGGAATTTGGTGTCTACCGATGGAATGGATCCCTAGGTGGGGCAGTCTCTGAATGGCCTTTACTTCATTCTCTGCTCCATTTTCTGTTCCTGCCTTTCCTTTAGACAGCAACAGTTCTAGGTTAAAATTTTTGAGATGGGTGAGTGGCCCTATCCCTCAAATGGAGGCTGTGCCTATGCATTGGAGGTATTCTCTACAGGTTCTATCTCCTCTTTGTTGGGCATTTCAGCTAATGTCATCCTCATTTGTTCCTGAGATCCTCTTGCTAACCTGGCATCTGGGACTTTCTAATGGCTACCTCCATTCCCCATCTCCCACTGCTACATATATCTATTCAATTTCCCGACTCTCTGTACTTCTCGCCTGTCTCTTCCAATATCTGTTCCTGTCCCTCCTTATCCTCCTGCCTCATCTCTCCCTCCAAGGTCCTTTCCATCCTCTGCCTCCTGTGATTATTTTGTTCTCCCTTCTATGTAGAATTGAAGCATCCACACTTTGGTTTTCCTTCTTCTTAAGCTTCATATGGTTTGTGGGTTGTATCATGGGTATTCTGAGCTTTTGAGCTAATATTCACTTATCAGTGAGTACATACCATGTGTGTTCTTTTGTCTCGGTTACCTCACTTAGGATGACTTTTTTTCTAATTCAAGAGCTAATATCCAAACTATACAAAGAACTCAAGAAGTTAGACTCCAGAGAACCAAATAACCCTATTAAAAATGGGGTACAGAGCTAAACAAAGAATTCCCAGCTGAATATCAAATAACTGTGAAGCACCTAAAGAAGTGTTCAACATCCTTAGTCATCAGGGGAATGCAAATCAAAAAGACCCTGAGATCCCACCTCACAGCAATCAGAATGGCTAAGATTAAAAAAAAAAAAAAACTCAGCTGACAGCAGATGCTGGTGAGGATGTGGACAAAGAGGAACACTCCTCCACTGCTGGTGGGATTGCAAGCTGGTAAAACCACTTTGGAAAACAACCTGGCAGTTCCTCAGGAAACTGGAAATAATTCTACCTGAAGATCCATCTATACCACTACTGGACATATACCCAAAAGATTCTCCAACATATAACAAAGACATATATGCTCTACTATGTTTATAGCAGCCTTATTCATAATAGTCAGGAGCTGGAAACAACCCAGACCCAGATGTTCCTAAACAGAAGAACAGATACAGAAAATGTGGTAGATTTACACAATGAGTACTAGTAAGCTATTAAAAGCAATGACTTCATGAACATAAAACTTTAAATGTTAACAATATGATGTGCTTTCTGTCCCTAGTGGATAAAACAAGTGACATCCCAATGCTGTCCACATCATAATCCCCAGGATCTGTGAAGACATTAAGTTACAAAAGTAGCTATTCAAGGCTCATAGTTGAGAGTTTAAAATAATGAGATTATGCTGGGCCCAATAAATATCACACGCATCATTAAATGTTGAAGATGCAGAGTGGAGTCAGAAGGTTGTAATGCAAGGCTTGAGAGGTAGTTGCTGGATTTTTATGAAGGAGGTATGAGAGTGCTTTGGTTGGGCTCTACTGGACTGTAGTAACTCAAGGAAGACTTTTAAGACATCATCAGGTCAGAAGGCATCTGACTTCTCACTCAGTGAGATTATGTTTCAGGATTGAAGGATGATACTATTGCATTGATAGAGATGTGTTTGACTTTTTGACATTATCACATGGCATTGCCATCTACAAAATCCACAATCCAGAAGCACACAATTGGGTTACAAAAACAAAAACAACAACCCTTCCTAAAAAACTTACATAAAAGAATATACCATATATTTTTTGAGTAATTATCATTCAGTGTTGGGTCACATGTGCACTATCCTTAGCCAATTCCATTTGTTTACAGCAGCAGAGCTATGCAGATACAAGTAGTATTGCCTGTATGTTAGTTCCAAAGCCCAACTATGAAATTTTTGGAAAGACTTATTTTTATATACATATTGAGATTACAATTATATACATTTCATTGAAGTACTTCTATAGCACATGAGGATACTTTTTAAAATTCATTTTAAGTTGTTTCCAGGAAACACCTCTGGGATCCAGTGAATAAATGGAGATAAAAAGGGTGTGGTAAATATGGGTAAGAGGCAACCTTAGGAATCTTGACTTGCGTATGTCTGAACCAGTGGTCATCATTCAAAGTCTTTACCTAGCTTATTAACAAAAAGAAAAGATGACAGTGATGGCGTACTTGAATATTGTAATAAGTAAATAAACAAATAAACAAAATCTTGTTCCTAAACTATTTTTTTTCAGCTAGGTTCCCATTATTCCCATATCTGCTCTGCAGTATAACCTGAGATTACAGGTTGGCATAAGACCATGTGGGGTTTTTAATGGGTTCTAGAATCTAATATCCGCTCCTCGTACTCACACAAACACTCCCAAATGCTGAGCCATCTCTCCCATCTACAAGAAGTTAAAAATCTAGTTTTCTTGCTCATTTTTTCTTATTAATTTATTTCAAAATTATTATATACATAAGACAAATATTTAAAGAAACAAATACAAATTAAATGTTTAAGAAGGAAACTAAAAGTGCTCATATAAAGTTCAGGAAAGTTTTTGCTGTAACCCATTACAGCACTCATGGAAACTGTACTGATGTTGTGTTTGAAAGAGAACGGATAATCAGTGTGTCAATAGCTATCCAAACTACCACGATGCCTTTTTGTACCTCATCAGATTCAGTGCTGTTATATGTTCACTGTAGCCTGATGTAACATTGTATATATTCATAAAAAATATTTTACTAGAGGTTTAAAAGAAAGTGACTTTTTTCCCTTCAGTCTGTGTTACTGTAAAAAGGTGGCTCATTAATGTGATGGGTACAAGTGTCAGAGCTTCCTGCAGATCCACACTTCCCAGTTATTAATGACCAAGGAAATAAAGTAGCCACTCAGGACTGGATGCTCAGCAAGAGGAGAGGAGCTGTCATGACAGACACTCAAATGAGCTCAAATTGGCACTCAAGATAATAGGTACCATTTTACAAGAGCTTGCTTAACTAGGTAGGCATAATGGCCATACCCTGACACTTCATTCTCATAGCTGGGGTAAGCCTGGACTGGGTGTCTTATAACAGACACCTCTGTGATTAGATATGAGACAGGACTGATTTCTTATGACACAGGGTTAATCTGATTGCTGATTGGCACTTGACACCTGACACCAGGCAGATCTGTCCTTGAATTACATCTATTATTTATTCACTAACTTTGAATTTGAATGACTTGAATGAATTTGAATTTGATACAAAGTATCCCAGACTTTGGCTCTCTTTATGAATCATGATCATTGAGAGCAATTTTTCTTTGGGTTTCTTTAAGTTAACATGTTAATTAAATGAATATATAGTGAGTAACTTGTCAGTAACATGAACGTTATACTCAAGGGGTTCCACTGTAGGTTACAATTTTAATACCAAGGAGAGGAATTATTAGGAATAGATCTTCGTGATGCAATATTTGCTCTTAGTGAAACAATACCCTGCAATAACAGAGGAAAGCGAACCATTTATGCAGCCATCAGGGAAGAACCTCTGAGATCTGAGTATTTAGTGACCAGCAAAAGCCTCATGGCTTTCTGAAGTCTCTGTCACAACTAGTGGAAATTAAGGAGTTTTCAACTCATAGTAATGCTAATTTTATCAATGAGTCGTTTAATTCACCAATGAGGACATGGTGCACAGACCACGTTTTAGTAGGTACAATTTGGAATATTCAGGTCACTAGGCACAAGCCTTTAAAGGCTTGTGATCTCCATTCCTTCCACCCCCCATCCATCCACCTCTTCCTTTGGCTGTATTCAGATAAGCTACTTTGCCTCATCCCACATGAGCTTAGAGGCAAAAAGGCCAAATGACCCTGGTTTTGAGAACCCGAAAAACTGTGAGCCCAAATGGATTTAACCCTTCGTGATGTTTCCTCAAGACATTTTCTCATAATGATAAAAAAAAAAAAGTATCTAACTTAGGGGCATTTGATAAAAATAAGTCCGATAGATGAAAAACTAGGGAAAATACTAAAACAGTAGAATAATAGAATAGTTCTAAAGTACCATGGGAAAAACTTACAATCCAAAAGAGTGTGATGGCAGTAATATTAAAATGATATCTGTGTTCAATATAAAATCAGTGTGGATCCTAGTAGGAAATTAGAACTTTTGGAGTTAGGCAAAAACAAATTTCTGAGTAATCACATAACGATGACAAAGAATTAGAGAGAAAACAGTGAACAGAATAATTTAAGCCATAGACTCTAAACTTGTGAAAACCATTGGAGAACGTAAGTATGGCTTGAGTCTGCATGGGCTCCATATCACTGTCACCCATCAGCAAGAACTGATAGGCTGCTTCCATGGCCCACATATGTATATGTAATTTATTTGTCAGTTGCCAGTAATCAGGACACTCATTCTATGTCTGCTTTCTTGGTTTCTCCAGTTTTCTCTGAATTCCCTGCCCACCCGATGGTCCCCATTTCTCTGTCTTGATTGGAAGATTATTTTCTTGAGGTTCTCTTGAGTTTTCAACTCTCATTTGCAAAACAAGAGATTCTTGGATTGAAAATTATTCACTAGAATGTCCAGGCTCATCTCGGTTTCTACGTAAAATTTGTCACTATGGCTAAACATTTTCCGATTTGGGGATGTTTATTCTTGGTCAATGTTTATAGTGAACAACCAGTTCTTCCTATAGATTTTCATTATTATTTTTTCTTTTATCTGTGCGAATTATGTATGAAATGAACCCTCCTTGCTATAATTTCCTATCAACCAACTCTTCACATACAACTATGAACATGATGCATGGCCCATTTTACTGAACTTAGAGCAGAGCACGCAGAGTGGATGTGATATCACAGCAAACAGACTAAGAAAAAACTAAATGTTGAAGATGTCTTCTCTGAACTGTTTCTTCAGGGATCACAGGCTCCTTGTTCTGTGCCCTCTCTCTTCACTTTCTCTCCTTTTAGGTATTTGTTATATTTTCTTATATTTGAGAGATGATTTTCAATTTCAGAGTTCAGATCCTGATTCTTCTGTGCAAGGTAAAAAGTCAATATGGCCGGGCGGTGGTGGCGCACGCCTTTAATCCCAGCACTCGGTAGGCAGAGGCAGGCAGATTTCTGAGTTCGAGGCCAGACTGGTCTACAAAGTGAGCTCCAGGACAGCCAGGTCTATACAGAGAAACCCTGTCTCGAAAAAGAAAAACAAACGAACAAACAAACAAAAGTCAATATGATGATCTACATTTGTAATCCTAGAACTGATAAAGGACAAAGGAGGATCAAAGTTTCAAGATCAGCCTAGGCTACCTGAAATCCTCTCTCTCTCTCTCTCTCTCTCTCTCTCTCTCTCTCTCTCTCTCTCTCTCTCTGTCTCACACACACACACACACATGTACATACACACACAAACACACGGACATACATATAATCTTTAATGTTTCTAGCAACCTTAGGTTTGCTACTGTTTTAGGCTTTCTATTGCTGTGAAGAGACACCATGACAAAGACAACTTTTATAAAGTAAAACATTTAATTGTGGCTGGCTTACACTTCAAAGGTTTAGTCCACTATCATCATGGAGGGTCACATGACAGCATTCGGGCAGACATGGTGCTAAGCAAAAAGCTGAGAGTTCTACATATGGATCTATAGGTAGCATGAACAGAAAGTGTGAGCCCCTAGGCCTGGCTTGCACATCTGAGATCTCAAAGCCTTGCCCCCATGATGTACTTACTCCAACAAAGTCACACCTACCCCAAACAAGGCCACACCTCCTAATAGTGCTGCTCCCCATGAATTCATAGAGGCCATTATATTTTTATTTTATTATTTATTTATTTTTTAATTTGTGTATTTTTTATTTTTTATTCGATATTTTCTATATTTACATTTTAAATGTTATCCCCTTTCCTAGTTTCTCCTCCGAAAATCCCCTCCTCCCCTCCTGCTGCTCATCAACCCACCCACTCCTGCTTCCTGGCCCTGGCATTCCCCTATACTGGGGCATAGAACCTTCACAGGAACCAAGGGCCTCTCTTCTCATTGATGACCAACTAGGCTGTCCTCTGCTACATATGCAGCTAGAGCCATAAGTCCCACCATGTGCTTTGGTTGGTGATTTAGTCCCAAGGAGCTCTGGAGGTACCGACTAGTTCATATTGTTGTTCACAGAGGCCATTTTAATTCAAACCATCATAATTACCACAGGAACAGTAAGACAAACAGCTGACTCAGCTTTTTCACAGCATACCATGCTGAAATAGCTTCTTGTGCTTTTGTTCTCCATGCCACATCAGAGTGGCACAGCCCCAGTGGTATTAACTTTCACACTTCCTCGGGAGGACAGTCAAAGTTACAATAGTACACACGGCATAAGAATTAGTCAGCTTTGATTTGATCTCTTAATTTCCATTGTGTCATGCTAACCTCGACTTTAATCTTACATTCTCTCTCATCTTCTAACATGCTCTGTGATACCATCTCATCTGTTCCCAAAGCAGAATATATATCCTCAGTAAAACATCTCCTGTATTTGCAGCTCTCAAATGCTACAAATCAGGGTTTATTTTATTTCTTGAAGAATAATGTGTGTGGTGTGTGTGTGTGTGTGTGTGTGTGTGTGTGTGTGTGTGTGTGGTGTGTGTGTGTGTGTGTGTGTGTGTGTGTGTGTGTGTGTGTGTGTTTTCACTATACTTCTTGCCAGGCCTCCACTCTATCTCTAAATGTATAGTTAAAGATTTTTCTGAGATGACTTCCTTTCTTATAGCTCCTTCTCCCTGTAAGATTTCCTTCTCCTTTTTAGATATGGAAACTTGACTCTTTGCTTCAAGCATTATCTCACTCAGGGAGCCTTCTTTGTTTCCTCTAGAAAGACATAATTTTTTTTACTTTATTACCCTGAAGCTGCTGAGCCATGTTCCTGTGGGTCAGGGCCTGGTGGTAAACAGGCAAAGACCTGCTTTCACCTCTCTGACATTCTATTCTCCTGTTCTTTTTTCCATTAGTGCCACATCCACTTCATGGGTCCAGTAGGTTTTCTTTTCAGAAAGTTTAAAGAAAGCCTCAGCTGCAAGGGATCACACCTCAAATAATATCCACAGAAAATAACAGGCATTGGGCAACTAGGACCCTAACTGTGTATTTGCTATAGAGGACAATCTCATAGAAAAACCATTCTAGTGACTCTAGAAAGTTGTAGAAAGCTGGATAGGGAAGGGAATTGAACAGTCTAATGCCTCTCACCTTGTATTCATTGTAATAATTCAAAGCATAGAGAATTCTGTTGCACAAACAAGGAAAAGGGGCGAGAATGACTAAGAAGGGACAGAGGAGACCAGAAGAACATAGCACACTGAGTCAACTAAGAAAAATGCATCTGGGCTTACAGAGATTTACATCAAAAACATGGAGTCTGCAGATGTCTGCATCAGGTCCTCTGTTGTTAGATTGGTGAGGAGAACAATGGCTTCCCTTTGGTTCTGGCCTGAAAGGGTCAGAGCAGATAAACTAGGGGAAAGTTCAGGGGCCGTCCCTCCTGGAAGGGAGGGATGTCCTAACAACTTTCTGTGAGCCAAAGTTATCTCCTTGTTTCTGCCAAGAGTCATTATGTATCCAGTGAGGAGAGCGTCCTTGGGTCTGCTGAAAAACAGTTCCTTCTTCTGAAGAAGTTCTTATTATGAGAAAATGAACCCAAGAATGATAATACTGTGTGTTAAGTTTAACTAAGCAAAGATGTTATTCCTTGAGCGAAAACTGCAAAGTCATACCCCATGTACTTAAGCTGAAAAAAAAAATCAATAAAGCTTTGCTACTTGCCAAGAGAGCAGTAGTCCGGCAGTCTCTTTTAAAGGCGTTTGCGCAAAGCTGGTCTTCATCAGATTGGTGGTTTTGAGGGACTCCTAATTGCAGGAGCAGGTGTGTCCTTGACTCTTTGTCCTGCTCTTGGGACTCTTCCTCCCGTTGGGTTGCCTTGTCCGGTCTCGATGTAAGGGCTTTCACCTGATCATAGTGCATTTTGTTTTGTTGTGTCTGGTCTCTTGGAGGCCTGCTCTTTTCTGAAGGGAGACAGAGTGGAGGTGGATCTGGAAAGGAATGGATGGAGAGGAGACTGTAGTCAGCATGTAATGTAGGAGAGAAAATATATTTTTAGTAATAACTAAAATGACAGGTGTCCTTCTCATTTGCCATATCAACTAGAGAACATACCTACCATGTAACCAAACAGAGGTAGAGAAGAAACCACATTCAAAGCAGGTTGCAGGCAGAGTTCTTCTGAAGGTGTCCTCGCTTGGTAAAAGACATAGTGCACAGAGAAACTTGAGAAAACTGGTAAATGGAAATATTTCACACAACATAATCCATGCATTATATACTTAATAAATGTGTCCCCTCTTGCCCTTGCCATATGCTGAGCTGTATCAAATGTCTACCTTGCTGCTTGCAAACCCCATGCCTGATTTACTTTGCTCTACACTTTTGTTCTTTCACAGCTTCAACCACAGCACATTCCTCTGCACAGTTTGTCAAATGCACTAGGTTCTCCAAACACTGACCTTTGAACTTCAGAGTCAAACTGAATGGTGCTTCATTGACTCTGGCATCGAGGACAGGCAACGCATTCTCTAAAAGATGTCGTATAAACTCGGGCCTGTATGGATAGCTTGGAATATTTCTGTGAGGAACACACTTCCACCCCTACCTTCTGCACCTTCCTAAGGAGAAATGTTGATTTAAGAAATTAACAGAGACTGGAAAATTCCATCTGTTCTCTAATGTTATGTTCTAATTTTATGTCAAGAATCAACGTGGAGAGTCCCAAAAGAGGAAAGC
Source organism: Mus minutoides (assembly GCA_902729485.2). Taxonomy (NCBI): domain Eukaryota; kingdom Metazoa; phylum Chordata; class Mammalia; order Rodentia; family Muridae; genus Mus; species Mus minutoides. Next base: position 209,880 of record LR750461.1, on the reverse strand, counting down.
TAGTGAGATTCTTGTTCAGGAAATAAGGTATTTCCAGAAGAAAGGAGTCCTATAAGCAGCAGGTGTGTCTGTTAGAAGCATAAACTCTGTGTTTTAATTACACACCATTCCCTACAGAGTGCACACATATGTTGTTTAGTCAAGGTTTTTTAAAGGTTCATTAACACATCCCTAACCTCCTTCTTCCCATCACATAGGTTAAAAGATTTCTTTTAAATAATTCTCCTTACAAAACTTGTTCTCCTTAAAGAAGTTGCACATAATAAGCACTAAGTCTGTGGCAAATTTTTACTCTTTTCAGAATGGTCGGCTTAGGAATTCAGCTAATACAGCCCATAATCTTCCAAACATTGTTTAATCCAAGTTATGTATTTTATTATGATTTTTAATGAATAGAAATATTCTTTCTAGTTATAGCACACACACACACACACACACACACACACACACACACACACAAATACTTGGAGATGTTTTTCCTCTGATGACTATAACCAGAGAAATTTTCACACCTATCTGAAGTTCTGTCATTCCTCCATGGAAATGACAAAGAAGAAATGATGAGCCAGGGATTTCACTGTGTCTGCTAATATGCACGCACACACACACACAAACACACACACCATACACATGAGCACAAATGCATTCACACTGGTGTTAAACCAAAGCCTTCACACATTTTAGACTAGTGCTCCACCACTGACTGATCCCCACAGTTTCTCTTTTCCTTTCTGATTTGGATGTAAGATTCTAAGTCAGTGGTCCTCAACCTTTGGGTCACTATGCCTTTAGCAAACCTCTATCTCCAAAACATATTCACATTAGGATTCATAACAGTAGCAAAATCACAGTTATGAGGGAGAAACAAAAATGATTTTACATTTGGGGATCACCACAACATGAAGAACTGTATTAAAGAGTCACAGGATTAGGAAGGTTGAGAATGACTTCTCCAGGTTATTCACACTGTCCTGGAACACACCCTCTGCCACTGGCCGGTAACCTGGGCAGGCCTAGAGCTTATGATCTTTCTTCCTCAGACCTCTGTTCCCAAGTCACAGGGATTATAGCTATGTGTCACAAGGCCTGGGTATTGTCCTGGATTTTGAACTAAATAGTTGTTGACCTTTTTTTCCTCCAGATTTTGTAAGGACAGAAGGAAATGTCCTTGTAGAAAAATCAATTTTGAATTTACTGCCATACCTATGGACCTATCCCTTTGATTCATAAAGTGTGCTGAGTTTTGATGACACTAAATAATGTAGCTCAAGAGGACAGTACATGTGATTCTGTAATAGTTAATCATAACTGTCAAAATGATTAGATTTAGAATCATCGTGGAAACATACCTTTCTCTGTGCCTATGAGACTGTCCCCAGGAATATTCATCTAAGGAGGGAAGACCCACGAGGCTGAGGCAGGTACCATCTCATGGCTTCTCTACTCCCTGACTATGGAGGTGATTGACAGGCATCTCCTAATCCCGCAGCCCTGTATCCCACAATGATGAGCTGTGATCTCAAAGGGTGAGCAAAATATACTTTTCTTTCCTTACATTGCTTCTGCCAGATACTTTGTCACAACACGAAAAGCAATGGATGGAATACCCTTCTGTCACTTGGAGTCACAAACTCAGAGCACTTTGTGAAAATTTGTAACATGTCTTTTGAGAGACGGGCAGCTTGTTGGAGAAGGTAAACTAACCCCTATTTGGGAGACATGAACAGAGTATCTCAGAATTGTGCAAAGCCTACTTTGAACTTCAAAGTGTTGAAGTGTTGACTCCTAATTGCCAATTAGAAAGGGATGTTTGTGCTTTGGGGAGAGTTGTTCTATGTTGGGATAGTGACATCACAGAGCGTTGGCAGTATTCTCATACTGCAGAGCAGGGATCCCAAGGAAAAGGAGGAGGCATTTGGTTAATTGGATCAGAGGAGGAAAGAACCCATCTGTGCCTGACATTTCACTGCCTGTTAGGATGTCAACAATGGAGGAATCTAGAGTCATCATGGATATGTGTGAGCGCTGGGTACAGGCACATATCCTTGGTATTTCTATTGACAAGAATAATGCTATGGAAATGCTGCCTGAGATCTTCATAATGAGGTTGTCTAAGCCAGACACTCAAAGGGCACTGCATCCAAATTCACACATGGATACAAAGTCCAAAGGCAGTACTCACGTCAACACACAGCTATGTTTTCTCAAGTCTGGTGAAAGCCTTCTCCCCAAGTAGTCTAGAAGACAATTAAAAGCACTGAAGTGTAGATCATATACTATTAGGACAAACGTGATACAGATTTCACAGCAGTAGAGTTTGTGATTTTTCCTCCTCATGTAGCTTCCTTCACTGTTTAAGCACCTAGACTCCCTCTACTATCAAATAAGAGAATCTTTTTTTTTTTAATTAAATTATTGCTACTTATGCTTTCAAACTATAAAGCTAGACTCTCTGTGAGGCCTTGGGTAAATATAATTTTTCTCTTCTGTGAAATAAGTGAAGTGCCATGTAGAGTTTGAAAGCTGATGAACTAAAGGAAAGTACCACCTCATGTGTCATTTCAAGAAATTCCTCATTTTCAAAAAAATGAAGAATATGAAATTACACTTTTCCTTATCAGTATCAAACTATTCTCTTTGGTGTAACTTGAAGTATGCAAAAACTAAGTCAACACTGAAGTTTATGCAAAAAAAATCTTCCGTTTCAAGTAACAGACATCTAATCCCAGTACTTGAGAGTATGGGGCAAGACACTACCCATGTTGAGAACATTCCTGGAACATACCAAGCCATCCTGGGCTACAAGGCAAGATTCTGTCTTAAACTCAAATATGATAAAACAAAACAAAACTGTAATCCAAATGCAAGTATTTCTCTATAAAACCATTTCCTGCTGATGACCAAGGAAGGAAGCAAATAATCAATCCAGCTGATCTTTCTTTGTGTCTGATATTTACAAGTGTCATGATTTTAAGATGTCAGCTTCACCAATGTGTAAACACAAACATGCAGGCACCATTCAAGGAATCTGTCTTTTCTCTAAAGACTTATATGCATGTGTAACCTGTGATCATATATGTGTTTGTGATTGGGCTCTTAATTGCATTGCGGGGATTTTCATACTCAAGGTTTTCAAAAAGGAAGACCAAGGGATGTTTTATCATGTCCTGTTACATTCCCTGTATCGAAGGAAGATGGTGATAAGCTATGCCATCATGTAACTAGGAAACAGTGCCACTGGTCTCTTTGACAATTTCTTGTTCTTGAGGACTGTGAATGTATTATTTATCTCCTGTGTATCAGTTATAGCTGGACCTCCACAAAGGTTAATGGAATTCATGTGAAGTTGCGTGACTTTAAGCATCAGCAACTATCATTTGTAATAAAAATTAAATTTTTAGTAGTCATTTCTTTTTCATTTATGTACTGTAGATGAGAAATTTACTTGCATACACACAGGCACACACACACACACACACACACACACACACAAATGCATACACACACTGTGGGGAGACAGAAAGAATTTAAGCCATAGGAAGTTGCTATTCTTGGAAAAAGACCCAACATCATGTGGAACTCAGTGTGAATAATTAATTGTGAACAGACTAATTATCTAGTAAATCCTAGTGGTAGTTAGTCCTTCAGGATAATTAAGACAGAATTCACGCCTGATGGTCCCTCGACCTCATATTTTCTCCTCTTATTTCAAGACACATTATAATATATCCAAAGCCTGCACTTTAGCCTGTCAAAAATGAAATGTCAAGACCAAAGTGTTTCCTGGGTTATAATGGAATTTTAATAAAACTTTGAAAAATAACTAAAGCCGTAACATTAAAATGATTTCAGGTTATGCGTTCAGTAATATTTTACTCACTTAATGCTTTTTTTAACCCTCTAAATTTCATTCCAAGTAAATCTAATTTAATGTACCTGCCCTATGCCTTATTTTGTGGGAAAGTAAGTAAAAATGTATTTGGAAGTGACAATATGTTTCCATCCACTTTGCTTTAATTCATGTTTACTTCACCCTTTTAAGTATAGTAGCTCAGATTGCCTTCTTCGGGGGACAGTAATTTATTTATTAGACTGGTTTATTATATAAAATTACTTGCAGAATTTCATCTAAATACTTTCTTAGAATTTGCTGAATTGAAAAATTAAAATCTGATTTATGAGTTAAACAACTAGAATGCATTGCCAATAATTTTTTTAAAAAAAATAATAGGGAAGGTTATCATGGCTCCACAATGCTAGGTGCTACAGTGACTGAGAGTCCCAGTGGAAGGCATCAGGGCACATACCCAACATTTTCCTCCAAAAAGAAGAAACTGATACAAATCGTGTTAATCTGCTTCCCAGACCCTATCCACCAACTGAGGAGGAAGAGGCATGTTTGTCTTCTATTTTAGAGGCCTCTGTGCAGAAATCTCTGATTTCATTGATCAGAGGTTAAAATGAAGCAATGCGAGAAGAGAAGGTTGTGGGAGCCTCTGGTGGCAGAGCTATTCACTCCACAGCACCAGGAAGCAGACAAAACAAAGGTAAACAGATGTTTGATCCCTTCACCTCAGTCCCACCTCTCAGCCTTTTCATCCTCTGCCACTCCCCTAGCAAAGTATAAAGTCTCTGAGGAAGTATAAAAATGCCCCTGATCTAGCCAGCTCCTGAAATCCCAATCTCAGAACACCACTGTGAGAGGATTTGAATCGTCAGCTCATTACTCTCTGAGCAACTTTTTCAAATGCACACGATAAACAGATATATTAACTTGTTCTTAATTCATCTCAAAAGAAATTTAATTAACACATCCTAATAGTACTTGCTTATGGGGTATGATGTGATGTCTCAATACAAGTAACAAATTATGTAATTAACAAGACAGGTAATTAGCATCTTCATTATCTCATACATTTATCACTTCCTTGTGTAAGAAACATTAAAAGATGGATCTCCCAGTTATTTTGCAATCTACATTATAGCTAACCATGTTGTGCGACAGAGCTTTGAGATTATTATCTACTTACATTGTTCATCAACTTCCCTTCACCCTCCCTTCCTCCCTTCCATCCTTACCAGGCTCTAGCAACCATCACCCAAAGCAACATGAATACAATCCTGTGGTCAGTGACCTTCTGCACCTTCTATCACCTTGTTTTCATTCCATCAGCTTTAATGAGGCTTGAAGTCTCTTGGGAGGAAAACACAACATCTTTTACAAGTTTGAATTCAGACTGAGAGTCTAAGAAATGCTTTCACTTCTGGTTGAAAGATCTAAGGGCCAAAATAAGGAACTAGAAGCAAGACTAAGATATGGCACAATCATGAACGGCAAAAGAACAACACCTTGGCCTTATAAATGGCAATGCCTTCTGTCAGAGAAATTTTCTTAACTTCAGTATCTCCTATGCAGAGGCTCTCTGCACATTTGTACAAGGAGTGGTCGGTCGGTCCTCAGAGCTAAAACGTAGTGCCTTGCACTTTGTCTCCAAAACCATCCCTATAATATCATAGCCTGATGGGATAATTAAAAGTTACATCACACTTCTAAGGAAGTTGAGAAGTGTGGTGTAATATTCATGATTTTATGGTTGAAATTTTAGGTATCACATTGTTCCCTTGAACCTGAGTTTGGAAGTTCATTTGGATGATGCTGTGGATGACTGGTTAGTTTGAACCTGTTTCGAAGATGCTATGGACGATGGTACAGACAAGCCAGTGGATGATGCTTTGGATGATGTCATGGATTATTATATAGTTGGTAATATGGATGATGCTATGATGATTCTATAGATGAGTCTCTGGATAACCCTATGGACAATTCTATGGACAATGCTATGGATGGTTCTATGAACAATGCTATGGACTAGTCCATAGAAGATTGATCAGTTTTTTTCAGAGGAAAATTTGAGAACAAGGGTAACTGGAAAATCAGTAGAAATTGGAGTTAAGTTTACTAATAAGTGGGTTTTAACAATTGTAGATAGACTTGTAAGAGAAAAACATAGGAATTTATTTTGGACCATCCACAAACTTATGTGTTAAGTAATAATACATTATTATGCTCATCAATGATCCTGTAAGAATATATTATTGTATAACTTATCAGCTCCTCATTGGAAGCCATTTTAAGTTATAAACACAATGAGAAGTCCTGATTCCTTGGTAAAATGTGACTGACCACTAGTGCCATAGTGCCATGTTTGTTATCAAGTAAGCAACTGCCCTCTGATTGGATTTAAACCCTATCCATGGGAGGGAACATACACCTGGTACTATATAGCTGGCATTGTAAACTCTTGTCTGCACATTGGTAAAACTTACTGTTTATTTAACTAAACTGACAGAGCATGAACTGTTTTTCATATCTATCTGTATTTATAACCATTACAAAATTATCCCGCCTTATTCAGAAAAACATCTCTTTGTGCTCATTTGAGGTGAATTCAGAGATCCATGACTGCCTATGATAGCATACCCCCCAAACCACACATCTCTTCAACCCTCTGTAAGGTTCAGAGAAAATTACAGAAGAAGACTAAACACATGCAAGAGCTTTAAGTTTGGGTGAAGGTAAGAGAAACGCCATTCTCTAGACTTAGAACAGCCATTCTAATATTGTAATCATTAATTCAGAACCTGTGCTGTTAGTTGCACTAGACTCTCATGTTGGGAGTGCTCTGGTGCTGCTATGGATTCATATATTCAATGCTAAATTCTGTGCCCCTAGATCTGGTTGCCCCAAGACAATTCTCACATACACCAGCTTTTGTTGTGTAAACCCTGCTCCCCAAGTTAATTGGTCAATAAAAAGCTAAAGTCTGTGATTAACAGCAGAGAGAGATAGGCAGAATTTCCTGGGAGGGAGAAAGAAGTCTGGGAAGAAGAAAGAGGAAGGCCCTTTCACCAGTAGATGGTTGTGACTATGGTTCTGGGAGGTATAGCTCACCATGTGGCTTGATGGAGTTGAGTGGCAGGGTCAACTTAGATGAGAGTCTGCACAGCTAAAACCTAAACTTTGAAATATTAAAAGGCCTCTGTGAGATTATTTGGAGAAGTAGCTGGTAAGGATATAACTGCCACCATATTAATATGTAACATGGAATTAATAATAATAATAATAATAATAATAATAATAATAATAATAATAATTTATTTTGTATCCTCTCAAAAGATTATCTCTATCAACAATCAGTCATGGCAGCGCTGAAGAGTTTACTAATGAGTACTGGCTAATGATGGATCCAAGAAGAGAGAGGGAAATCTCTACATTTTTAGATGGGTATCATCTACTGAGCCTATCAGTCTCCAACAGATAGGCAAACAGACAGCCCTGGTCAATTCTGATGGGTCACAAAATAAAAAGACATGAAATTGAAAGGGGTATTTTCAGGGAAGAGAACCCAGAATATGTACTCAGCAGCCACATGTTGGGTCAAAATTGTCTCTAACTCCAATGCACTCCTCATGACATCATGGGCACTGCACATTGTGGACATATACACATGCAGGCAAATACTCATGCACAGAATGTTTTAAATGTTTCTTTGCTGTCTTATGGAATCCAGGACCACCAGTGTAGGGGTGACTCCACCTACAATGGACTGGACTCTCCCCCATTGATCACTAGTTGAGAACATGCCTTAACAGCTGCACCTTATGGAGACATTTCCTCAACTGAGGCTTCCTCACTATGATGGTTTGAGCTTCTGGCAAGTTGACAGAAACCCAGCCAGTACAATTATCAGTGGTCTTATCTACCTGAGCTGTAATTCTTGGATGCCAGACAAGATATGATACTGGTATAAAGCTGGTACAACACTTACAGAATTAACCACCTGCTCCATGCTTGGATTTAAGATCCTCTCTACAGGATAGATTTCATGTCTGATACTATGAACCTGATCAAAAATCTGTTTGCTTGGACAATAATCCCTATGCGGCATGTACCAATGTTGTTTATCTATAGTTACATGACACCAATCTACTTTTATATTTATGGTCATAGGTAAATTCCATTCTCAGCCTTTGCTTACGTAGCTTCTCTTTGCATTGAACAGCAGTGAATGTACAGCCTCACTGTTTTCCAATATACTGACAACTGTGTACTCACTCTTAAATGGAACATTTATACCACCCTCTGTAAGAAGGAACAAAAAGAATATAAAAGCCAGGAGAAGCCAGAGAGAAGGGCTGTAAGAGACTATCTTCAGGGAGTAACACAGTGATTACAAACATGACCTCACAGAAGGTATTGTTGTTTACTCTGGGACTGTAAAAGACTAGGTCTGTAAATAGCCAGTCAAAGATGGAGGAGGAGCTCACAAAACCCTTCCCATTCTTGCTAAGTTGTTAATTACTGATGATTTATAGGGAAGATGTTTTCATCATATTAACAGTTGTGTGCTCACTTGTGAGACCTCCAGGATTCACTGGATACCTCTAAAACACTGGTCTCAATGGGTCTCAAAACAAAACAAAAATACTTGAATGTGGTAAAGGGATTATAGGGAGGAGTGGTGATACCTGGGGTGGCAGAGAGCTAAGTGAGGTTGGGGTCCAAGTAATCAGAAAGCATTATGTACATGAATGATGATTCTTGTTTCATTTTATATAGGTGGATCTTTTGCCTGCATGTGTGTCTGAACAAAACTTGTGTTGCTGGTACCCTTGGAAGTGAAAAGAGGGCATCAGATCCCCTGGAATCAAAGTTACTGATGGTTGTAGGCCACCATGTGCTGGAAATTGAACCCAAGTCCTCTGTAAGAGCAGATAATACTCTCATAACTGCTTGGCCATGTCTCTTATCCTTCAAATAACAACTTTATCCAATATAAAAAAGGTTTACTGAAAAAGTACCCCTATAACATTGTTTATTTGAAGGGAATTAGGTACCATCCTGACAATTAAGCTGAAAATCTCAGATCCCTCTCTTGACCTTGAATTCAAACAAGCTCATTGGTACAGTTTCTCTGACTACATATAGTTATTGGACAGGGCCAAGGTTGTGGCTTATTATTTTTCTTTTCTTTGTTGAGATAGTTGGGGGGTGTTAGAGGGTGGAAATAGGTAATGGAAATTGTCAAGTTTCATAGCAACATGCATGAAATTATCAAAAATATCAAAATGTACCATAATAGGAATTAGGCATTAGAACTAAATGACTAGTTTTGTTTAATAAATGAACATACTGAGCCATCTGTTTGATCTTTTCTATATTCTAAAACTCATTGGATTTTCTCTCTGATGCTTTCCTTTTAAAGATCTGCAAAGAAATAAAAATAAGCAAACATTATTATTTATAATTTTTCACTGACCAAATTTGTCTACCATACCCCTTTTCCCAGTAACTTTATTGTTCACATTTAACACCTAAATGATGTTAGAAGAAAGGCAGACAAAAAGTTGGAGCGTTTCCTACAGGAAATTATTACTTCAGGACACAAATACCTTACTTGTTCTATGATACCTTGCCATTTGGGTAATAATTTAATTTACCTACTTAGTCCCACTTGGGTAATAATTTAAGTTACCTACTTAGTCCCATAATTAAACCATAAAAATTCAGCCTTAGCTCACATACAGCTGTGATGCTCATCTCTATCATTTACATAAGTAAATATATCTTGTGGCCATTAGCAAAGGTTTCATAAAAACTTGTTTAATGCCATGCACAAAGTCTGTATAGAAAATTAAAGTTACAGTCCCCAAAGTTACTGACTACTGGATGTTATTTATTTTCTCACAGAGATGCAATCTAAAATTTGGCATGAGTTAAAAATCATAATTGATGATTCTTTTGAGGTATGGATTATAATAATGAGTTAAAGACCCCAAGGATATCCAATTCATACTGAGAAGTCTATCTTATACAGATAAATAATTACTTTCAGGCATCTGAACTTGCTCATGTTTGTTATTGAGAGGTGGATCCTGATGTATGATCAGCATCTAAGGGAGCTTCCTTGGGCCCTGGTGATTTATAGGATCCTTACCGACCTGACTGTCATCTTCATGGCCATCGTCAGCAGTTGTACCAGGAAAAGAATGAAATGGTTCATTTGCTACCTAGTTGAATATTGCCAAAAGGCCTTGTTTGAAACTAATACTTTAAATTATTGTAGGGCCAAAGAATAACTTAAAGTTACAAGCAAATATTTGGCATATTATGTTCAATTAGCTTTTGATATTCCAAAATAATACATACATTACTGAAGGGTTAAAAAAATACATCTCAATAAATTAAACATAGGGAAGTTGTAAATCAAGCATAACCCTCACACTCGTGTTCCTCTTTGATGAGGATGAGAAGTGCTGCCTCAACAATCTATGATTATTCATTTTGAAAATGCAAAGCATGAAGTCACAGAATTTGTTGAAACTTTATTTGAGGGACGATTACATTTTTTAAGAGTTAATGGGCACTGTAGTCTGCTGTGGTTTGGGGGAGGCATGGCTTAATCCATGATCTCTGGATTGTATAAGTACTTGACTTTTGAGCAGATGACATGCACAAAGTAAGAATTTGAGAATGACAGAACCTGAAATACAACAAGGCTCAAAATTTCCACCTCGCCATTTTCCTATGAGTAAGTGACGGAGGTCTCAGGACACATTAAAGGACTGAAAAGTTCACACTGAAAAATTGTCTGAAAAAGACTAAAAATTGTAAATGCAGATTCATTATGAAACTGGCAGAAGACTATTGAAATTATGAATGTACAAAATTACTCATGAGAACATTGATAATATAGGATATACACTGCCTTTTTTTATATTCAGCTGAAGGATTTAAATATTTCTTGAGTTCACTGTCTATTAGTGTTTCCATCCAGAACTTTATACCAATGAATGCTGCCTGGACCAGTTTAACCAAAAGAGAAATAAAGGCTGGGGCTTTATTTTATTTTCTTCATAGTAAACCAACTTTCAAATTCAAATCCCAAACCCAAGTGGAAAAACAAAAAAGTATTTTAAAACTGGAGGGAGAGTCAGGCGTGGTGGCACACGCCTTTAATCCCAGCACTCGGGAGGCAGAGGCAGGCAGATATCTGAGTTCAAGGCCAGCCTGGTCTACAGAGTGAGTTCCACGACAGCCAGGACTATACAGAGAAACCACGTCTAGAAAAACAAAACAAACAAACAAAAAAAAGATTAAAAATAAAGGGATGGTGATATGAGCTTGTCATTCTGTCACTGGGGAGGTGAGGACATGGGACTCTCTGGAGCTCACTGGTCAGCCAGCCTGATCTTGGCAAGTCTTCTGCCAATAAAAATACTCTTTCCAAAATCAAGGTGGCTGTTATATAGAGAACAACCTCTGACATGGTGCTTTGGCTTCTGCATTTGCACACACATGAACACACATACATACATGCATACATATACATCCTTGTGTACACACACACACATATATATATATATATACACACTTGTGTATACACATAAATACACACATGTGCACACACATTACACATATATGCAGTGTATATTCGCATACACATACACACATGCATACATACACATGCTTGTGCACACACATAAATACACATACATGCATACATGCACACACACATCGAAATAAAAACCTCTGTTATCACTGGTTCCTGTATTGATTGCCAGTTATATTGAACTGACAAGAAGTCTGGGGCCAGGGAACTGTGGGTCTGGAAAGAGCAGGCCTGGAGCAAGAGTGGGACTTAGGTGTATCCAAACCTCAGAAATCTCTCCTGAGATTGGCAGGAGTACTATCACTCCACCCTTGCAACTGGCCTGCATATTCCATGGATGCTGTCCTACTGTGAGGAAGCCCAAGTAAACAGAGGCAGGAAATAGGAAAAAGCATTGGAACTACTGGAAAAGGGAAGCCCTGGACCACTGTCTACCAGCTCCCATTTTCTGCCTGTTTTGTTTTAAGGCATCAAGTTTGTTGATGATTTATTATACTGAGAAGTTAGGACTTAAGCTTGAACAGCAAGCATTTACCCACTGAGCCATCTCCAGCCCTGATAAATAATTACATACATAAACCTTGGTGATGACTTGGGGGAGATGCCAGGGCGACACTGGAAGGCCCCTGAGGAAAGCAGGCCCCTGAGGAAAGCAGGGACACAATCGTGATAGAGGACATTATGGGTGAGATCATAAACGCAAGAAAGTAAGAGATGATAAAATTTAGGATCTTTGCTACACAATATTAGGGAACATTTGTCACACAGACTTTTAAATAATGTGGCCACTAGCAAATTTATCTCGCGAATTTATTGGTCTAGTCATGGAAATTTCTAGCTTGCAACAGATTGCAGAGGTCCCAGAAGAAATAAGAAAATTCTGAAAAGTGATGAGATTGGATAACAGAAGCAGCAAAGGCATGCATGATAAAAAGAGGAAATCTGCTAATGTTTCTAGGCTTAAAGTTAGTACCACAGACTTGGAAAATGCAAAATGCATGCCTGTGTCAAATCTGCCAGTTATTCTTGGGGGGAAAAGGACATGCACTAGGAAACTCGACAAATATGAGGAGAACGGGGAAGGGTTGTTAAGAATCTTGTCAAATTTTCAAAGGGAAGAAGTATCCTCAGTGAAGTTGGCTAAGTGAGTGAAGCTCAATTTAAAATGTATAAATTTTTAAACTGGTGTCTCTCATAGCAGCTGATAGCAAAAAGAAATCATGGGAGAAGAAAGAGTTGAAACTGTTAAAAATGGTTACAAAAAAAAATACACACATAAAGAGCTTTTGAAATGGTTGGAAATTTACATAAAACAAGGACCTCCTGTAAAACTTAGGATAATAAAATAATAATAAGATAGTAAGAGACTGTCCATCCCATCTTGCTTATGCTGAAAATAGAATTTCCATTTTTTTAAAAAAGAAAAGCAATGTAAGCTCCCAGTTCATGATAAATATGAAGAAACCAAAATTAAAAGAAGTTAGTATGTCAAAGAAGGAACCATCTTTTCAAAGATGCTTTAAAAAGAATTTCTAAAAAGAAAATCTTTCCTTTGTTCTTCAAATTAAGAGACAGGGTCACTAGTATTTATTTTTTTCAAACATAAAATGAGAGCTGCATAATGAGCATGCTTGGGTGCATTTATCTGATTCATCTTATTTTAGCCGTATAAATATCAAATGATTAATAACCAGTATAAATATCAGCTTATATATGTTCATGATGATTTCCAATTTCTTCCTGATCTAAGTGACCAGATTTTAGCCAATGTGTGGCTAGTTGCTTTAGAACCTCATACATTTTTCTCGATTATTAAAGAAAATAGATAGGTCAGAATCTATTTGTGTCAGAATCTCAGGGATTTTCCTTGAACGTTAGAGACAATGAAATTGGTATCGTCAACAAACAGACATTGGGATTAAGAAAACAAAGAGAGAACAAACAATAGTAACAACAAACTAGAAATGCAGGGCGACATTACAGATGATCCATAGAGGTAAAATTATCATAAAGGGGTTTGGGTGGTTTAAATGAGAAATGCCTGTCATACTCTCTGGCTTTTCATCACTTTGTCCCCAGCTGATAGTGTGGCTTACAGAGATTGATGCAGAGTACTATTTCTGGAGGGAGTATATGATGCAGGTGGGGTGGGGGGTGGGACAAACTTGGAGATTAAAAGCCTAATACCCAATGATGGCCAACTAGGCCATCTTCTGCTATATATGGAGCTAGAGACATGAGCTCAGGGGGTACTAGTTAGTTCATATTGTTCTTCCACCTATAGGGTTCCAGACCCCTTCACCTCCGTAGATGGCCTAGTTGGCCATCATTGGGAAGAGAGGCCCCTTGGTCATGCAAACTTTATATGCCCCAGTATAGGGGAACGCCAGGGCCAAGATGGGTAGGGGAGCAGGGCGGAGGATGGGGGAGGGTTTAGGGGACTTTCGGGATAACATTTGAAATGTAAATGAAGAAAATATCTAATAAAAATTGAAAAAAGAAGCCTACTACCAGTTGCAGTTCGTTCTTTGCTTTGTGCTGTGCTTCGGTGTAAGCTCTTGGCTTCCTGCACTGTATGCCATGGCTCCTGCCCTGATGGACCTTACCCCTCTGGACTGTAGGCCTAAATGAATCTTTCTTCTATGAGTTGTCTTAGTCACGGTGGTTTTTCCCAGCAAGAGAAAAATCCCAAGTACAAGGATCACACACCAACAAGTCGGATCATTTCAAAGTAACGGGAATTTTTCTAAAGTACTCAGTTTATCATAATGGAAACAAGAAATACAAAAACCGAACGGGCAAACTCAACATGAAAAGTACTAAAACTGAAAGAACTCCTTAAAGGGAATCTGAGAACTATGTTACTCCATGGGTGAATTCTACCAAATGTTTACGGAAAAAATATTAGCCATTTTTTTTTCTCACGCTCTTTCAAAGCATAGCAAGAGGCAGAGAACCTTTAAGCCCATTTCGTGAGCTGAGTACCAATCCAGTACCCAAGTCACCATAAGAAAAGAAAACTACAAAATAATGTTCTTGGTTGACCCAAAGTCCTCAGCACAGTGTTAGCAAACAAGACACTGCCATAGCAGAATAGTCGCACACCATGACAAATAAGGTTTGTCCTTAAGATGTAAGAATCCATCCACAAGTAAAATTCATATACTGTGTATATCACCAAAATAGTATGAGGCAGGATTGACATTCCACAATCTTCTCAATAGATACTGAAAAAAATTTCATGATATTCAGTTGTAATATCATGAGAACATCAGAATTGGAGGTGGAAAAATTGCTTTTACACAATACAGATTATTCATGATAAACTTGCTAGTATCCACCAATCAAATTCTATTTGCTCCTCCCCTGGGTGCTGACAACTACTTCTCTCATCTCTGTACCTATGAACATGATATTTAAATATAGCTCATCTTATACCAGTGGAATCCTTCTGTGTGTGCCCTTATCTCAGAATACTGATAGTAACTTAGTTTATATGTCTCTGCTCTGTTTTTGTAATGAATATAACATTTTTCTTTCTTTCAAAAAATTAGTTAACATTTTCTTGTTTTCCATTTCAGACTCATCAACTATGAAAATTCTCTTCAGAGTGAAGTAGCAGGCATGAAACATAAATAGACCTTTAATCACTTCCTTTAAAAATTTAGAATGAACTGTAGGCCATGCATATAAATTTCTTGTTCCCTTTACAGACATTTATTTTCAAGAAACTAATCATTAAATGCTCTGATAAATAGCACCAACTCCTGTTTCTTTAGAATTTTGCATGCCCAGATATGGTGTGAGACTCACTCTACCCACATCATCAGGATACGACCAAGTTGTTCTATAAATTGATATTTAAACATCAACATACCAGAAGGAATGCAAATCTCAAATCTTAGTCCTGAAAAGAGAGGTCATAAATAGCTCCAGAGTTTTATGTGTAGCTTTGTAAATAGAATTGTCGGGTATGGGATTGTATAGGCATTCATTTTTCTATCACATAGATTCTTATTTAAACAAATAGATGAAGTCTGGAGTGATGAGTCAGTTGGTAAAGTGTTTGCTGAGCAAGTTACTTTTCTATTTCTGTGACAAAAAACCAAAGAGCTTATAAAGGAAAATGCTTCATTTGGTACTCATGTTACAGAGAGTAGGGTCTATGAACATCATGGTAGAGAGCACTAAAGCATGCAGGCTGATAGAGTGCTGAAGCAGTGATTGAGATCCTACTTATTGACCCACAAGCAAGAGGCAGAGCTAACTGGGTATATCATGGATTTCTCAAAGTGATACACCTCTTCCAATAAGGCCACACCTTCTGATGCTTGACAAACAGTTCCACCAACTGGGGCCCAATTTTTCAAACATATGAGCCTGTGGGGGCCATTCTCATTCAAACATCACAAGCAAGGACATAAGTTTGGAAGCCAAAACTCATGTAAAAAGCATGATGGTATGAAGTAGCTACCCCAGTGCTGGTTGAAGGAGAGAGATGAATCCCTGGAACATGCAGACCAGTCGTCCTTAGCAATTGAGGAACTCTGGTTGAATATGAGACCCTTATCTCAAGAGATAGTTGTCAGTAAATAGGACCACCGAACATCAACTGTTAGCGTCTATTCACAATGCACACAGGCACATGAACATATACCTGTACACATATGTTCACATGGCTAACAGACTGCAGTATTCACAGAAAGGGACATTGGTGACAAAACTAAAGAATAAATGCTGGCTTTTGCTCTTCTTGCCACTAAACAGATAACCATGAAATGACAGACATCAATTAACCAATGAGACTTGTCTTAGTCTGTGCAGCCCATAACCACATGTTATACAAGTCACACATAGCCCAAAAGTTTGCTCTGGAAATACAAAGAAAGAATATATGTATGGCAATGATGGGTTTTGGAAGGCAGTACTTCTTTATAAAATTCAAACCTGCACTATTTTTTTGTTGTTGAATAACAGGAGTATGGTTATTCTGGATAACCTGTGAACACAAAGACAAACGGCCACAAAAGAAAGAGAAACATGAACAGAAGAGAAGATTAATGACCAGGGAGTTGGATAAATACTGTGAATTATAATAGTAGATGGACCTTAAAAGAAATCACAAAAGTGTAAGTGTATGAGCAACTAAAAATGGAGGAGATAGTATCTGTGGAACTTGCAAAGCATGCTTGCTAATATTAGTATGAATAAGCCCTTTAAAAAAAACCCACCAGTGTCTGTACCTGAAGACCAAGTTAATATTAAAACTTATTAAAACTTCATAGTGAGTTAGAGGTAGGATGTCAGATAAAGGACTAGGATCCATCCACTTTTCTTTGTTATGTACCTGGGCTTAAAATAATGATTTTCCTATTCATAGTTTGTGGTGACTTTGGAGGTATTCTCTGTTTGAAAGAGCATGCTCCTGAAATGATATCTACTATCTTTAATATTTCAGTTCGTCTTCCCCCATCACACACTTCCTTTCTTGAGGAGAGAAATAAAACCTCTTTCCCCTCTCAAGTGGCTATCTTTTATCAAATATGGTCTGGAAGGCAAGTTGAAAATACTAATTATCTGTGATATTTGGTCAATTTTGTGTTAATATTGAAGCAAGACTCACAAAGACTTCAGAATGAGTCATCAATCCATTGTTCCACCTTCTTATCTGTCCATGATGCTTATTTACATAGAAACAAAGGGAGTTATGAACAAAATGAGTGTGTTGATGCTAAATCATGTAAAAATATTTTAATGTTTAAATATTCTAATTTGAGGGTTTCTTTATTGTCTAATTTTGATCATTTGGTGATATTCTGTGTCCTTGGAACTGTTGCAGAGAATAGTAATTTAATACTGGCATTCCATTAGAGATCTGTTTACTTGCTTCAGGATGAAACAGACAGCTGTGTGGTTCTCAAGATATTCAATGTAAATGAGATGCTGAGAAAAATCTGTATTGTGTAGATGTATGAACTCTCACCGCATGGAGGATGGAAAAATACATATACAGGTCATTATTTGCAACAAAGACCATGAGTAACAACTGACTTCAATATCTACTTACTTACGTGACTCTCCCTTTTTGAAATGGTATATGTAAGAGACTAAAATCCTGGGAAAAGTTGCTTTTTAATTAAATATGGGATTATCGATAGATAGATTGATAGATAGATGCATTTGTTTTGGAGAACCATGGGGTATTTTTTTCTATTATCTAGCTCTGTAGAATACATTTCATTTAGGAATGTTTCCCAGAATTCCAAATGTAAAGTTTTCAATGTTTCTAGTGGTTGGGGATTGTCTTGAAATATTGATTTCAGACTATTTGTTTTACTTGTTTGAGTATGGTGAAGCAACCCCAACACTAAATTTTAAAAAGATTTCAAATTCGATTTAAATATATTTGCTTCATTGTAATTAAATTCCAATATCACAAAAAGATAACCAGAGCATGCTCTTTACTCTTTATTTATATTCAGGCTATGTTTCTTCAATAATACTTATCAATATCATGCAGGATATAGCTAAGCTAACAGAATAAGTAGCAATGCAAAAAACAACAAGGTGTTTCCTTCATGAGTAATTTATGCAGCACTGAGAAATGTACTAGAAAGTTCTTCCCCCTCTTCCTTTCTCATCTTCCTTTCCTCCTCCATCTCTATCATTGTCTGTATTCCCTCTGACACACACAACATTTTCTCTTCGTTTTGTTTGTCATGGAATTATAACAGAAACTGCTAGAATAACCTGGTAATTTCATGTTTCAAGATACTTCAGATTAAACATCTATGAATTCTGGATCAGCAATAGCCATCATCATTGTTATTACAGTGAGGACCCCAGGCCTCCCAAATCAACAAAGACAACACAAGGTTAATACTGGAGCATTTAAGTGATCAAACTCACACCTGGTATTCTAAGTTAATGTCACTGCTAACAGGAAAATATCTGATGTCCATAAAAGGCTAAACTTCTAGCCTGTTGAGTGACTCTCAGCCATGATCTTTATGTTGAAACATCATGAGTCACTTTTTTGTTTGTTTTTCTTTTTTTAATTAGATATTTTGTTCATTTACATTTCAAATGTTATCCCCTTTCCTAGTTTCCTCTCCAAAAGTCCCTTATACCGCCCCATCTGATCCCTAACCCACCCACTCCTGCTTCCTGGCCCTGGAATTCCCCTGTACTGGGGTATATAATCTTTGCAAGACCAAGGGCCTCTCTTCCCATTGATGGCCAACTAGGCCATCATCTGCTACATATGCAACTAGAGACACAAGCTCTGGGGAGGGGGGGAGGTACTGGTTAGTTCATATTGTTGTTCCTCCTATAGGGTTGCAGACCCCTTTAGTGCCTTGGGTACTTTCTCTAGGTCCTTCAGTGGGGGCCCTGTGTTCCATCCAATAGATAACTGTGAGCATCCACTTCTGTATTTGCCAGGCACTGGCATAGCCTCACAAGAGATAGGCATATAATGTATACTCATTTAAACTATAGCTCTTGAAAATTAAAAAATTTTCAATCCTATTTATTCTAATTCACAGAGATTTCTATCACTATCTTTTTTAAATATCATGAAGACACAAGTTCACATATTTCATTGGAAAAGTGTAAGAAGTAAGTTGTAAACTATAATTTGAAGATTTTTAGTATTTAAAAGCCAGAGAGACACTTCATTAGATGGAACTAAGAAAAAATAAGACACAAGGGCTTAGTGCTAGAGTCTGGGAAATTTACTTCAGTAAAATTTATCTGAACTCTTAGAAACAGACATTTGTATGAGTGTAGAATAATTTTTACCACTTTTCTTCCATTTCCAAAGTAAATCCTGGGCTTAGACTCCACATTGAAACATATGTTTGTATTTTCCATTTAAGTGAATAAACATCAATCGAAAACATACTTTCATGTGAAAATTCGACTTTGATACAAATATTGTGGCAATCATAAATTAAGCATACATTTGAAAAATATGTCTGCCCAGAGTGGTGATACATGCCTTTAATCCCAGCATTTGGGAAGCTGAGAAAAGCTGATTTTTGATCTGTGAATTCTAGGCCAGGCTATTGTACAAAGTGAGTTCTAGAAAAGCCTGGTCTACAAAGTAAATGAATTCTATAATAGCCAGGGCTACACAACTAAACTCTAAAAACTGCCTCTAAAAACTGGATGTGATATATATATATATATATATATATATATATATATATATATATATATATATATATATATATAACTAAAATAGGTTATTGTTTTCAGTACTCACTGATATGTGGATATTAGCCCAGAAACCTAGACTACCCAAGATACAATTTACTAAATACATGAAACTCAAGAAGAAGGAAGATCAATATGTGGACACGTCACCCCTTCCTAGAATTAAGAACAAAGCACACATTGAAGGAGTTACAGAGATCATGTGTGTAGCTGAATCCAAAGGATGGACCCAATGACTGTGGCTGCCAGGGATCCATCCCACAATCAGCCACCAATCATAGACACTATAGCATATGCCAGCAAGATAGTGCTGAAAGGGCCCAGATATAGCTGTATCATGGGAGACTATACCAATGCCTGGCAAACATGGAGGTGGAAGCTCACAGTCAGCTATTAGATGGAACACAGGGTTCCCAAGGAAGGAGCTAGAGAAAGTACCCAAGGAGCTGAAGGGGTCTTCAACCCTATAGGTGGGAGAATAACATGAACTAACTAGTACCCCCTGAGCTCATGTCTCTAGCTGCATATATAGAAGAGGATGGCCTAGTTGGCCATCATTGTGAAGAGAGGCCCCTTGGTCATGCAGACTTTATATGCCCCAGTACAGGGGAACGCCAGGGCCAAGATGTGGGAGCGGGTGGGTAGGGGAGCAGGGCCGGGAGGGGGGAGGGTATAGGGAACTTTCTGGATAACATTTGAAATGTAAATGAAGAAATTATCTAATAAATGTTGGGAAAAAAAAGAAAGAAAGAAAGTTTCCAGAAAAAAAAACATCACAAGACACAACTGAGTCTCCAAAGAAATCAGGTCTACAGAGTGAGTTCCAGGATAGCCAGGGCTATACAGAGAAACCCTATCTCGAACCCCCCCCCCCAAAAAAAAAAAAAAAAGAAATCAGAAATTCCCAATTTCTCTCAAAGTATTCTGTGCCCGTTACCACAGCCCTGACAAACATCAGTCTACCTTCTGTTTCTGTAGATTCATTGACTTGAAACATTTTATATGACTGGGTTCATATGATAAGACATCTCTGTATTTGCTTCTTTTGCTTAGCAAGTCTCCTCTTGGCTCATCTGCACTGGCTTGTGTGTATTTAGTATCCTTTCTATCCTGTCTGGATGAGATTCCATTGTTCAACTACAGTGCATCTAGTTTTTTCATTCATCAGATCATGAATATTAGGCTTAATTCCACTTTTGGTAACAATAAATAATACTGCTATGAGCATTTATGCACAAGTAACTTCTTGAACACCAGTATCCAGGGCTCTAGAATGTCCTCATTGGAAAAATGCCAGATTACACGGGGCCTTCACACCTAACTTTCTGAGAGATTTCCCTATTTCCCAAAATGCTTTCACCATACTATGTTCCTACTAACCATTCTCCATATTTCCACCAGAAATCAATAGTTCCATTAATATTTTAACATCCCAAATTTTCATCAATTTGTTGGTTATTTTATTTTTTTATGTCTTTTTCCATTTTATTAATAAATGAAGTTCAAATGTATTTATTTTTTCTCTCATCCTCTTCCATAGGTTAAAATGTTTAATTAACTGCCTGTGGTTCAATGCCTGTGATATTAAATTACTAATTAAATATTCATATATTTTATACTACCATCTTTAATAAATTATTAATAACATTATTAAAAGATACAAATAAATACCAGGGGCAGAACAGATTTAAACTTATCTTATGTGAGAACACTGGTGTTCAAGTTCAGCACACCTTAAACTAACAGTGTGATGGCTCCAGAAATAGCATTTAACTCTAACATGTGGTCCTTTCAAGATCATCAGTGACATTGTACTAAAATAATTACTTTTTCAAAAATAATAATCAATTTCATTGACGTGGCTAAGAAGGTTAATTTTGACTCCAGTGTGATCACGTCTGGAATAAAGTAGGGGATAGATGTTCAGACTTGGCTGTGTGGCCATTTCCAGGAAAGGGAAGTGGGAAGCAGGCAGATCTCTGTGCGTACAAGGCCAGCCAGGACTACATAGTAATGAAAACTATGTAGTCAACAAAACAAAACAAACAAACTAACTAACACACACAAAACAATTTTAACATCAGACACCCATCATTTAGCCTTTCCTCTGCGGACTAGTATGAAAGAACAGTTACTTTTCTGGGGTTATGGTGGGATTGGTTAGGGTTATCTGCGGTTATGGGTGGGATTGGTTAGGGTTATCATTAGGAGTCTTCAAAACTCGCAAACTGGGCAACACTGTCCTTTTGGTGTCTCCACAACACTGGCTGCCATTGTTTAACTATCCATGCTATACTATGTGTGCTAACATGATAAATCCAATTTTGAAAATGTACTCATTATATCTATAATTTACTTGTAGAGTGCCTTCATACAGACACTGTCCACTAAATAACACACTAAACATTTAACACAGATTTTTGTTACTTACTTTACCTTCCATGACAAGTATCTTTTGATGTGTAATATAAGCAAAGGTAGAGTGTGTGCAGTGATCAGATGTCATAGCTACATATGCTTGAGATGGTGGGTGCTAACAGACCTGTATGCCAGGATGTCTAAGGTATCCGTAGTTAACAAGTGTGGTTTTGCCAAGTTAGGATGCCATTTTCTCATCTCTAATTTCCAAGTGCCATGAAACAGAGAACTATCGGTGAACTCAACACTGAACCTTGTCCACTTATTTATGAAAGAATTCTTTATTACTTAAATACTATGCAAGAAATATAGAAGCATTGCTGTAGTGTGGAAGAGAACAGGTCCCTTGTCAACAATGCTTAAGATCAAAGTAAAGGCAGCTATCTAGTTTTCTTCAGCTGTGTATTCACAAACTCCTACCAAATTCTCCATCTGTACAATCTATACATATCTAAGTGTGAGAATCTTTCTTATATTTCTACATATCCTTATAATCTATTAAATAAATCAGACAGGATGTCAAGTCAGCTGTAAATCTCAATTGAAAGTTTTCCTGTAAAATATTCCATCTCCTTTAAAGTAACAAGAGCTTTACCTGTGTGGTTATATATTTTAAGGACTTAAAGTTTCAGTTGACTGTTAGGTTATGTGCTCTTGGTAAAGCCTGAAGTCTGAGAATCAATAATGCTTAAATATAATATAATACATAATATAATAAATATATTATAATAGATAATACATTAAACAGTATAACAGGTTATTAAAAGTTACTACAGTGTAAGATTTGTTGAGGTAAAAATGAAAAATAAAAAACATACAGATACACATAGAAGAACACACACAAGAAGGGGGATGAGAGGGAGAGAACAGGGAGAGAATCAATGACTAGATAACACTTGAGCTACCTGTGGTACAGAAGGGGCACATTCTTATTTATTACACTATACAATTAGAATTATCATGAAAGCAGGGTTCCATAGCAACTTTGGACTTCACAAGTACTAATGTTTTCCTTGCTGTATTCTGAAGAATAATAAACATGAGCAGCAAGGTCATCTTACCAACCATTTACCCATAAAGGAGGCACTATGATAAAGTAGTGATTGTTCTACTGAGATAAAACGGAAGAGATTTTAATTGTGTATCCTTCCATGGGAATCAAAAGGTGCCAAGAAGAGCAGAAATAAACTCTCTTCTCGAAATTATCATGAGTCATTAAGGTGAACGATGTTACTGTAATCACAATTTATCACTTTGCTACATTTCTTATCTAGACATAGAAATAAACAAGATGCATGAGCAATATACAGGCTACGTTTGCTTCCCAAACTCAATGGTCCTGGAAGAATGAGGATGGATTTTATTTTCTTGAATAGCCAGGAAAACAGACATGGTGCTTTGAGAAATAGTTCTTTCATAACAAGTGGCTGAAGGTAATCTCCAAATGATCATCATTTTTAAAGTAGTTAATGGGGTTCTTTCAATCATAAAATCCCATATCCAGGAAAATTGGTCTCCACCCAAGCCAGCAAATACAATTCAAACCTGTCTTCCAGCTAGGAACAGGATCTGGCAAAGTTGATATTTAGCTATAGAAACCTGTTTAAAGCCAACAACTTCTGTGAAGAGAATATAAAGATGTATATTTTAAGGGCTCCTTTGTTCTCTTCTTTAAATTTTTTACTTTTGAGATTATAATATAACCACATTTCTTCATTCATTTTCATGTCTCTAAATCCCCCATACATCCCTCCTTGCTCTCTTTCAAAATCAAAATGCCCTTTTCTATTGTTGTCACATGCATATATGTGTATATACATATGCACACATATATACATGCATGCATATATATATATATATATATATATATATATATATATATATATATATATATATATATACTTATATATTAAAGGTAACATGCTCACCTAAATAATGTATGCTTTCAGGGATGGACATTTGTTGCTGAGTAAAAAGTTGGTGTGTTCTTCCCTGGGAAGCTATTCTTCACACTCTCAGAATTGCCTAGTTACTGGTAGTTCCTTGGGTAGGGCGGAGGCCTTGTGGGTCCTTCTACTCTGGAAATTATTAGTGCTGTCTTGTTCAGCTCATGTTTAGGTAGGCATGTCTGTTGGGCCTGTTGTTGTTGTTGTTGTTGTTGTTGTTGTTGTTGTTGTTGTTTTCTCTTTAATAAAAGGTTTCCTTGCTTTGCAGAACTACTCCACAGTCTATATCACTCATTTGGTGTGCATCAGTGTACATGACATTTTAAAAACCAAGATCTCACATTGAAATGGGAGCAAGCTCTCTCTAGCAGCAAGGTTCTCAGGGGTGTCATTAAAAACATAAAGGAAAAGGAAAACACAGGAAAGACTAACCATGAGCCTGATGCTTTCCCTCCAGCTTTGGGTTACTTTTGTTTATTTACATTAATACTTTTATTTTAATTTTATTACATGAGTACAGTCCCTATATGAGTGTCATTTTTTTTTCTCTTGTGCTCTTGGGGGCCAGAAGAAAGCATCCAATACCCTAGAACCAGAGTTACAGACAGTTTTGAACTACCATGTGGCTGGTAGGAATTGAATTCAGGTCCTCTTAAGACCCCGCCAGTGTTCTTAACAGCTGGGCCATCTCAACATTTCATTTCTTGTATGCTGCTTTAAATTTGCCTGGACATGGTAAGAATATTGGTATTTATGCTTGTGTTAAAATGTCATGTTTTCTATATTTAGTTGTTTATCATTCCAGTCAAAATTTCCAACAGTTAATAAAATACATAGCCCTCCATAAAAGTTTGGTGTTTCATTCATAGCAAAGCCTGAATTTCTGTATAATGATTTCTGGATGTCACAGTGAAGCAAACTGCTAATCTGCCAGAAAGATGACTCAGCAGTTAAGAACTCTTGCAGCTCTTACAGAGAAATCCAGCTGGGTAACTCACAACTGCCAGTAGCTAGCTACAGGTCAAGGAGATTTATCTCTCTCTTCTAGCCTTCTTGGGCAGATGTACACACACACAAGTATGTGCACTCCCATATACTCTTCATATACACATAATCACAATGAAATAACTAATTTTAAAAATGAAAGAGGGATAAAAAAGAATAGCACCAATATAGTACTGTATTACAGTTCTTTAGAGTCATAGAACTTCTGAAATGAATCTTTCATATATATAAATATATATGTATATATATATATATATATATATATATATATATATATATATATACATATATATATATATGTATATATATATATATATACACACACACATATATTATATATCTTGTATATATTATGTATAATATACATGATGATATTATGTTTATTATATACATATACAATACATACACATATATACAGATAGCATATAATGTATAAAACATATTTATACAAATATATTTTATATAATTTATAATATAAATATTTTATATTAATTATATATTTAGTTATACTATAGTTATATATTATATATAGTAAACGTATACATATATAAAGTTGATAGTATTTTAATATAGTTAATAATAGATAGATAGATAGATAGATAGATAGATAGATAGATAGATAGATGATATAATTTATTAAAATGACTTACAGACTACAGTCCAACTAATCAAACAATGGATATCTGTGAATGGAAAGTCCAAGAATCTAGTGGTTGCTCAGTCCCAAGAGGTTGGATGTTTCAGCTGGTCTTTGTATAAGCAGAAAACCTGAAGCTGGCTCCAGTGGATGTGCCACCCATGAGAGTGCAAGGAGACGAAGAATACTTCCTTCCTCCAGTATTCACATATAGGCCTCCAGCAGAAGCTCTGGTCCAAATTAAAGGTGTGCCTCAAGATCTGGATTAAATGCAGGAGTCTTCTAGCCTCAAGATCCAGATCAGAGGCATGTTGTCTTCCTGTCTCAAGCTCTGGATCATAGGTGAGCCCCTCATTTCTGCATTGTAGCTCATTCCAGATATAGTCAAGTTAACAACCAAGAACAGCCACCATGAGGACATTAATGTCTTTATGAGGCAGGAACAGTGGCTATCTTACTGTGAAATTTTGTAGGAAAAAAAAAAAACCCTGGTCTATCATTACACATGTTTGGTGAAAAAAATTTACCTATGGGAAGTCTAGGTAAGAATCCATGAAGGCAGCACAAGAAAACATGAAATTACAAGGATTTTAGGACAAAGATCACAGAGAGAAGAGGGTAGAAGTCTGACAGGTATCATCGTGGGGTGGGCACAATCAGTATGCATCAAGAAAATAAGAGAGGGAAGAGGGGTGACACAGATGGACAGGCAGAGGGGATCATGACATTTTGGAGTCATAGGGTGTTACACAGATATCGGACTTCAGTGAGAAAAATCTATGAATTCAGTGGAAAAGACTTGAGATGAAGCACAGTGCTCTGGTTTTCTTTGTGCTGCTGGAATAAAACCCTCTGACCAAGAGCAATTTTGGGCTAAAGGGTTTATTTCAGTCTACATTTTCAGGGCACAGTCCATCATGAAATAAATCTGAAGAGAATTTCAAGGCAAGAAACTTAAAGGCAGGACAGCTTGTTATCCTGCACAATGTAGGGATGTTTCTGATGCTTTGATCAGAAATCTGAATGTGAACATGAACACTGAAGGCCCGTTCCCCAATTGTTTCTTAATCAGTCAAGACACTAGCTGCTAATGGCTGGGCTAAAGAGGTGTGACTTCCAGGTTCCCTCAGGCAGGTTAGAAGATGCAGCTGGAGGGAAGGGATTCACCACGTTTTGGAGGAAGATAGAGCCACCAGCCAAGTGAAATGTCGGGTAGATTGGCCATTGGCTATTTCCCCATTGGGCCTGAGTTAGCAGGTGGGAGATTAGAAGAATAACTAAAGTTAGGGCAGATTTAGGATACTGAGGCAAGGAGAAGGTAATTAGACAACTAAGATGAATGCAGGTTTAGAGTGATGTGCAAGGAATAAAGGGAAGGGCACGTGAGCTAGCCCTGGGAGGCTTAGAAGAGCCCAGCCACTGAGCCATAAGGCAGGTTAAAAATGAGCTAGTGTGTGTGTGTGTGTGTTTGTGTGTGTTTGTGTGTGTGTGTGGTGTTTGTCTTTCATCCATCCAAGGGAATCAGGGTGTTGGCTGGTAGCATGGTCTGCTTAGTGCTTAAAGTGAGGTAATAGAAACTACACTCTACAGCACATCACTAGCACTAACCAGAGAACTCACTCACATTTGAGAACATACAGCAGAGATCATAGACGATTCTGTCTACAAACTAGGTCATTAGCTGTTTTGCTTATAGGCTCCTGTTTAGCTAGATATCTTATTCAGCTGAAGACCACCTGCCAGAGGAAAAAAATACAACCTCAAAAATACCTATGACACATCATAAACCCCATGTAATATCGATACCTTAATGTTTAAAACTATCGTTTAGAAATTTGAAAAGGTGGTTGAGATAAAATAAACAACAACAACAACAACAAAAAATCAAATAACTGGTCTTTAAGGAATATGTACATTCAATGAGATTAAAATATGGATAAAAATTTGTTGTTTAAATCTTTTGTCTGTGTTAAATCACATCTTGGACAGAGTTCAGGGACTGGAAGAGTCGTGCATACTCTTAGAAACTTGCAGAAAAGAGAGGAAGAGAGTGGGGCCTGGTGTGAGCAGGGCATCTTGAATGCAGAAGAGTGAAGGGCTTGAGTGATGGTTTAAGCATCGGCCACCAGAGCTTAGTGGAAGACCTGCACTTGAAGCCCTACAATGAAGTGGCAGGTAGGTATGTCTGGAAAACATAGAAAATGGCTGACCAGGGCTGAGCTGAATTGAAAATAATTCTATGTGACTTTTACATTGTCCATAAATGACATAGTTTCCCAGAACTGATGTCATATGATCTAGTCTCAAGAAAAAAAAAATGGCCTTTTGCCTTTGAAATTTCAAATGAACTTTTCTTATTTTAAACATTAGAATAGAATAACATTTCTCCCTCCAAAACCCCCTCCCTCCCTTCCTGCTTTCCTGCACATTCATAGCTTCTCTATGCACCAGTTGTTACTACTTACATGCATGGCGCGTATTTTAATTTATTTAATTTTATGTGTATGAGTATTTTGCCTGCCTATGTAATTGCACCATATTTCCCACGTACACTGCAAGAGCTCTTAACTTCCAAGCCATCTCTCCAGCACCACATACAGAGACTATCTTAATTCTTTATGTTTATGTTAGTGTCACCAGATATTTGCAAAACCAGAAACAATATCAAAGAAATGGAAGACTAACATAACGTTAAATTTCAAAAATTATAAGGACCAAAATAAAAAGTTGTTCATTCATTTTGATAACTATATGTGTTAACACATAAAATGTTTTATGTAAGCTTGGCCAGCTTCACATTGGAGGGGTGACATTTTCTTAGTGAGAACTTCATGTGTAAAATTTGTATGTAAGATTATGTGATTTCTATTCAACAAACTTGATTATACCCTCTTGGCTAATTTTAAAAGTAGGTCTGTTCAAAACATAGAATCTGAATACTTTACTACAAATAATCATTTTTATTTTTTAAGAAACTGCCAAGCTCATATTTTCATCATATCAAGTATCCTGTTGAAATAATAGAGTTCTATTTCTGTAAAATAATGTGGTTTCAACTCAGAAACAAGAAACAGGGCTTGGCATCGTTCACTGATAAATGAAGTGATTTGTGAGAACAAGAATCCATTCATGTTTTTTAAAAATTAATTTCTTTTATTTTTGAGATTACAATATAATCACATCACTCGCACCCTCTCTTTCTTATACTCAGTCCTCCCATATGCCCATCTTTACTCTCTTTCAAATTCATGGTCTATTTTTCTCATTACTTGTTGTTACATGCATAAAAACCCCTACACACACATACAAACACATACATACACACACACACACACACACACACACACACACACACACACACACACACCAGTTCTAGAGGCCAGCCCTAATGGGAAATTCTGTTTATATATTTTTATACAGATTAAACATATACTTTCTGGGAACAAGGAGGTTGGTGTAGCTTCACAACATTAGAATTTTTGTACTGAAGGTTTTAATTTATGCCAGCCCACTTCTAATACAAGGTAACACATCTGAAATCAGTCCCGTAGTAGTTGCCAATGGCCAATGGCTACTGAAAACCATGAATGAGCATTAATTTGTTCAAAACTATACTGCTTTTTAAAATATGTACTGATAAGAAACCAAGACTCTACTTACCTATAGGAATAAGGACAAATGTTCATAGATTATTGTTAGTGATTATGCTGGTTTGGTAAATTAGTGATTATACTTCTCCTTCAATTACCATGGCTTCACTATAGATGCTATACCCATAAAGTCTCATCAGCATGAGCTGAACGGGGATGAACTCAATGAAAATGGCAAAGTTAATGGGAAAAATCTCATGGGGCCTCAACCCTACACAAAGAACTATGAGCACTTGGGGATAGCTCAGAGCAAGACCAGGTGGTCTTTTGGTCTTTCCTGGGAGAAAGCATAGCAAATGGTTGTTTGGTGCCAAGGAATCAGCCCTGAAAACATACATTCAAGCAATATATATATATATATATATATATATATATATATATGTATATATATATATATATATATGCAATAATTAGTTTAAAAGAGCCCATGAATTCTGAGTAGGAGAGGTATGTAGGAGGGTTTGGAAGGAGGAAAGGGAAGGGAGAGATGTGATTTATAGTGGAGTCTCAAAACTATAATAATACAAAGGCATACTGAAAAATGCTGTATAAGCAGGTAATATGTAGTTTATGGTCTGTTGGGATTTAAGAAAACAGAGTTATAGATACACCTGATAAATAGAAATAACTGAACCTCTATAAGGATACTAAAGGCTGAGCAAAGCAGGAGTTGTAATTCATTGAAGAAAATGCTAAGTCATTGCTAGAAATCCTCTTTATTACTTTTCCTTGAATAAACGTAGAGTGTTGCTTGGCTTCTTGGCTGGTAGCACCTAGAACTCCCTATTACAACACGCTTGAGTCAGAGATGCCATCTTTGTTGACTCCATGGACTTTTCTTTCTTTTTTTTTTCTTCTATTTCTTTATTAGATATTTTCTTAATTTACATTTCAAATGCTATTCTGAAAGTCCCCTCCCGCATTCCCCTCCCCCATCCCCCCTTCCCTGCTCCCCTGTCCACCCACTCCCACTTCTTGGCTCTGGTGTTCCCCTGTATTGGGGCATATAAAGATTGCAGTACCAAGGGGCCTCTCTTCCCAATGATGACCGACTAGGCCATCTTCTGCTACATATGGCGCTAGAGACACGAGTTGTGGGGGCTCTGGTTGGTTCATATTGTTAATCCTCTTCTAGGGTTGCAGACCCCTTCAGCTCCTGGGGTTCTATCTCTAGCTTCTCCATTGTGGGCCCTGTGTTCCCTCTTATAGATGATTATGAGCATCCACTTCTGTAGGAGACAGCTATATCAGGGTCCCTTAAGTAGGCACTAGCTGCCCTATGCCATAGTGTTTGAGTTTAATGACTGATTATGGGATGGATCCCCCCTGGTGGGGTAGTCTCTGTATGGTCCATCCTTTCATCTTAGCTCTAAACTTTGTCTCTGTAACTCCTTTCATGGGTATTTTGTTTCCTCTTCACAGGAGGAATGAAGTATCCATGAGCTGGTCTTCGTTCTTGATGTTCTTGTGTTTTGCAAATTGTATCTTGGATATTCTAAGTTTCTGGGCTAATATCCATTTATCAGTGAGTGCATACCCAATGACTTCTTTTGTGATTGGGTTACCTCACTAAGGATTATATCCTCCAGATACATCCATTTGCCCAAAAATTTCATAAATTCATTTTTAATAGCAGAATAATACTCCATTGTGTAAATGTACCACATTTTCTGTATCCATTCCTCTGTTGAGGGACATCTGGGTTCTTTCCAGCTTCTGACTATTATAAATAAGGCTGCTATGAACATAGTGGAACATGTGTCCTTTTTACCAGTTGGAACATCTTCTGGGAATATGCCCAGGAGAGGTATTGCTGAATCCTCTGGTAGTACTATGTCCAATTTTCTGAGATAACGCCAGACTGACTTCCAGAGTGGTTGTACAAGCTTGCATTCCCACCAGCAATGGAGGAGTGTTCCTCTTTCTCCATATCCTTGCCAGCATCTGTTGTCCCCTGAATTTTCGATCTTAGCCATTCTGACTGGTGTGAGGTGGAATCTCAGGGTTGTTTTGATTTGCATTTCCCTGATGATTAAGGATGTTGAACATTTTTTCAGATGTTTCTCAGACATTCGGAATTCCTCAGTTGAGAATTCTTTGTTTAGCTCTGTACCCCATTTTTAATGGGGTTATTCGTTTTTCTCGTCCATGGACTTTTCTAAGAGCAGCTTTGTTCATGTCATGGACACAATGAGAAGACCTTGGGCAGCAGAGACCATGGCTGCACCTAAAGCCACATCTATTGTTTCAGGAGGTTTTGCTTCAATCACAGCTGAGACAGATAGACCGCATTACCTCAGGATCTCCCAGCCATGACAAGACTTGATAACCTCTAGAAGACCCCGTCTACAGTCACTTCAGATGTTCTTCCCCATATTGCAGCTATCCCAAGAGAATAAAAGTTTAACCTGTCTCTCAGTGATTTGGAGAAGTCTAGTGACTATTACATTGGAGACTATACAGCCAGCCCTCTTATCTGGCTATATAAGCAGGTAGCTTTCTTCATCCATGAGTGTAATGCTGTAGGGTTCCCATTATATGCCTCATTCCTCTTCACACAAGAGACCTCCAAATAAAATCCTCTACCAACTACTGGTTACACAGAGTCTGCTGCAGGTAGAATGACTAAGCTAGTCACACTAAGAACACACATAACCTTGGGCTTCCAAATGCATGTGCCTAGCTACAAAATGGATAATATGGATAGTGGAGCTGCTCCCAAAATCAAGAGCACATGAAATTCTAGTCAGTAAGCTTGCAATTTCAGTCAGCCTGTAGGAGATAATCTCTGCAGCTTCCAAGGGTGACCAGAGTTATAGACTGTGGACCCAACAAAGGATAGAGAAGGGAAAGATAGTGAGAGTTGAGTACAGAAATCAGAAATTTGCAAGATCTGAGGAAATAAGAGAGGTTAAGTGCAGACTATCAAAGGCTGCAAAAAGCTGAGGCTGAGGAAGGCAAGACTAAAAAACTCAGTGTCCTAACTACAGACTATGGTTACCGGAGGAGTTTGTCACCAAGGGTTAAAAGCTGAGGGCTATGAACCCTGAAGGCTATGACAGTACAACCAGTGACATTCAAAGTTCAGATCAGCAAGAATTTTGTTTAAGTACCCAAGTTTGTAAGCCTCCATTGGTGTAAGCCTAGACCTGTAAGCCCCTACTTAACAAGGCTTAGAGCCACAGATTCTGGGTTTGAGACCCTACGGACAACAGCCCCTAGTTATCAAGCTCTTGGATTTAAAAACCCAGAACAAGTCTCTGACTTTGAGATTTTTGGAGGACGATACCTTCCCCTCTCATATCCTAGAGATATAAATATCTGGGTTCAAGCATCCCCCATAATTTTCATATTTTAGGATTGCCACAATAAGGAAGTTGTTGCTTGGCTGTTCATGGAACGAAGAAAGCATGGACCATTTATATTATCACCAACAACTACATTAAATGAGAATATCATATGTCACTCAGAAGCTTTAACCCCTGAAAAATCAATTCATTCTGAGTGTTATAGACTTGGTATCCATCATTCTTTTGAGTCTGATTTTCTTCTTGATGAATAACAGGTGCTGTACTCAAAAGTTAGCTGCAGATTGAATGCATTTATTATAATAGTTGAATACTTTTCTCTTTGTGCACAAAACTCCATTGTACCACTGCTGATGGGCATTTGGAATGCTTTCAGCTCCAACCTCATAAGGCTGAATAATTCAGTGCAGAAAATGAAGGTAATTCTACTAATTTTTAGGGTAATCGTTAGCTTCCTGTAAAGGTTATATTGTTAAAAATGATTGGGAATCAAAACTTTTACTGACATTTTATTCCTTTTATGTAAGGTCTCTCATATATTAGCAATCATGATTTGTGTACACATGAAGTGTTGAAATGCTTGTCAGTATGGAGAATGCTTCTCAGAGTTTGTTCTTGTTTCTATGTATCCCATATGTAACTGTGATCTAGACTTTGATATTCAGGCTTTGTTTCATAATTTTCTATGTGTGGGAATAAAGAACAATATAAGTATAAAAGATAGATCATTATGTATTTGAAAAACTTTAATAGTTATGCATCATTTTGCATCTTATTTATGTTTAAACATATGTTGATGGTGGTGAATGAGAGAGGTGGCTTTAAGTTTGAATGTGCCCTCTTGCTGTAAAGGACCAGAATTTGGTTCTGAGCATTCATTTCAAGAGGCTCAGAACCAATACCTACTTCTGTGTTACTGACCTCCCAAGATTTGCCTTTGTGTGCAATACTCACACACAGACACACATGTATATATACATAAATGAAAATACGATAAATGTTTAAAAATATACGTTGATGTGTAATATTATTTTACAGTTATATTTAGGTATTTTAACCTCCTGTTAAAACTTCCCTTTGGAAGGTCTTTTTAAGGTGTTTATATTAGAAAGTGTCAAGTTTATCTCCAGCTTAATAAACTGTTATGAGATATGTGGCTTCCCTAATTGGTAACATGAAATGCAGAATACATCCAACTGTTTGATAAGAGTTCTAACAATTTTCTGCAGCTAATCAAAATTATGTCAGGGACTACATAACTGTAGAAGAGTTATCTAAAAATGTCTGTTTGGCTCTAAATCTTTCCTTGCCTGAGACAAGGACATGTTGACTGTGAGCTCTGAGGATGTCAGACTAGGTGTCTATTCAGCTACAACAAATCAAGTCATATGATGGAGGCAAATCCTGAAGGACAACTGTCGAGAGAGCATCTTGTGGGCTGTATGAAAGCATCACCTGTTCATTAAAAAGCCTATGGCCTATGACTTAGATAGAAAATAGAAGACAAACCCATGGTACCAGAGTATAGGTAACCAGCCACCTGGCAGAATGTAGATTAAAATAAATGAGTTATCTTAAGTCATGATTCTAGCCAGAAAAGAGGCTAGTTAAACTAGTTGTAATAAAATGTAATCTGTCGGTGTTTTCTTCTCCACTTTGATCATTTAGTTCCCAGATAAAATACATAAAATGTATATATTTATAATAAGTCTTAAAACACTAAAGCTGGGCAGATGTCTACACTCTATGCTATTATGTCTACTTCCCTATCAATAACCCCAAGTTATAAATTGCTATGTTCCATCTGGGCTCCTCTTAACTACAATTGGGCATTCCTCATGGCCATACTTTCATAACTCACCTACCCCATGGCATCTTTTCCATTTTTCCACCTTCTTCTCTCTGCCTCTGTGGTCCTCCCCAGACCTCCAGTACAGAATCAAAACTCCACTTACCTCTCTTTTGCCCAACTATAGGTTGTTGACATCTTGATTCAAGCAAAAGTTTTAAATTAAGGAGCAAGGTTACATAGCATTACTTTGTGCAAGTGCAGATACTCTCATCCCTGGGAGCAGCCAGGCCTTGGAGATGGAGATCAGTATTTAACATTATAATACATAGAAAAAGACAAAACCTCAAAAATGGCCAAGGTATTTGTTTTGTCCTATAATTTATTGTTTTATTCACATTATGTCCTAATCACAACCCACCTCCTTCCTCTCCTCCCAGTCTTTCCCTTCCAAATTCCTCCCTCCCCTTCTCCTTAGAGAATACAAATCTCTGTTTGGGTACCACCCCACCCTGGGACATCTAGCTCCAGGAAGTATTAAGCACCCCTTTTCCCATCAAGGCCAAACTAGGCAACAAACACAGCCCCCACTCCAATTGTTAGGGGACCCACATGAAGACCAAGCTGCACATCTGAGAGGTAGCCAAGAGTTCTACATCTGGACCCAAAGGCATTCAGAAAAGAAAGTGATACAGGATCCAGGGACTATGTGTTATCCAAAGTCAGCATCTTGGATTACAATTATCACTCAATAGAGTACTTACCTCAACGATATCACAGGAAGAACTACCGAGTCAAGTAGCCCGGGCCCAGAGGGCTTCATAACTAAACCAACAACCAAAGAGCATGCAAGTGTTGAACCTATACTTTGAGTCTGACTTCTATTTCTGGGAGTATGGGGTGGGAGAAAGAACCAGGATCTTAATTTACAGATGACAAACATCTTCAGTTCTGGCTACTGGCTCTGGGATTAGCATGCTTTTTATGATATTTTGCTTATCATACTATGGGATATAAGTGAGAATGTTTTCATAGGTATTAATAGCAAAAAACATTTGGTTTTTCTAAGCAATTGCTTATATTCTACAATTATAGTCTATAATATTCCTGTTTTCTAATTTTATTGCTGGTAGATACTATATAGTAAAGTGGAAATTCTGGTTTCTTTGGAGACTCAGTTATGTCATGTGCTGTTTTTCTAAAAAAAAAAAAAAACAAAAAAACCAAACAAAAACAAAAACAAAAACAAAAACTGTCTTATTTTTCCTGAGAACAGACACATGGTGTTTTTCTTGAGAGAACATGTGATGTTTGGAAAGGGTATAAATATAACCCAACAGAGAGTGGTTAATGCTGTGGAATTGGTTCACCTTTGGTCTTGGTTGGGATTTGCTGATGTTGATCTTCACTAATGACGCTCTGGCCTTGGTTCGCCTTGCCTTTTTCACTGGCTGATCAGCATTCATTGTAACATCATAGGGAGAAATGCAGCAGCAACAACAAAATTCTCATGATATTCTGACAGCTTCTTGCCACTTCCGTGGACTCATGTTCATGGGCAGAGCCTCCAGACTTCTCCTGGATTGAACTGTCATGGCTGATTCATGAACAATGTTTGAGAATGGATTGAGCTTCTGCTGCTGATTCCTGTGAACTGGACTGCAGATATCCTAACAACAAAGACTGGAATCACCCAAACAGGCCCACATCCCTCTTTTCCCCTGTTAACTTTTCCCTTTTACAGCCTCTGATAGATAGTAGGCTAGAAGGGATGTTAAAGCATTTAAGAATCCTTATTGAAATAGATTGTGCAGCCAGGTGTGGTTGCGCATGCCTTTAATCCCAGCACTTGGGAGGCAGAGGCAGGCAGATTTCTGAGTTCGAGGCCAGCCTGGTTTACAAAGTGAGTTCCAGGACAGCCAGGGCTATACAGAGAAACTCTGTCTCGAAAAACAAAAAACAAAAAAATCAAACAAACAAACAAAAAGATTGTGAAAATCTAAGCCCACAGTATAGGAAGTTTACATATGCTACTATGTTACCTGATTTTTTTGATATGTCATATGCTAATTAGTTATTTAATTAGTGATAAAGACTGAGTAAGAAAATTTTATTTGAGAAGTTTGGTTTGATTCAAAGGCTTCAGGATGAGTTTGGCTGGATCCACTACTCTATACCCAAGTCAAAACAAAATAGAGCATCAGAAGGCGGAGGCATACTTTATGGAGGTCAGATAATAGCTATATGGCTTCATGAAAATCAGATGATGAAATGGTGGATGCAAGCTCCATAGAACTCAAATTTTGGATGCATTCTTCATGGAAACCAGATACTATAGACTCTAATTCATTGACATCATTTTGTGGAGGCGTTCTCCATGAGACCATTTAGTGAGGCACTGCTTCATGGATATCAGATGGTAAAGGTGTGCTTCATGGAGGTCAGATGGTAGATGCATGATTCATGAAGGTCAAATGGTGGAGGTAAGTTTCATGGAGGTCAGATGGTGGAGGTGTGTTCCATGGAGATTGGATAGTAGATGCATGCTTCATGGAGGTCAGATGGTGGGGGTAAGTTTCATGGACATCAAATGGTCAAGGTGAGATTCAAGGAGGTCAGATGGTAGGGATGTGCTTCATGGAGGTCAGATGGTAGAGGGAGTGATTCATGGAGGCATGCTTTATGGATATCAAATGTTGGAGGAGGCATGATTCATGGAGGTTAGCAGATAGAGAATATCTAGACAGAGAGCCTTCCTCATCTTCTCATTTTTCCTATGTGATATCTCAACCTGTGGGCCAGCACTTGCCCATATTTGGGGAAAGTCTTTTCTTTCGACCACTGCCCCTCCTGCCATATGATGGTGATGACTGTGTTATGCCAGCTAAATATATAGACAACTTATTCAATGAGATTACAGAAGAAAATTTCCCCCATGAATGTATATCCAAGTAGAAGAGGAATTCAGAGCTTTAAGTAGAAATGAAAGCAAAGAAACTAAGCCATGGCATGTGTTAGTTAAATGCCAAATGTTAGGAACAGGCAAGAAATACTGAGAACTAAAAGAGAGGAGAAGCAAACATGAGAATTGCAAGAGAATAGCATGGCAGGGGAGCATACACCAGTGAATCTCTAGGATGGAAGCAAAATTACTGCAGGACAGTATTATCATATTCACAAAGTCATATGGTAAAATATAAAGAGAAGCAAGAGCCGTCATTGTGCTTTGACCATCAAGTTATCATTATAGAAGACAGAGGGACACCAAGAGTGAAAAATAAAGAAATACAAGCACAGCACCATGGGAGTTTGGGAAAGAATGAGTCCCACTAGGAAACACTAAGCAAATGAGCATTAAGACAGATTAAAAAGGTATTAGTTTAGCAAGCCAGCAAATCTCTAAGATGAAGAACAAATTTGTAAATCTCTTGCAATATAAATGAACCCTAAAGAGGGGGCCATCTCCTACTCCCATCTGCCCTGCCTCTGAAGTAGGAAACACTGACAGTTCACTAATATTTTCCCTTTTTCTTCATTGCAAACATTCACATCCCTTAGGAAATGAAAATCCCTGCTTCTGTTCTTTTTAAATGAGAGGCCTCAGGATTTTCTGATTTTTTTCCCCCTTTCCCTTTGTGACTAAACATTTTCTTTTTCTTTTTAGTTGAAAATAGACTTTTTTCTCATATCATCTATCCTGCTAGTTCCCCTTCCCTCGATTCCTCCCAGGTCCTCTCTGCCTCCCCTCCTCTCTGGATCCATTCCACCTTCATCTCTCATTGGAAAACAAAAGGATTCTAAGACCTAACAACCAAATGTGACAAAATATAATAGAATAGGATGAGGCAGAAACTATCATGTCAAGGTTGGAAACAGCAACCCAACAGGAAGAAGAGTCCCTAGAACAGGCAGAAGAGTCAGAGACAGGCTCATCATTACAGTCATAATAGCTACAATATATACTAATAGATATAATGTATACACAGAGGACCTGATGCACACCCATGTATGCCCTGTATCTGCTGCCTAAGTCACATTCACATGTGTCTGGCTTAGAAGATTCAGAGGCCTTGTCTTTCTGGTGTCATCCATCCTCTGTAGCATTTACAATCTTGTTACCTCCTCTTCTGAAAGATTCCCTGAGCTCTGGGGGAAGGGACTTGATGGCAACCTTTCTGCTTAATGTCTGGCTGTGTAACTCTGCATCTGTTCCTATCTGCTGCCAGAAAAAGCCTCTCTGATAACCAGTGGACAAAACATTGGTCTATGTGTATAGCAGAATAACGTTAGGAATTATTTTTATTTATTTTTATATTTTTACTTTATTATTTTTAGAACAGTTGTGTTTGGTTTTACCCTAAGTCTTTGGACTATCTAGTCTCTGGTTCTTGGTTAACCAAGCAGTGTAGGGTTCTTCTCACAGAGTTGACCTTAAGTCAAATCAGACATTGGTTGGCCATTCCCACAAGTTCTGTGTCACTGTTACCCTAGCACCTTCTTTTAGGCAGGGCAGATTGTCGGTCAAAGGTTTTGTAGCTGGATTGGTGTCCATGTTTCTTTTTCAGTAGCCTACAGAAAACCTCCCTGAAATGAAGAGATTAGAACATATGGGTGAAGACTTCATGTAGGCACCAGATCAACTTCTTTATGTGCAATGTATTGTTTGGATACTGTCCTTGACAATGGGGACTCCACTATCAATTTGTGGAGAATAACCTTTTATTTTCATATCAGCCTCCCATGTTTGGGATAGGACCTCCTTGTCCAACAATGCAATTGAAACCCAGTCCCACCACAGAAAGCCTGGGTTTGTTACAAGAGATGGCCAGTTAAGAATCCATAGCTGCTAAAATGAAAGGATGGACCATCCAGAGAATGCCCCACCGGGTGGTTCATCACATAATCAGCCACCAAATGCAGACACTACTGCATACACCAGCAGGATATTCCTGAAAGGACCCTGATATAGCTGTCTCCTGTGAGGCTTTGACAGTCCCTGACAAATACAGAAGTAGATGCTCACAATCATCTATAGGGCAGAACACAGGGTCCCCAATGTAGGAGCTAGAGAGAGTACCCAAGAGCTGTAGGGGTCTGCAACCCTATAGATGGAACAACAATATGAACTAATCAGAATCCCCAGAGCTCATGTCTCTAGCTACATATGTCTTAGAAGATGGCCTAGTTGGCCATTATTGGGAAGAAAGACCCTTGGTCTAGCAATTTTTATATACCCCAGTACAGGGGAACACCAGGGCCAAGTAGTGGGAGTGGGTGGGTAGGGGAGCAAGGCGGGGGGGGGGGGTAGAGGGGACGTACAGGATAGCACTTGAAGTGTAAATGAAGAAAATATCTCATAAAAAATGTAAAAAAAAAAAAAAAAAAGAAAGAATCCATAGCTGCCATTATTAGGAGTCCTCATTAGTATCATCTTCGTAGATTCCAGAAATTTTCCATTGCACTAGGTCTCAATACTATTTTGAAAATGTCCCCTGAGTCTCATTCCAAACGCTGTAGCAGAAACCTGCTTATATAATTTGTCAAAGAGGAGCGCAGAGGAAGCTGAAATAGAGCCTAGAGTGAAGGTACAGCATCCAAGAGAACTCATTGCTCTTGCAGATGATCCTGGTTCGGTTTCTCACATTCACGTGGTGGTTCCCAACCATCTGTCCCTCCAGTTCCTGGGATCTAATGTTATT
Organism: Mus minutoides; assembly: GCA_902729485.2. Taxonomy (NCBI): domain Eukaryota; kingdom Metazoa; phylum Chordata; class Mammalia; order Rodentia; family Muridae; genus Mus; species Mus minutoides. The sequence goes on along the minus strand of LR750461.1, from coordinate 169,755 downwards.
TTATGACCTCGGAGTGTACATGTGAACACTAAGGCACACACCAATACACATAAAAAAACATTTTTTAAGTGAGAAAACAGAAATTATTGTAACAGATCTGCTCTGCCCTTTTGTTTTTGTTCATTCATAAGAATTCATGGTAAGTTTTCAAATACACATTCAAGATCAACAGCATACATACACACGGCTGATATTAACATACACTTGGGGTTTATATGACTTTATGGAGTTAAGGATTATCACTTAGAGTTCATGTAGCAAGTGTCATTTAAATAACAACTGAACTGTACTGTGTGAGTTAGAGTCACTGATATCATCTATTAACAGTGAGATCACTGGGGTTCATTGAGTACTTGTATCCATTCTTACACAAGCTTACAGTAATCATTGAACAATGATCATATACAAACTATTAAGTCTGATTGGGCATAAATTTCCAATGCAGGGGGTTCAGAATTGAGATAATCAGGCTACAACTTTAGAGATGCATTTTTTTTTTTTTTTTTTGCATTTAGTCCAAGAGCGTCCTATTGAAAAGATGGCTTCATGTAAGGGCAAAGAACAGTGGATTCCAAAGAATAATGAACTTGAAGTTGAAAAGAATAATTATAGTCTGCAGCAAAACACAGAGGGGGAAAACACCATGAACATAGGCAAGCTAATTATAGCTAGCATACATTTGACCTATGTCTTTAATATTGTTGACAAGCTTAAGGAGAATTTAATTAATAAAACTTCCAAAGAAATTTCATATTAAAATGAGAAACACAGCAATTTAGCCTTTAATTACTGTCACAAAAATAAGAGTTATGGTTAATTTTGTCAACAATAAATCCATTCATTCTGAACTACTTCTGAAAGACTCTTTTATGTATGGGATTATTTCTCCTGTAGATTTCTGATATAATGGGATATAATTAAAATCTCAAATGCACTTTCAAATATCAATATATCTAAATTGCTGAAATAGACTTAAAAGAAGATATTGAAAAAATGTGAGGAAAAGAAATGGTTATGCCTATCTTCATTTTTCAAATATGCAAAGATCTTTCCCTGGAACATTATAGAATTGAGCAGAAGTACTGAGTAACCTTGATGACAGATTACTTACATGTATGACAATTATGGAAATGTTGAATTGACCTCATCTTTTCTACTCGTTTGCTTTCTGTTATTATAATGAGAAACTTAAACATTATGAATACTGCCACTTGACATACGTGTTTAAAATTAGATTCTCAGATTCTCAGTACCAAACGTTTACCTGATGGGCCAGGTAACCTTCATTTTTTTTCTCCTATATGGCAATTATTTCATTTCTATCAAATTACAAAGTACTGTCAGTAAGCACAAGGTTATAATTTAAATAACATAATGCAGATGTTGGTGAATTAATCAGGTGTTCCAATCTATTAGTCGTATGATTTTTAAAAAAATTAATGCTAACTTTATTCTTGAGTTTTTTTATATAAATATACTTATATTGGAAGTATATATATATATATATATATATATATATATATATATATATGTATATGTATATATGTGTGTGGATGTGTGTATATGTATGTGTATATATATATATATATATACACATACATATACACACATCCACACACATATATACATATACATATATATACATATATGTATGTATATATATGTGTGTGTATATATATATATGAGTATACATATATATATATATACATACATATATGTGTATATATGTATATATATGTACATATATATATACACATACATATACACACATCCACACACATATATACATATACATACACACATATATACATGCATATATGTATACACACACACACAGTACAGAAATTTTATCACACCAAATTATTCCACATAAGCTCTTCAATGTGGTTCAGATAGCCTTCATTTTTAAGAAAACATTTTATCAGTTCTATGTGAATTTCACATCATTCATCCTAATCCCACTCATCTCACCCCTCCTCTTGTACTTGCCTTCCAACCTTCCAACTTCCTCCTATACAAAGAAAATGTCATTGTGGAAGCTGGAGTGTGTCACACTGTGTCCCGCAGTGTACTCTTTCATCCACATTTTTTTTTATTGCAAATGTTCATTGTAATGACTTGTTGGTCTGGAATGAGCCCTCTGTTTTCTACTACTCTATCAACACTGGACCTCATTAGGAGTGCCCTTGAATACCTTGTTGTTGTCCTGTGTCATGGAGATCATGTAGTTTGGGATTTGTAGGTTGGGCCCCTAGATGCATCAGCAGTCTATCATTAGGATAGATGCTGGGGTGAATCAATTCAAAGTCTTGGGTCTGGGTCTGGGAGGTATCTGAGTTGGTCAGTCGACCAGCCTTCCACCTCTCATGCCATTGGGCTGGCTTACCAGCAAGCCTCCTACCAGAAGCAGCTCTACCCTGCTTCCCAAGGATGCTCTCCCAAGTGTTGCAGCTGGTGAGTGACATGGCCAGTCATCCCAGTCTCCCTGGGCCAGTTTCAGATCGTATATGTAAAATATTCAGTACCCTACGTTGGGCACTTATTGACCCTGCATGCTATCCCTACTTAATCTATTTTTACTGAGCATTTCCTTCCAGCTCCACTCCAATCTCAAGGACATTTTATAACAGTCCTAGTATCTCACTCCCATGTAATGTTTATAAGAATTTCCAAGTAGTTAAAATAGCCTTCCTCCCATTAAAGAATTCTAGGCAGTCATGGCCAATTAATTTAGTTGCCTCAAAAGGTGGAAACCTAGTTTGTAGCCACAACCTAAAATACAACAGTCCTTACTTTACAGCCTTCCTGGGAGTGGTAAGAAGGTCTCCATTACTTTTAATGCCTTTTCTCTTTTCTATCAAAGTCTCATGTCAGCATGTGACTAGTTAGCCAATGTTTACTTCCAAATTGTCTCTTCTAGCTACAACTCTACATATTGTCAGATAATCATCAGTACACTGAATGAAGCAGTTTATTTGTACAAATCCATTTACCTCAAATAAAGCAAAACTCCATGTTTTCCATGACCTACTGAATGGCAATGGGCAGCCTTCTCCTATGTTAAGATAGGCCCCTATGATAGAGAAGGGGAAGAAGAGCTTCAATCCCACAAAGTGCTACCGACCTGTAGCTGCACAGGTTGGTTCTGCTGTTACTGGACATAGGATTTTATAGGAATGGTAGTTTAGCATCCAGGCTGTAGGCAAGTCTTAAACTGACCGAAGGGAAGATGGGTGTCTCTTCTTTAAATGATGGGAGAGGCAAGTTTTGCTGATTTAATGAGATTTGGGCTAACAGGCTATTGTTGCAATTCCTAAGTGGCTTAAAGTACTGGAAATCACAGAGCTGGAATCCAAGCAAACATAACAAGACAAGGGCTCCAATGTCTATTTGCTTTCCTACCTCTTGTGTGTCTTCTAACCCAGAGTCCCATTACCCATCCCTGACATGCACTAAGAGAAGAAGAAACAACTGCTATAGTTTAGAAAATAGTGTAGAAACCCCTTTCTTCACTTCACCTAATACAGAACTGAAACCTAAAACAGAGAGTGTGTGTCCCAATATGGCAGACATGCAAAGAATGCCTTTTTTACATCTAGCCTCTGCTGTCTGGCATCACGTAGAAGGATTTCAGCAAGACTTCAGACAGAACATTGTTCCATGGAATGGTGCCTCAGCATCACGTGCTGTACACTGATGCTGATGGAGAGAGGCAGCCAGCCTGGAGCACTGGGCTGGGATAGCACATGTTCACCGCTGGAGTGCTTACACAGTACGTGGTATTAAAAGTTTTACTACTCTTAGTTTCATTGCAAGGACTTACTCACTCATCATCTGGACTTCTCCTGAAATTTCTGGTACTGGTGATCTGAGTAACTTCTCTTACTTCCAAAGTCTCAGTTGTCTCCTGCCAGAATAGGCTAAGTGGAAGAAAGCAGGAGGTATCACTCTGCTTTAACCTTCTAGGTTCTTGAGGACATAACTAATCTCAGTGACTGAACTTTATATTGTCCTTTTGTTGAGAGGGGAGAATCTCAAGTGCTTAACTTTTAAGCTCTTTTGCACAGAGAAGGTCAATGTAGGATTCTGGTGCAACAAAGTCACCTGAGAACTGAGAATTAAAATTGTTTTCCCCTAAATGGTGGCATCTTGGATTAACAAATTGAATAGGTAGTCTCTTGGGTTTACATCTCCCTTAGCAGTTCTTGTCTTAGGAAATGGCACTCAAAATCAGTTGTGCCTACAATCCCAGCATTGAGGAGGTAAATGGATTAGCACAAATCTGAGACCATGTTGGGCTATGATGAGTACCAGGTTACTCCATGCTGCAGAAAATCTAAATAGATAAATAAATAAATAAATAAATAAATAAATAAATAAATAAATAAATAAGAGAGAGAGAGAGAGAGAGAGAGAGAGAGAGAGAGAATATTACCAAAGAAGAAATTAGAAAACTTGCCACCATTTTTCACATAATTATCTGCTTTTCTTCCAATTATCTACACATGGAAAAATTTTGGGTTATATATTCTTCTATATCAGGGTTCAGATTCAGTCCAGGTCTTACAATGTATTTAGCAAAGTGAGCCTGAGGCAAAACTATTATGTACCACAATTTTACTAAGAAAGCAAAGAATAAAAGCAATGAATTAGGAATGACAGGTGTGATGATGTAGTGTTTTGCCCAAGTACTTGTCTTAACTCCTTAGTGAGTTCTCTTAGACATTGTAAAATTGCATCACAAGACAGACTGTCTTCTTAAAGGGGGCTGCCATCTATCCTCATGTTCCTTCCTCTCACCTCATACATTATAGATAAAGGTTAAACCTCAGGCTGGCAACCATGATTCAGTCTGAGACTGCCGTACAGCGCACACCCTAAGTTCTTTCATCATTGATCATCTGGTAGTTCACAAGCAGGACCCAGAGGGGAGGCCAGAGGTTGTGTTGGATCAAATGAGAACTTGGCTACATCTCAGCAAGAAGAATCATTGCCTGTCAGGAAGATAACACAGTATCTACTTCTACTGCAGATGCCTCTGATCTGCTAAATATTCCTGAGCATATGATCAAGGTTGAAGGGAAGCATCTAATACAGACATCTGCTGTGGAGCCCTCTAGCCCTCCAGAAAGAGCTATCTTTTGAGTCAATAATGAACCTGAGTGGGATTCTCAAATTCAGCACTTGTACTGACAGCTTCAAAAGGGCCTTCCATAAAATCTTTTGTATTAGACAGTATGATGTACAATGAGCTGTATTTTTTCCACAACAGAAAACCACTATTCTAGGACAAGGCCAAACCTTCATCACTTATATAGGTTCAGAGGTCAGAAGCTATTTCTGAGTTTCTCCTTGACTCTCAAGCCATACTAGATGAGTCAGAGAACCTATGTGAAAGCAACAATGACTCTGTGACATTTCATTTGCACAGAAATAAACAGGAAGTGATCATTACCCTACTTTCTTGGAATCAGTGAACAAGAGAACTTATCAAAAATTCTTCATATCTCCATTTCCAAGTATCTTAGAGCTTTGGCAAGGTTTCTGTTCCTTCTAATGTATCTAGCATTCTCTACAGGAAATGTCCCACAAATGCTATTGATTTGGATTATTTTTAGGAAATTCTACCAAAATTTAGACCGTCATAGTCACTAAACAATGTAGGTTAAAGATTTGGGATGTCATATACTAGTTTACTGTCTTTTACATTAAGGGTAGATACTTTAGTTTTGTTTTAAATATTTTGTGCTTATTTGTTTCATATATATGAGTGCTTGCCTACATATATCCATGTGCACCATATTGGTTCCTGGAACCTGGAGAGGTGAGAAAAGGGATCTTTTCCCCTGGAACTGAAGTAGTAGAAGATTGTGAGCTGCTATGTTTGTGCTGGAGAACCCAAGCTGGGTTCTCTGGAAAACAAGTGCTCTTAATCATGGAGCCATCTCTCCAGGTGCCAACTTTATATTTTAAATGTAAGAGTTTTGGCATTCCCTATTTTGTATGGCCAAGGCTTGCCAATTCTCCTGTCAATCCTGATGCACAAAGAAGATGAAGAAAGGGAACCCCCACTCCAAGGAAGCCCCCTCCAGGGAAGCCCCCCCAGGGAAGCCCCCTCCAGGGAAGCCCCCTCCAGGGAAGCTCCTCCAGGGAAGACCCTCCAGGGAAGTCCCCCACAGAGAATCCCCTCCAGGGAAGCCCCCTCCAGGGAAGCCCCCCCAGGGAAGCCCACTCCAGGGAAGCCCCCCCCCCAGGGAAGCTCCCCCACGTGTTACTGAGAGTGCTGACTGTGATCTCTCCAGAATCACAGACTAGAAATTAAATTTTTACCCAAGCCAAGGTTTTTTGTGCTTGCTTATACTCTCTCAATATCAAGTAAGGGCAAATCTAGCATTTCTCACCTGATTCAGCATAAGCATTTTGTATCAAAATGCACAAGCCTATTTCAAAATGCCCATAAATATGATTACACGGAACCAGGAAAGAATACCGAAGGTCCAGTCATGTATAATGGTTAGTGTTCTTATCAACATGACAGAATCCAGAATCATTTGGAAAACTCTTTTCTTGACATCCTTGTGAGAAGTTAACTTGAACAATTAATTGGTATAGAAAGATCTATCTTGATTGTAGGTGGAACTATTCCCCGAGCAAGGTCATCCTGGGCTGTGTAAGATGGAGAACATGAGCTGAACACTACCATGCCCTTCCTCTTTACTATGAATACAATGTGTCCAGGTGCCCTAAATTCCAGGTTCTGTGGCCACCCCCTACAATTGTTGACTGCAACCTTGAATTTAAGTGGAAAGAGACCCAATTCTTCCTTAAGTTGGTTTGGTCAGAATATTATATCAGTACGAAGAAAAAAAAAAAACCCATAAGCTACCTGTGATTACTGTCTCTACTCACCATGCCCTTCTTTCTCAGCCTTGATGTCTCTGTCTCTTCTCAGTTTGGCTTCCTCGAGGTTATCCACATTTGCATGTACTCTTGGTGCCTCATATTAACTATCCAGTATTCTGTTTTGGTCTGTGATTTTTCTCCTAGATCACAGAGTACCTACTCTCTCTCAGGCTAGTTTATGTTTGGTTCTGATTATTAAACAAGGAATACATGAGGTATTCTAGTCCCTGAATCTGGAGAATTTTCTTGTGAGGTATTTGATTAAAAAAAGAAGTCATCGTAGAAACTCTGGAAAAAAAGAAACTATCCATCTTTAGCTATAAGCTTAGTCCAAAAGCAATAGGGCTTTTAAATTTTGGGAGTGCATCTTATAGAATTCATGTCAAGACCTGCACTTTCCATAGAAGCTGCATTGTGGTCATGTCTCTTTCTCTTGCTGTGTTGACCCTTGTGCATGTAGATTCTGGCCTTGGTGCTTGGCTCACAATTCTTCCTAAGGTACATTGTGGAAGTCATCAAGTATTTTAGACCATACAGGGCTAAAACATCAGCTAAAGATCAGCTTGTCCTTATTTCATCTGCCATTTATAATCTTAATGTTATAATAGGGTCTATAGAAACCATCTAATTCTGAAATCTATATGATCACGTGGCCACAATAGCGATCTTACAATTTTTCTTCCATGGGCAATTTACCTAGTATGAATGGAAGAACTGGCCATTAGAACTCCCTTGCATGACAAGTTCTCTCACACCTTCTTTGCAAATAGGAAAGGATGTCTCATCAATTCCTAACTCCTGTGTAATGAAATTAAATAGCTTTTGTGTCAACCAACTACAGGGCATGGACTGACTGAGGTCCCAGAAAATGCAGATTATAACTGAATGGCAGCCTGTTCCCTTCATGAGAGAACTAGACACATATTTCTTTTCTAAACTATATCATTCATAAGTGGCAATGATCTCTTTAATGTGCATCTAGAATAAACAAATCCAGTATTTTTTGATACTCATGACTAGCCTGCATCTTCTGATACCTACCTCCAACCTGCATAATTCTAACACGTATTCTAGTTTGCATCTATGTGATTATCCTGGATTTTTCTGATACATATCCCACCCTACATTACTCTGGTACCTGTGTCCAGCCTGTATCATTCTGATGCCCACCTCCATCCTGTATCATCTTCAGTAACAGAATTACATGTACTGCCAGGAGCCAACACTAATAACTAGGAGATGATCTTCCTGAGATGAGACTGCCTTGGATTAATAATCCAACAGACTTGCTCCTATAGTCAAGGTCCAGGAGAAATTAAATTTTGGAAAAATTGCTATTAATATGCTTTTTCTGTTATTATTATATATTATATAACAATTATGAGGCATTAGCTCACCCTTTTGAGCAGATCTCTGAAGAACTACAAACATGTACTGTCTTGTAGTGATGATTTATAGACAAATGATGACTTCTTAATTCTTAATGATGATCCTATAAGAATTCCTAAAACTATATCAGTATTTATTGATTTCTTTTATAGGACTGCTATTAGGTTCTTTCAGATAGTCAAAACTGCAATGAGAACCCTGCCAGTCTTTAGTGTCATTTCTGAGATAATAGCAGGCATTCTAATACTGAGAGAACATTCCAAAAGTTTCTAAAAATATTAACTAAAGGTAATAAAAAGGGAACTAATGATTTATTATAGGTGCCAGGACAGAAGATAAAATATCGCCTTATTTTATCTATACAAAACTTCACTAATAACTTAGTTATGGTTCTTAGCTCTCCATGAACCTGTGGAGCTGTGGCAAGTGATGACTGTTTAGTCAGATAATTACTCCTAATGAATATGCATGTAAAAAACAACATTCTCTGCTATAAACTTCTTATTCCATTTATGATTTGAATTCATGTATAAATTTTTTGATGAACTTTTTACCATGTGATCATGTATTCTGAAAGATATATAAGTGCTGAGGACAAAAAGAAGAGATGATCATTCTACTTTTCCTCTTTTTCTTAAAGAGCTTTCATGGGAAACTTTTCACACCTTAGAAATAATAAATTTACTTTTAAAGTGTCCCATTTTCTTCCTGTGGCTTCATCTAGGAGGCTAAAAGTTAGAATATGCAATTCTTGCAGAGATAAAACAAAGACTACTTTACTATTTCAGGATCAGGTGCTAAACAATTTCTTAGCTCAAAAGGACTCAGAAGTCAGGCAAGCTACAGTATCCAAGCAACTTAAAACTGAGATATGAGAATGTTTTATTATTATACAGCAACCCTAAATATCTCCTAACAAAAGTCTTACCCCCCACCAATGCTCGCTTTTCCCCCTCCACTGCCTCAAGAGGAACCAAGAACAAAAAAGAAGACCAAGTCTGGGCTGGCCCCCACAATATACTTCTCATATTTTAATGTTACTTATTATTCTAATTGCTAAATGGGAACACATTAATCATCTCACATACTTTCCCTGCTCAAAACAAACATATGTATTAAAATATCACATAAAAGAAATGCTAACCTTGAAAAAATAAAATAAAGCAGTATTTTTAACTTACTGATAAAGCTGAATTTAGTATCTCTGATCTGATAAGTGTTCTACCGTAGGCCTTTGTTATCTTTCAATTCAGTAATTAATCACACAGTATAAATAATACAAAAATTTCATTGCTAAAAGTGAGATCAGTACTCTAAAGTAAAAATATTTTATTTATTTAAGGGGTTCCCTCAAATAAATGTCATCTAACCTGCCCTACTTAGTTTTTAACAAGATCCACACATTTTAAGTAGCTTTTCTCTGCCACTTATCTATGCTGAAAGCCCAGATCATCTTCCCAATAGAAAAATATATGGTTCCTCAACATGCTGCTGATGCCTGAAGATTCGGGATTAGCAACACACACGTGTGGGTCACCTGAGTAGGCATTTCAAAACTATAAAGAGAACTCACAGTCATTCTAGACCACTGGAAATGTCCCAATGAAAATATGATTTGAGTATTAGCCAGGTCAAGGCTAACCGTGTGTATCTTCTTTTAAAATTACATCAAAGTGTTATGAAGACAAATTTTCTTTCAAATAGATTTGGAGAGGTGGGCTGATGAAATGGCTAGAAAAATAAGACTATTTCAGAAAATCATTTTGGCAATTTGATTTATCAATTTATTTAGACATGAGAAACTGGGGATGGTCGTTCAGGGAAGATCTTAGGAATGACCTCCATAGTCTTCAGATCACTTCACAGGATAGATGACATTTAGAAGTTTTAGATAGAGGGGGGTGCTATTATAAAAGCTGATAAGTTAGTATATCAACTTGGGTCCTTCAAGAAGGCAGAAATAGTCACAAAGGCTCAAGAGAGTTTGGGAAGCTATGAGATGTCCATGAACAACATGGGAAAATGAGTAGGAAACACGAGAGAAAGGCTTTAAAAAGCCATGCAGGTCTCATGTGTGGAAGAAAATAAAACAGTCCTACATCAAGGTTATCTCTTTTTATTATCCTCAAGGCCCCCTATACCCTCCCCCAGCCCTGCTCCCCAACCCACCCACTCCTGCTTCCTGGCCCTGGCATTCCCCTGTATGGGGGTATATGATCTTGGCAATACCAAGGCCCTCTCCTTCCATTGATGGCCAGCTAGGCACATCCTCTGCTACATATGCAACCAGAGACACAGCTCTGGGGAGTGGGGGTGTACTGGTTAGTTCAGATTGTCGTTCCTCTTATATGGTTGCAGACCTCTTTAGCTCCTTTGGTACTTTCTCTAGCTCCTTCATTAGGGGCCCTGTGATCCATCCAATAGATGACTGTGGGCATCCACTTCTGTATTTGCCAAGCATTGGCATAGACTCACACAAGAGAGTTATATCAGGGTCCTGTCAGCAAAAGGTAATCTCTTTTAAGAATGTGAATCATCCAAGGGAACTCCAGAGTAGTGTGTCTAGCTACAGCCACTTCTAGTCATTATTACACACAAAATAAGGCTCTAAGGAGAGCTGCAAATTGGGTAGAAGGTCTCAGGGATGTCCTAACAAAACCCTTAAAACAGCGCATGCCCAGTGTGAAACATCAAAAGACCATGTTAAATGTTTCTGTGTCTCATTGTGTGGGTTTTAGGGGTGTGTTTATCAGTATGCATGCTTCACACATGACAGTTTTCTGCTTGTTCCCATTGCTGTACACTTGATTATATGCAGATACTATTACGAACTTTGCTAATATTAATATTTCTTTGAATCATTCTCATGTATCAGACATCTGCATGTCGGTTGGAGAGATCTCAGTGGTAGAATTACTGGCCCACAACAGTTGATTATGTTTTGTTTTATACCTGATAGTAAAATCGTGCCAAAATGTTATACTAATTCATGCCGCCAACATACAACAGCACTAAGAGTTTCACAGTTTAGCCTAACAATGTTACAGTTTTATTGTTGTTAACCACAGGTGAAAAACTATACTGACTAATAGCTCTCAAGAGTACTAACCCCTTTAATGGTTAGGAAGGGCTGCACTTCTGTAATACATGCTCACCTTCATCACAGTCCCCTTCTATCTTAAAAACGATGGATCCCACTGACAGGTGAAAGCCAAGAATAAATTTATAAACATCAACCAGCCTGAAAGAGATGATGTGGCCCTTTCCTTTAATAGTGAGAGTTTCAACTCAATAAGTTATACTTCGGGAGAAAGACCATCAGTAAAGGTCAACTCCACACCACATATTTTTCATTGTGTAGTAGCCAAGTGTTCTAATATTAGCCTATGTAAATGAAGAAAATATCTAATAAAATAATAAAAATAAAAATAAAAATAAAAAATAAGTAAATATTTCCCATAATGTAGGAAATGACCATGGATATAAGCAAAGTGAACCTTATTATATCTGATTCCTCTTTACAATTAAAAAATGTTAAATTAAAAAAATAGCTTCTGAAAATATCATTCTTTCTGGTGAGATCACTCATACTTTGTTTTATAACTTTTTAAAAATATGATTAATTGTTCAGTATATTCTTCCTGTGGGTCAGCAGGACATCATAGCTTTCCAGTGTCTGCCATGTTTCTCTCATGGGCCAGCCTCTAGGCTTCTTTGTCTCCTATCTTTAGAGCTGACGTTCTATTCTCTGCTTCAAATGTAACACATTTTCTTAGAGAGACATAGCATTTGCTTACAAATGGCTTAATAATGTCTTTCACCAATCCATATTCCTGTAAAAGACAGTTTTGTCCTCCATACAAATGGGATGGTAGATGTATGAGGTAAGGAATATGTTTGCACACTGCCTCATGTAAACAACTAAAATGACTTTGTCTCCATGAAAGAAAAATTTTAAAATTCAAACAGTGATTTGCCACCAATAATATTTTATGTGTGAGAAACATAATTTGTCATTCTTATTCACTGAGTCAAAGGTCTGAAATATTAGTGACTGACAAAACAACCTTCCACAGGTGACTCTGAGGAAAAACACATAATTCATGTCAGGAGAATATATATATATATGAATTAACAGCAATGATCTTTATAAATTAATAGCAATGATCTTTATATTCAAAAATTTAGATCACACTTGAATGATTCACTAACAAATTTTAAAATGAGCACTTTTCTCAGTCTAACAGTTATGACAGTTTTACTAATGCACACATGCAAAATAATGACTAAGGTGCACATATAACTATAGTACATCATTTTTAACTAAAAAATATGCAACTCTAAGCACCCATAAACTTTTGAATTAATAAAATAAAATAAATTAAAGCAGTGAAATATTCTGAAGAACAAAATCATTTTGAAGAAGTAAATAGCTTTCTGCAGTATTAAAGAAAATGGGTGGGTTTAGAATAGAGGGGTATTATGAAGGTTGTATATATGTTTCAACCAGTTTTCAGTCTGTAAGTCAATCTTTCTACAGTGAAGCATGCATCTTTACAAAACTTCATGGAAAGGATCTTATGAACTGTGCTATTTATCTAGCCCACTCTTGGTTTCTTTTGGCTGTCTATATGAAAATAATGTAAGCCCTCACCTCAGACTTGTTTAGAACACCGAGAAGTGTGCCTTCATAATCACAATGCTATGTTACTTTCATTCAACACAAATATAACAGAACAAAAAAATCAAGCATATATTTTTTTATTATATGAAATTCCATTATATAATGGTCATAATTGTATAAAATAATAAACAATTCTTGATAACCAACAATTCATGATACTCAATAGACATCCCATATAATAACAGTTCAACCTAAGCAATATTACACTCACTAATGATAACTTCAGTTGAGAATTTTGGGTCAATGTCTGAGATCTGACAAGAGCCCAGCAAGATATGTTCAGCCTACTGTCTACCCTCAATATACCATACAAAGCTATGCTCAGCCTACTGTCTATCCTCAATATACCATTTAAAGCAACAAGTAATAACAAAGTACAGAGAAGGGAGGTTGTTTTCAGTTTGGTTGCACCAAGAAGAAGGAAACAGTCCAAGATACTGAGTGACACACACCCCAGCCAGTCTTCAGAGTATTGAGTGAGCAAAGGACCACAGGTCAAAGTGTGTTGCCCATCATTGACTCTGTTCTAGTCTCTCCAGAAAGGCAGCCAGACAAATTGTCAAAACTCTGAAATCCCTTTTGTGGGAAACATATATATTTCATCAGGACTTTCCCTACCATAGAATACCTCAGGAAATTTTAATTTGAGGACATACTGTTAAGCATTTAGAACAGTTATCCTGCTATGGTCATTATAATGCTAACACATGAAATTATCACCATCCATCATAAATATTAAACAAAATGAAAAAATATAAAAAGAAATTTTCCTATCTGCACTATAATTATTATCATTTTATATGCATTATTCAAATTTTATGTGATTTAATGTTCTAGTGAATTATATCATTTAAAAGATATATCTCTCAAGCTTTAGAATTGATAGCCCCAATTTAAACAAATTCATCCATGTTCCAGCTTTAACTTATATCTTTCCAAAGTGGTCTTCACAATTTACCATGAAAAAAACCAATCTATATCTACATTTATATCTATATCTACACATTTACTTTTACCTATAACTATACCTCTCTCTCATATATATTGATCCTAAAGCATATCATAAAACAGATCATCAGAACAAACTGTGAAAATGAGGTGAGAAATTTTTTCTAGCCTCTTTATGGATTATTTCACAACTGCAGAAGATGTAGAACACTTGCCCAGGGTTCACAGAGGGCAACAGCAACCTGAGAATGTAAAACCTGCCCAACAAAGACAAGACTAGATATCAACAATGAAAAACACCTTAAACATCATAAATTCAGATGCTTTGATATCAGAACAAAAATACAAACATAAATGGGTAAGATAATATGCCTCCAACAGAATCCAGTATCTCTATGACAGTAGGGAACAGGTAAGAAAATATGCCTTCAACAGAATATAGTATCTCTATGTCAGTAGGTCCCAAAGAGATAAGATTTACCTAAAACACAAGAAAGTTTTCAAAATAGTAATTATGGATATGTTCAAGGACCTTAAAAGTGTACGAATAAATTCCTTTTTTTGTTTTTTTTTTTTCAAGACATGGTTTCTCTATATAGCCCTGGCAGTCCTGGAACTCACTTTGTAGACCAGGCTGGCCTTGAACTCAGAAATCCACTTGCTTCTGCCTTCCAAGCGCTGGGATTAAAGGTGTGCGCCACCATGCCTGGTGAATAAATTCCTTTTAAGAACGAATAAAAGAATAACAAAAAAATTATTTGAAATAAATAGCTAAAGAATTCAAGACATTAAAGTATATTAAAGTAATTGCTAAAGAAAATCCAAAGTTAAATAAAACTTGAAATGAAAATTTAAGGAAGCCAAACAAAAGCTTCTAAGTGTTGTGATCTGCCTCACCATAAGAAGAAAGAGATTGACTCAAGGTCAAAATAATAAATAAATAAATAAATAAATAAATAAATAAATAAATAAATGGTTAGATGGTTAAATGGTTAAATGGTTAAATGGTTAAATAAATAAATAGAAAAATAAATAAATAAATAAATAAATAAATAAATAAATAAGATTGATAGATAAATAAATAGATTGATATATGAATGGTATCAACTCTAACATAATCCAGTCACGACAAACTTCTCTGGGAGCTAATCTCCATGGTCTCCGCCAGGCAAGGGTTCATACCTCAAGCCTCATGTCCGGAGCCACTTATCCCACCCAACAGGACCTAGTTATTCCGTGGGTCAAGGGGGACCGAGGCCTGAAAAAGAAATGGGCAGGGAAAGAAGAGGGAGACCAAGCAAAAGGATTCTTGTCAAGGTCTGATTTTACTAAGGCACAATACCCAGTTATATACACACAGTAAGAGAAAGGGAATAAGGAGGAGCTAGGGAGGGAGAACAAAGACTTCAGGGCTAAGGACATATGGGAGGATGAGGATGACAGACTTGAGATGCCTTTTGTTTTATCCCAGGATGCTGGAAGATGTCTTGTGATTGATCTCAGGATGCTGGGAGATGTCTTGTGAGCAATCTCAGGAAGTTGGCTCCTTGCTTAACAGCCCTCGATGTTTATCTAAGATAAGGCTCTTCCAGTTCTTAGGATCAGCCTTGTAAAGGAGGGGGAAGTTTGGCTCTTTATGGAGGGAATTATTGAAGGTCTGGCTTCCCACAAAAGGTAATTTATAGTTTTAATGTAATCCCAATAAAAATTCCACACAATTCTTCACAAAATTTTTCTTAAAGAAATCAGCTTCATCCCCTTAAACAAATGGTGCTGGTTTAACTGGATGTCTACATGTACAAAAATGAAAATAGATGTGTATTTATAACCCTGCACAAAACTCAAGTCTATGTACATCAAGGATCTTAACATAAAACTGGATACAATAAATCTCAAAGAAAGAAAACTGGGAAATAGCCTTGAATACATTGGTACAGGAGACAATTTCCTAAGCAGAACACCAAAGGCTCAGGCTCTAAGATCAACTGTAGTTTCCCCCAGCCTTGAGCAGCCTGATTCTGACCTTGCTGCCACTGTGAATGAGACCACCTTTGTTGGAGCCTTACCACCTAGATGGTTCTGTCACTGGCACTGATCTTCTCCAAGACACTGCTATCTGATGAGATGTTGAACCTGCCTTCCTGAGAAATTTCCTGAGACAGCTGGCAAACCTAGCTATTGACACCTTACTGCCAAACTAGTGCTATCGGCCTAATTGCTTACAGGCTGGTGACAGGCATCAAGAGTGGATGATTGGAAGATGGGTTTTTCCCCTTTATAAGCACAGACTGCTAGTATACATTGGGCCTTGATCAGCACTTTGTTTCTTCTCTCACCATTCTCTCTCTTACAGTTCTTGCCTCCCACTCAGGAACCTAGTTCCTGTAGCCACAGGCGGCTACAATCAACAACTGATAAACATGGGACCTCATGAAACTGCAAAGTTCTATAAGACAAAAGACACTGTCCAAGAGAACAAAATGGCACTCTATAGATTGGGAGAGGATCTTCACCAACCCTACATCTAACAGAGGGATATTATCCAAATTTAGAAAGAGTTCAAGAAACTAAACACCAACAACCAAATAACCTAATGAAAAAATAGCACACAAAGCTAATTAGAGGGATCATGAATGACTGAGAAGCAGTTAAAGAAATGTTGAAAGTCCTTAGTCATCAGGGAAATGCAAATCAAAGAAACTCTGAGGTTCCATATTAAACTAGCCAGAATGCTGTAAAAACTCAAGTGATAGCACATACTGGTGAGGATGTGGAGCAAGAGGAACACTCGTCCATTGATGACAGGAATGCAAACTTATACAACCACCTTGTAAATCAATTTGGTGGTTTCTCAGAAAACTGGGAACAGTTCTACCTCAAGAATCAGCTATACCACTCCTAAGCATAGACCCAAATGATACTCCACTATCCCACAAAGACACTTGTTCAATTGTGTTCACAGCAGCTTTATTCGTAATATCTGGGAACTAGAAACAACCTAGTCCCTCTACTGAAGATAAAGAAAATGTGGTACATCTATACAATGGAATACTATTCAGCTATTAAAAACAAAGACATTGTGAATTTTGCAGGGCAATAGATGGAACTTGAGAATATCATCCTGAGTGAGGTAACCCAGTCCCCAAAGGACATACACAGCATGTATTAACTTATAAGTGGATATTAGCCATAAAATACAGGATGCCCATGCTACACTGCACAGATCCAAGGAGGCTGGACTCAAAGGAGGGAACAAGCAAGGATGCGTAAGCCTCACGTGGAAGAGATAACAAATGGTTGTGGAAGGCAAATGGTAGGAGGGAACTGTGTGAAAGAGAGGATGAGAGTTAGGGTTTGAGTGTGGAAAGGGAGAAGGGGATGGCTGAACGGCCATGAGAATGAATGGAAATCTTAAGCTGACAGGGAGGTAGGGAGAATCTCCAGAAAGAGACAGAGACCTGGGATAGGGGAGGCTCCCAAGAATCAATGGAGGTGTCTTAACTGACTCACAGCATTGGGATTATGGATCCTGGGGAGTCTGCCTCCTGTTGCCAGACAGGAACCCTGGTGGAGCAATAGGGAAACCAGCACACCCATAAAACTTCCTTTTCCAAACTTAGCCTGTCTACAAGAAATGCAGGGATTGGGGATGAAGTAGAGACTGAGGAAAATGTCATCCAACAACCAGGCCAACTTGAGAACCATCCCATGGGCAAGTACAATCCCTCACAATATTACTGATATTCTGTTATGCTTGAAGACAGGAATCTAGCATGGCTATCCTTTGTGAGGTCCCACCTACCAACTGACTCAGACAGATGAAGACAGCCACAGCCAAACAGTAGGTAAAGCTTGGGGGACTCTTGTGGAAGAATAGGAGGAAGGATCATGGGCCCTAGGGCGGTAGGACCTCCATAGAAAGACCAACAGGATCAACTAACCTCCACCCTCAGGGCTTTCAGAGATTGAAACACCAACCAAAGAAAATAAATGGGCTGGCTCTAGGCCTCCCTGTACATATGTAGCAGATATGCAGCTTGGTTTTAATGTGGGCCCCGACCATCTGGAGCAGAGGCTATCTCAAAAGCTGTTGCCTGTATGTGGGATACGTTCTTCTAGCTGGACTGCCTTGTCTGGAAAGGAAGTGCAAGCCTCTCGGAGACATGAAGGGCTGGGTCTGGGGATAAAGGGGTACATGCTAAGAGAAGGAGAATGGGGAAAGAGGGAAGGATTGTGGGAGAGGGTGGCCAGGAGGGTAACAGTTAGTGGGACAAAGAAATCAAAAGTAAATTAATTAATTAATCAGCTTCATGTATAAACACATACAAACACAATCACACACCAGGAAAAAAGATATAAAGAAATCAGAATAGCTAAAAGAATCTTGCATATTTTTTAAGATTTATTTATTTATTATATGTAAGTACACTGTAGCTGTCTTCAGACACTCCAGAAGAGGGCGCCAGATCTCGTTACGGATGGTTGTGAGCCACCATGTGGATGCTGGGATTTGAACTTATCACCTTCGGAAGAGCAGTCGGGTGCTCTTACCTGCTGAGCCATCTCACCAGCCCCAAGGAACTGCTGGATGTATAGCCATCCCTGATTCCAAATTGTACTACATTACTATAGTAGTTAAAAACAGTTTGATATTGTTATTAAAACAGATATACTGATCAATTGAATAGAATTGCAGATCCAAACATAAGTCCACACACCTATAAACACCTTATTTTTATAATGAAGCCAGAAATATACATAAGAGAAAATACAGCATCTTCATGACATGATGCTAGTCAAACAACATCCAGTTTGCTGCACGTAAAAGAAGGAGAATAGATCCATACTTATCATCCTACATACAACTCAACTCCAAAGGGATCAAGAGCATGAACATGAGACCAGGTATCCTGAATCCAATAGAAGAGAAAGTGAAAAATAGGCTGAACTCATTGCTCCAGAAAAGGACTTCCTGAACACAACGCTAATAACATAGACATTGATATCAACAATTTCTAGATAGAACCTCATGAAACCAAAGATCTTCTCTAAGGCAAAGGATACCATCATTCTGGCAAAGATACAGAAATCAAAATGGGAAAAGATCTTTACAAATGATACATCTGATAGATGGTTAATATCTAAGATATATTAAGAATTAAAAATAATAAAAGCAACTGAACATCAAGAATACAAATAGCCCTTTTTAAAAATTGGGTACAGAACTAAGCAAAAGCATCTAAAAAGTTGCGTCTACGTGTGTTTAAGAAGTCAATATCCTCAGTCACTAAGGAAATACAAATCAAACCTCATTGTAACCACAGTGATGACAGCAAAGATCAACAAAACAAATGACTGCCCATGTTGAAGAGGATGGGGGGTAAAGGAAGACTTATACATTGACAGCAGTAATGCAAACTGGAATAGCCACTATGGAAATCAGTGTGGAAACTTCTAAAAAAGTTAAAAATGATTTTTTTCCTGTGAGCCAGGACCAAAGACCTGGAATTCTGCTCCCCAGATCCAAAGGCTCAGCCTTGATCATTGCTACTCTATTCGTAACAGCCAGGGAATGTTAACAACATAAATGTCCTTCAACTAATGAATAATGAAAACAGCATACATATCCACAATGGAATACTATTCAACTGTAGAAAAAAATGGCATCATGAACTTTGCAGGTAAATAGATGGAACTAGAACAGATCATACTGAGTGAAGCAACACAGAATCAAAAAGAAAAACACCACATGTTCTCTCTCTCCTGTGGCTCCTAGCTCCAAATACTCAGATGTGAGTACATATCCCAGAGTAACTTTAAAAACCAGAAAACTAATTACTGCTAGGGCATGGGCTTGAGGAGTGGTAAAAATGGAGAATAGAAGGACCAAGCAATCTCGGAGAAATGAGAATGAGTTCTTTATATAGTGAGGGGGACAAAAATACATGGAGAATACATAGAGTGAGGGTAAAATAACAGTAAATATATCTGAAAAAGTCATAAGGAATAATATTATTAACTCTTTACACAAAAACACCTATAATGCAAATAGGTTTGTGGGAAGATATATATAACTAATTTAAATGAAAATTTCTTGGGAAGCCCAGTTCTAATGGATAAATCTACAAAGTTACTCACATCTGCCCCAGCTATGAGAACATTGCTGAAAGACTGTGAGAGCCAGAAGCTTGGGGAGTTTGCTATGAAACTGTGTCTCCTAATAATGACAGAGGCTACACCCATAAAATTTCACCAATATTACTGCCCAAGCATGGGCAAGATAGATAGATAAATAGATAGATGATAGATAGATAGATAGATAGATAGATAGATAGATAGATAGATAGATAGATAGATAGATTGATAGATAGATAGAGATATGGATAGATATATATTTGAACAGGGATATATATATACATATATATATATACCCAAAGCTAAAGTGAATCGGGAAAAGTTCAGGAGGCTGCAACTATCCACAACAAACCACAACCAACCAAAGAATGCTGGGAGAAGGACATGTAGTCTTACCGAGGGAAGAGCACTCAGGTTGGTTATCTAATACCAAAAGGTCAATCCAGACACATACATATGAGTAAATACAGAGCAGGTAATATTTAGAATGTATGTATGTATGTATGTATGTATGTATGTATGTATGTATGTATCTCTCTGTGCATATATATATGTACATACATATATATGTATATATGTATGTTTGTATGTGTGTCTCTATGAGTGTGTGCATGTATACATGTGTTTAAATGTATATACAAATATATGTATGTGTGTATGCGCACATAATATGTGCTGTGTGTGTGTAAGTGTGTGTGTGTGTGTGTGTGTGTGTGTGTGTGCAATAATAATGAACAAGAGGTCATCTGGGTTTTTTCACATTTTTATTAGATATTTTCTTCATTTACATTTCAAGTGCTATCCCATAAGTCCCCTATACCTTCCCCCCACCCTGCTCCCCTACCCACCCACTCACGCTACTTGGCCCTGGAATTCCCTTGTACTGGGGCATATAAACATTGCTAGACCAAGGGCCTTTCTTCCCAATAATGGCCAACTAGGCTATTTTCTAATACATGTGCATCTAGAGACATGAGCTCTGGAGGTTCTGATTAGTTCATATTGTTCCATCTATAGGGTTGCAGACCCCTACAGCTCTTGGGTACTCTCTCGAGCTCCTACACTGGGGACCCTGTGTTCTGCCCTATAGATGACTGTGAGTATCCACTTCTGTATTTGTCAGGGACTGTCAAAGCCTCACAGGAGACAGCTATATAAGGGTCCTTTCAGCGATAGTGTCTGCACTTGATGGCTGACTATGTGATGGACCACCCGGGTGGGGCATTCTCTGGATGGTCCATCCTTTCATTTTAGCTCCAAACTTTGTCTTTGCACCTCCTTCCATGTATATTTTATTCTGTATTCTAGGGAGGAATGAAGTATCCACGTGTTGATCTTTCTTGACTTTCTTGTGTTTTGGAAATTGTATCTTGGATATTCTAGGTTTCTGGGCTAATATCCATTTATCAGTGAGTGCATATCAAGTGACTTCTTTTTTTTTATTATTATTATATGTAAGTACACTGTAGCTGTCCTCAGACACTCCAGAAGAGGGAGCCAGATCTCGTTACAGATGGTTGTGAGCCACCATGTGGTTGCTGGGATTTGAACTTATCACCTTCGGAAGAGCAGTCAGGTGCTCTTACCCGCTGAGCCATCTCACCAGCCCCCATCAAGTGACTTCTATTGTGATTGGGTTACCTCACTCAGGATGATATCCTCCAGATATATCCATTTGCTCAAGAATTTCATAAATTCATTGTTTTTAATAGCTGAGTAGTACTCCATTGTGTAAATGTACCACATTTTCTGTATCTATTCCTTTGTTGAGGTACATCTGGGTTCTTTCCAGCTTCTGGCTATTATGAATAAGGCTGCTATGAACATAGTGGAGCATGTGTCCTTGTTATCAGTTGGAAAATCTTTTGGGTATATGCCCAGGAGAGGTATTGCTGGATCAATTGGTAGTACTATGTCCAATTTTCTGAGAAACTGCCAGACTGATTTCCAGAATGGTTGTACCAGCTTGCAATCCCACCAGCAATGAAGGAGTGTTGCTCTTTTTACACATCCTCCCCAGCATCTGCTGTCACATGAATTTTTTATCTTGGCCATTCTTACTAGTGTGACGTGAAATCTCAGGGTTGTTTTGATTTGCATTTCTCTGATGATTAAGGATTTTGAATATTTTTTTCAAGTGCTTCTCAGCCTTTTGGCATTCTTCAGTTGAGAATTCTTTGTTTAACTCTGTACCCCATTTTTAATGGGGTTATTTGAATTTCTGGAGTTCAGCTTCTTGAGCTCTTTATAAATATTGGATATTAGCCTCCTAACAGATTTAGGATTGGCAAAAATTCTTTCCCAATTCGTTGGTGGCCTTTTGTCTTATTGACAGTATCTTTTGCTCTACAGAAGCTTTGCAATTTTATAAGGTCCCATTTGTCGATTTGTGATCCTACAGCACAGGCCATTGGTGTTCTGTTTAGGAATTTTACCTCTGTGCCCATATCTTCAAGGGTTTTCCCCAATTTCTCCCCTATGAATTTCAGTGTCTCTGGTTTTATGTGGATGTCTTTGATCCACTTAGTCTTGAGCTTTGTACAAGGATATAGGAATGGATCAATTCACATTCTTCTACATGTTGACCACCAGTTGTGGCAGCACCATTTGTTGAAAATGCTGTCTTTTTTCCACTGGATAGTTTTAGCTCCCTTGTCAAAGATAAAGTGACCAAAGGTGTGTGGGTTCATTTCTGGGTCTTCAATTCTATTCCATTGGTCTACCTGTCTGTTGTTGTACCAGTACCATGCAGATTTTATCACGATTACTCTGTAGTACAGCTTAAGGTCAGGCATGGTGATTCCACCAGAGGTTCTTTTATTGTTGAGGATAGTTTTTGCTATCCTAGGTTTTTTATTATTCCAGAGGAATTTGCAAATTGCCCTTTCTATCTCAGTGAAGAATTGAGTTGGAATTTTGATGGGAATTGCATTGAATCTGTAGATTGCTTTCGTCAGGATAGCCATTTTGACTATATTAATCCTGCCAATCCATGAGCATGGGAGATCTTTCCATATTCTGAGATCTTCTTCAATATCTTTCTTCAGAGGCTTGAAGTTCTTATCAGATCATCTGGTTTTGAGAGCAAGGAAGGGTAGGTGAAAGTGTTTGAAAGGAAGAAAGGAAAGGGAAGAGATCAATTATGTATTTATGTTGTAATCACAAAACCAAAGGAAAAACAAAACAGTAGAGATGAAGACTAGAAAACCTGGGCAGTGGTGGTGCTCACAGTGACAAAAGTAGTTTACTGTTTTAGGTTTTCTCATATATTCATGGAATTTGTAAAATTACCCCTGCATTATTTTCTGATGTTCTCAATATTATCTTTATCTACAGAAATAATGATGAATGCAGAATTAAAACTGCTTTTCAGAGTTTGTATTCCACCAATGCATCAATATTGCTACAAGCTAGTCAGCAGTAATCAGCTTGCAATCAATACTGAAGTTTTCAGTCAATTAATTATTTTGTTTTCTAGATATATTAGAACTTCTCTGAATTTAGTAATTTCATCAACATTATTTTACAAATAAAATAAGCATTAAAATAAAAAATCATGCTTAAAATATTAAAAATCTTGTTTTATTTATGAATGTATATTTTAATTGTTTTATGTTTCAGATATGTATGTGGTTTAGGTTGGGTTTCACTCAGAATAATTATCTCTATTAGTCAGATACTGTTAACTAAAACTTAACTATTTTGAAACCTGTGTTTTTAACTGAAATGGACACAAATGAATGTAATAGGGACAAGTTAACATGGGGGGTCTCTAGCTTCAGTGCCCTTTGAGAGAATTTGAGAAGGTTGAAAACTTCGGAGGCCCAGGCATGAGACTATACCAATCAAATTACAACAGTTATAGGAAGAAACCAAGCAGTAATCAGCTTGCAACAATTGTTAGGTAGACCTAACCATGAAGCCACCCACGAGAACCACTGTTTTAAGAGCTGGTACTTTTTTTATGACTCAGCAGTAATACATGCACACATGTGCCCCTCTCCCCCACACTCAGTGGTACCCAATTATTTTCAATTTTTTTTTGAAAAGTGTTTTACTTTAATGGACATGATAGCATAAGTATTTTGAAAATGTAAAATGAGATAATAGTGTTTGGAATGTGACTTGATTTTTGATTGATTACTATTTTAGACAGAACATTGCTATGTGACCTAGCATGATCAAGAACCTGGCCTGCCTCAGACTGCCTACTTCTGGGAGTACAGATGTTCATCAAAATTTCCAGTAAGAAGAGTGGCTGTAGAGACTTGAACATGAATTTTCTCGGTTTCTGTAGGCACACAAATACCAGCCTAATCCAGATATGCTACAATTCAACATGGAGCTGTATTTCAAATGTAATGCAGACAAAATACAAGTAATTCCAATGAAGTGGCTGGCTTTCATTTCCTTGCCCCATGGGTACTCTTACACGGCAAAATGCAGCACGGTTTGACACCTGAGATTGGAACTATTTGGGCTATCATGTTATTTTGTAGTCTTTCCTATGAATAGCCAGGTATTGATAAATAGGAGCAATATAAATACATTTCTTCATTTTATGAGGAATATTGCCTTTAGTCCCTCACACTGAAAATTCATGCCAAAAAATAAAAATAAAAACAAACATCATCATCAACAAACAAAAGAACCTGACATTGTGTGTGGTTTTTATATCCTTTAAATTCTACTTCAACCTTCTCTTAAAACATAGTCATAAAATCTCTACCCAGATGAGTGCCTCAATTTCCATCACTTTCTTTAGAGCTGTGCTGTAAAATATTTATATCCTTCTTATGTTATATGTTCTTGCTCTACATTTCCTTAACATGAAGAAAACATCGCTCGGGAATACCTACTCAGTGCACAATCTTTTGTTTTTCAAAACATGAAAACATACCAAAGCCTTGGCTATGTCGGTGGGATCTGCTCTTCTAAAGGTGGTCCAGGCATCCCATAAATGGTTGACTATGAGATCTTGAGGTAAACGTGCTTCCTGGAATGAGGTACGTTAATTGAGATGTGGCACTGCTTCATAGAGACAATTATGATAATGCTGGTGGTGACTTATTGTTTTATTAGAGGTCATCCTAACCTTGATGGGTATTTCAGTCTCTGTATTCTTCCTGTATCTCTTTGTCAAGTTCAGAAACTTGACAGATGTTCCTCAGAGCGCCAGTTCATTTGTGACTTACTGTGCATAATTTTAGCTCCAGAGAGAATGGGTGATAATATTCAGAAGCATCATTCTTATCTTATGAGTACCTACAAGTGCACAATTTCAGGTCTCTACTGTGTGCTCCAGTCATGTATTTTGAGTAGGGTTTCATGACTTACATGCGAGTATCAGAAACAATTTATTCTCTGGTATTAAAAAGTCCAATCATTTCTCTTTCAGTTGGGTGCTAGTTTTCAAACTTGTTTCTGCTGAAGTCTCAGGTCTGACCCATAAATCTTCAGAGAAGCCATAAAGAAAGGGCCAGGGTCTATTACCTACTCCTCTGTCTATTTCATCTATTAATTGCGATTTCTGACCTTTACCACTTCCAAGGTAATTGTCTTTTGACTTTATCCAGCATGTTGGAGGAATTGAGCCTTGACCTTTGAGACTGAAAATAAACACAGGCAGTCTCTTAAATACACCTACTTTTGTACATTTTACAGACATGTTACTGCCATGGGCACTTGAGACTCAGCCTGCTCACTCCCTCCACTCCCATTCTGAGAGAATATATTGCAGTTATGATTTTGATATTCTTTGAGTTAATTATTTCAGCATCATTTCTATTTGAATTGTTGGATTTCTATTTGAGTGCACTGTTCTCAAAGACTCAGCCATAACTATCAACTCAAGAACTCTATTACCATCTTCAAGATCCATACAAAATTTTACATGTGTGTCCAGTCAATCTTTGGACATTTATGTAAAGTCCATTATTGATCTCAGTGCTTTCTCTGCCACTACATGTCTGTTCCCCTACCCTTCACCTTACATAATTCTCTGAGCAGTTCCAAAATTCTCTATTCTTAAAAATGATATCCACCAATCTCAATCCCTAAAGTATGACAGGGAACATATAATACACTCTCCCAGAATGCCCTGCCTTTACTTATGGGAACACAAAATCTCCACCCTTCTGCAACTTAAGTCTATTCAGAACATGTGCTTACATCTGAAGATTTGGAGCTAGTAGCTGCAATGGGAGAGAACATGGGAAGCTTGTCTTTGGGGTCTAGTATCTCTCAGTTGGTATGATATCTTCTAGTTCTATCAGTTTACCTGGAAATTTCATTATTTTTATTTAGAGCTGAACAGTGTATTATGCTTTATAAATATGTACCACATATTCATTATTCATTCATATGTCGGAGGATATTTAAATTGTTCCCATCCCTTAGTGTGGATGAAGCAGCAGTGAACATGGATGAATAAATATATGTGAAGTAAGATGTCAAGTCCTTCAGGCAAATGCTCCAGCTGGGCCTCATGGTAGATATTTTTAGCTTTTTGAGGCCTTCTTAGGAAACCAATGTTCTGATCAGAAATTCCTTTCTGACACCTATGTCATGTAGATACAGCCTATGTTTTCTTCTAGCTTTTCCAGAGTTTCAGGTTTCACATTTAGGTCTGTGATCCACTTGAAATTTTTTTTTTTTGGGGGGGTGTTGTGTTAGATACAGATCTAATTGCATTATTTTATATGTAACTATCTAGTTATCCCTGTAGCAGTACCCCATTCAGCTATTCAAATTGATCCCAGCAGTGGTGGGGCATCCCACCCTACCTACCCCAATGTCTTGGGTTCCCCAATGAAAGACAAATACACACAGAATGTATATTTTGATATGCCTTAATCAGCTCAATGGCTGGGCTACTTCCTAACTTCTACATGGCTAATCAATCTCCCTCTGATAGTATCATGTCATTACTTATTAAAATCTGTATTCCATTTTTGCTGCCCTAGACCCATTGGGCATCCCCTCTGAGGGCTGCTCTCACCTGACTCCTTCATGATGGCTGGCTATTTTTCTCAGGCTTTGTGTCTACTCTCCTCTCCCTTCTCCATCCATGGCAGATATCCTTCTCTCTTCCTCCTTCCATGGACCCTTGCTGGGTATTCTAAAAGTTCTGCCTCTGTCTGCCCTGTCCAGCCATTGGCTGCAGGCAACTTTATTTACCAATCAAAAACAACTAAGGGCAGGATCCTTCAATGTCTTGTGTGCGGATATGCAGATTCGCATGCAATATTGGGGACCTAGATTAACATAATACAAGCAGCATTAGACCAAACCCACTACATATCCCAGCACCATTCATTAAGAAACTTGTTTATTTTCCACTTTATGTTTTGGCATCTTTGTCAAAAATTAAATGGATAATATTACAGTAATGTGTACTCATACTTGGGTCTTCAACTTTGTTCCATTGTTCTACATGTCTGTTTTTTTGTGCCAGTGACTTTTGTTTTAATTGCTAGGGCTCTATAATATTCCTTTAGGTCTGGAACGGTGATTCCTCCAGCAATGTTCTTTTTGCTCAGTATCTTTTTGGCTACCATGTATCTTTTATGGTTCCATATGCATGATAGTTCTTTTTCCCATTCTATAAAAAATAAGATGAAAATTTTGATTGAGATTGCCTTGAGTCTCTAAATGACTTTTGGTAGAATGTTCATTCCACAATATTAATCCTACTAATCTAGAAGCATGGTATATTTCCTTTCTCTAGTGTCTTTCTCTTTTTTCTTCAGTGATTTAAAGTTTTTCTCATAGAGATCGTTCACCTCTTTGATTACATTTATGCCTGGATACTTTATATACTTTCGAGCTGTTGTGAATGGAAGCCTATCTACAATCTCATCCTCTGTATGTATGCTGTGGGTATACAGTAATGCTTTTGTGTTGGTTCTGTTTCCTGAAATTTGTCTAAAATTGTTGATCATTGCTAGACATTTTTTGACAGAAGAGAAGTGGGACTGACTTATGTATATCTGTTATATCATCTTCAAATAAGAATAGATTGACTATTTTTTTCCTATCTAAGTTCCCATACTGTTTTTTTTTTCACTAGCCTCATTATTTCCACTAGTAGTACTTCAAGCACAATATTGAAAAAGGTGTGAATATAGGAGATAGCCCTGCCTTATTCTTGATTTCAATGGGATTGCTTCATGGCTTTTTTCCCTATTGAGAATTACGTTAGCTGCGAGTTATCTCATATGTGGCTTTTGCTGAAGATACCAGGATCATTAGACATGGGACCAAGAGACTGTAGATGAATCTAAGCTGAATGCCTCCCGCCGTAAGCCAGTTTCCTTGGAACCAGAAGGTGCCTTGCAAACTTCCAGGAGAGGAGAGTAATTAATAGTTGCTCCCAAATATGATCTATATGAACTACAATAAGGGCTAGAATAGCCTGATAAGCCTAAGTGTGCAAGACTGGCACACCTATCTTGGTAGCAACCAACAGCTCTCTAAGACACTAGGTTCACTAAACATGAGGAAATCATTCCTGGTACTGGAAACATAGCGAACTCTCTGGGGCTAGTGAGGCCATGATTCTTGGAGAAGTTGTAATTACCACCTTATCAAACCAGTATAATTACTAACTGCATTCTAAATAAATATCTTCATACCCATAAATAACTAGCTCTTACCCCTTATTAAAGAAACGTCTTTTTCAATGGACAGGAACCTTTACAGGAAACTACACATGATCAAAATGCAGAAAACATGTGAGATTCTGTGGTTGCCAATCCCTACTGATATGTCTAAAAACACAGCTTTTGCACTTAAAGCTCAGGGAACAAAATAATTCTAAGTGCCAGGGGAATAGGAAAGCTTCTGTGAGACTGTTTCATTCACATGTCAGGGGTGTGAAATAGATGAAGTCTCAACAACATAGATGTCTAAACAAGACCTGTTCAATAAATTCATCCACGATAATACAGAAGAGATAAATCTCACAAGGCTCCAACTCCAAACAAAGAAATACAGGCAACTAAGAAATGCTGAGATTGTGAGTCTTCCCCAGGGATTACCTCCTCAAGCTGCTATCCAGAAACCAGATGAAAAGTTTTATATATATATATATATATATATATATATATATATATATATATATATCCATGCAAGTAACAGTAAACAGACAGAGCAGGTTGTATGTATTATTTACATATAATTTATATATATACATATATAATTATAGAATATATATTATTCCTAAATTATGTATGTGTATGTATATGTATATGTATATGTATATGTATATGTATATGTATATGTATATGTATATGCCATGAGAGGACAATAAGGGTACATGAGAAAGGGACTAGAGGATATGATGTAATTATATTTAATTTCCATAATAATAATAACAGAATAAGGCATTCACATAATAGAACTACTTACTAAATAATGTATTAAACAAAGCAAACACTGACAGCTATTAAATAGGATATTTTACTCATGAGGATAGCTCTCCAAAACATGCGTTATTTTTGAGCTCCAAACACATGGGCTTTTAGAAATAAAATATACAATGCAATATTCAAAATATTAACTTTCAAAGCTTGATGTCTATTCTTTAAAAAGGCACATAGACCTGTTATCCATGGCATACTTCAACTTTTGCAAATCTACAAAGGAGAAATATGTCACTCATGGAAGGACTCCAGTGACACTCTATCCCAGTGCATCAAAGGTATAATGGGACTTTAATAATACATTGTCAAGTGTCACATTTCACTGAGCACCGGGGTGAGGCAACAAGGCACTTTAATCAATTATTGATGACATGGATCCACACACTATCTTCAGCTCTCTCTCAAGAACACGGTCCCACGTAGCAGGAGTTATTCTGCCTTTTCATTGATAGAATTTTTGAAGGTGAGGTGATTAACACAAGATGGTTAAGGGGTACCTCAAAAGATAAGTGCTTGCGGATGCTGGCAGGATGTGCCACGATCCAGTAGCACATCAAGCATAAAGATTCTCTTTGGAAATTTAAGATTTTGAAAATTCTTCTCACACGACTGTAACCTTTATCTGCTTAAAAGTACATGTGGCTGGCATGGAGGACCACACGTGTCATCTCCTCAGGAAGACCCCCATGAATTTAGGCTATCCAGAGAGATTCTGTCTCAAAAACATGTATATAATTGTCATATATATATAATGGCTCTCTTAAAATTTGGGGGGCGGGGGATAGACTTTTGCACATATATACAGTCAGTAAAAGCTAAGACTGTTGATTTCTCTTGCTCTGTCTATTTAGATTATATACCTCTACATATTCATATGTCCATACATATGTATGCATACATTTATTATCTAGCACTATTACATCTTGAAAAAAATGACTGTAGAAATTATCATAGCTATCCAGTTGGTCTGTGTGTGAGAGAGAGAGAAAGAAAGAGGAGGGGAAGGAGAGGGGGGAGGGAAAGAGAAACAGAGAAGGAGAGATAGAGACACAGAGAGAGCAAAGACAATTTGCCTAAGTCAAACTAAACTTGGGTCCTCATGCTTAACAGCAGTATGTTTTTTGTTTGTTTGTTTTCATTTTAAAATTGCTTTTATTTTTATTAGATATTTTCTTAATTTACATTTCAAGTGCTATCCTGAAAGTGCCCTCTACCCTCCCCCGACCCTGCTCCCCTACTCACCCACTCCCACGGTTTGGCCCTGGCATTCCCCTGTATTAGGTCATATAAAGTTTGCAATACCAAGGGGCCTCTCTTCCCAATGATGGCCAACTAGGCCATCTTCTGCTACATATGCAGCTAGAGACATGGACTCTGGGGGTTCTGATTAGTTCATATTGTTCAACCTATAGGGTTGCAGACCCCTTCAGCTCCTGTGGTACTTTCTCTAGCTTCTCCATTGGAGCCCTGTAAGCTGGACTCCAGGAAAACGAATAACACCATTAAAAAATGGGGTACAGAACTAAACAAAGAATTCTCAACTGAGGAATACTGAATGGTTGAGAAACACCTGAAAAAATGTTCAACATCCTTAATCATCAGGGAAATGCAAATCAAAACAACCTTGAGATTCCACATCACACCAGTCAGAATAGCTAAGATCAAAAATTCAGGTGACAGCAGATGCTGGCAAGGATGTGGAAAAAGAGGAACACTCCTCCATTGCTGGTGAGATTTCAAGCTTATACAACCACTCTGCAAGTCAGTCTGGAGGTTCCTTAGAAAATTGGACATAGTAATACTGAAAGATCCAGCAATACCTCTCCTGGGCATAACCCAGAAGATGTTCCAACTGGTAAAAAGGACACATGCTCCACTATGTTCATAGCAGTCTTATTTATAATAGCCAGAAGCTGGAAAGAACCCAGATGTCCCTCAACAGAGGAATCGATACAGAAAATGTGGTACATTTACACAACAGAGTACTATTCTGCTATTTAAAACAATGAATTTAGCCGGGCGTGGTGGCGCACGCCTTTAATCCCAGCACTTGGGAGGCAGAGGCAGGCGGATTTCTGAGTTCGAGGCCAGCCTGGTCTACAAAGTGAGTTCCAGGACAGCCAGGGCTATACAGAGAAACCCTGTCTCGAAAAAAACCAGAAAAAAAATGAATTTATGAAATTCTTATGTAAATGGATGTATCTGGAGGATATAATCCTTAGTGAGGTAACCCAATCACAAAAGAAGTCATTAGATATGCACTCACTGATAAATGGATATTAGCCCAGAAACTTAGAATACCCAAGATACAATTTGCAAAACACAAGAAAATCAAGAAGAAGGAAGACCAGCGTGTGGATACTTCATTCCTCCTTAGAATAGGGAACAAAATACCCATGAAAGGAGTTACAGAGACAAAGTTTGGAGCTAAGACAAAAGGATGGACTATCCAGAGACTACCCCACCCGGGGATCCATCCCATAATCAGTCACCAAAGGCAGACACTGTTGCATAGGACAGCAAGAGTTTGCTGAAGTGACTCTGATATAGGTGTCTCTTGTGAGGCTATGCCAGTGTCTGGCAAATACAGAAGTGGATACTCACACTCATCTATAGCATGTTTTACCTTCTAAGCTACCTTGAAACCTCTCTTTTATAGTTTTAAAATGAAAAATATTAGATGTTCTTTTTGTATTTTGACAAAAGACATCCCTATTCTAACAGTGTAAAAATTCCACTTCTAAGCAAATGCTACCTGAAATGTTTACTTAAAAGAAACAGAAAAAGAAAACAACAAAACAAACAAACAAACAAACAAAAACAGGTTTCAGAGTGACTGCCTCCAATTAGAAGAGAAAACTTCAAATGGTGAATATAGAGGGAATAAGGGAGAAAGTTGGGGAAGGACAAAAGATGAGAATGAGGGATGGACTGGGAGGGAAGGAGGGAGGGAGGGAGAGAAGGAGGGAAGGAGGGAGGGGCAAAGGGAGGGAGGGACAGAGGGAGAGAGGGAGGGAGGGGCAGAGGGAGGGAAGGGAGGAGCAAGAGAGCAAATGAGAAGGGAGGGTAGGGGAGAAAAGAGAGATGATGGGAGATCTCTTCCAGGACATGATTCATAAGAAAATCTCCTTATACAGGCAATACCAAAACACTCCTTTAACAAAATTGTCAGGTTTGGCTTTTCCTGTTGACTCAAGTTCAACAACCCAAATAGTTAGATAATATCTGAACACATGGTGCTCATTCAACTTTCGAATATGTGTACTAAAACTTGTTGTTCCCTATTCACGTTCTTTTCTTTTCTTTTTTTTTTTTTTAGTAAGATTTATTTTTTTTCATGTATGTGACTATACTGTCTTTATCTTCAGACACAGCAGAAAGAGAATCAAATCCCTAGATAGTTGTGAGCCACCATGTGCTTGCTGGGAATTGAACTCAGAACCTCTGGAAGAGCAGTCAGTACTCTTAACCACTGAGCCATCTCTCCACACCCCCCAACCCACATTCTTGATCAAGTTGTCTTTTTCCTCCTCTCTCTCCCTCCTTCCCCATCTCTGCCTATACGAAATGCCTATGTGTGTCTCTAGGCTCCTAGTCACGTTGCTATCTGAAGCCCTTGCT
The DNA here is from genome assembly GCA_902729485.2 of Mus minutoides. NCBI lineage: Eukaryota > Metazoa > Chordata > Mammalia > Rodentia > Muridae > Mus > Mus minutoides. The sequence goes on along the minus strand of LR750461.1, from coordinate 136,650 downwards.
CAGCATGTCTGTCTCTTTCTGTGAGACCTTGTCCAGGGGAGGGCATTCATATATAGATACACACACAAAGTAAAAGACTTAAGCCAACAGCCCTGTATGCCTTTCAGTTTCCATATTGTCTCCAATCATTGCAGTTTACTGAACAGTAGGATTCTATCTGCTGGTGTGGTAAACCCCTTGGGTTCCTAGTGTGTACAAATCTTTGCACTGGTGAAATCTAGACTGCTGTATAAACTAGTTTAGACTGCAGTAGCCAGGTCTAAGGAGATATTTACTGTCTAAATATGTGGGCCAGGTAAGTTTCAAGGGAGAAGCGGGGAACGTGGAGATATGAGAAGGTAAAGACATCTCAGAATGGCAGCCATTTACCAAGCAGCATGTAAAGATCTTGAACTCTTTTGTTGTTGTTGTTGTTGTTGTTGTTAGATATTTTCTTTATTTACATTTCAAATGTTATCCCCTTTTCTGGTTTCCCCTCCGAAAACCACCCTATCCCTCCCCCTGTTTACTAACCCACCCACGTCTGCTTCCCTGTCCTGGTATTCCCTACACTGGTGCACCGAGCCTTCACAAGGCAAACGGCCTCTCCATTCATTGATGTCCGATGTGGCCATCCTCTGCTCCATATGCAGCTGAAGCCTCAGTCCCTCATTGTGTACTCTTGGTTGGTGGTTTAGTCCTTGAGAGCTCTGGGGGTACTGGTTGGTTCATATTGTTGTTCCTCCTATGGGGCTGCAAACCCCTTCAGCTCCTTGGGTCGTTTCTCTAGCTCCTCCATTGGGGACCCTGTGCTCAGTCCAATGGATGGCTGTGAGCATCCACTTCTGTATTATTTGTCAGGTACTGTCATAGCCTCTCAGGAGACAGCTATATCAGGCTTCTGTTAGTAAGCACTTGTTAGCATCAACAATAGTGTCTGGGTTTGGTGGCTGTATATGGATGGGATGGATCCCCAGGTGGGGCAGTCTCTGGATGACCTTTCTTTCAGTTTCTGCTCCAAACTTTGTCTCCATATTTTCTCCTATGGGTATTTTGATCCCTCTTCTAAGAAGGACTGAAGTATCCACACTGTGGTCTTCCTTATTCTTGAGTCTCATGTGGTCTATGAATAGTATCTTGAATATTCCAAACTTCTGAGCTAATATTCACTTATCAGTGAGTGCATACCATATGAGTTCTTTTGTGACTGGGTTACCTCACTCAGAATGATATTTTCTACTTCCATCCATTTGCCTAAGATGGGCTGAATGTCGTGTCATCCCATAATGGATCTAGTCACTGTTTCTCTCCCTATGTTATCCCTTCTTTGGGTTTAGAAACAGTTTTATTATATTCCTGAAGAGAGTCCAATTTTGAAGAAAGTTGGCTCATTCCCTGTCCTCTAAAACAACATTATTTGTTTTCTTCTATAATTAAAACAGTAAATATATATCCAAATTATTTTTAAATTCCTTCATTTTCTTGCTTTTTTTCATTAATTTATTTAATTTTAATCCTTTGCATTTCACATTCAAAGACAATGTCTTAGTTAAGGTTTTACTGCTGTGAACAGATACCATGACCAAGGCAAGTCTCATTAAAAAAACAACATTTAATTGGGGATGGCTTACAGGTTCAGAGGTTCAGTCCATTATCATCAAGGTTGAAACATGGCAGCATCCAGGCTGGCATGACACAGGCAGAGCTGAGAATTCTACGTCTTCATCCAAAGGCTGCTAGTGGAAGACCGACTTCCAGGCAACTGGGGTGAGGATCTTAAGCCCACACCCACAGTGACACACCTACTTCAACCAGGTCACATCTAATCCAACAAGGCCACAGCTCCAAACGGTGCCACTCCCTGGTCCAAGAATATACAAATCATCACAGACAACATCATGTTCCTCCTTACTATCCTTGTTCATCAGTAATATATCTTTGGTTTTTTCTCAGTCTTGTTCTCTTTATTGAGGATATCTTAATGTAGTTTTGAAAGAAAAATGAAGCCCCTTATTCTCCAATGTATTTTCTTGGCTATTTCTTTATAATATCTGTCTTCCTTGAACTGACTTATATACACTTTTCCTTCCTGAGTACAAATTAGTTTCCCCTGCACTTCTGGATAGGCTTCTACATTTCCACTATTTATAGGCTTTTAATTTTACACACACACACACACACACACACACACACACACACACACTATATATATATATATATATATATATATATATATATATATATATATATATATATATATAATACTTTACATATTATATATATAATTATGTAATACTATTCCTTTGTCTTGCTGCTATTCTTCCTCTTTTCTCCTTTCTTCTATCCCCTTCTCCACTCTTGTGCATGGGTTTATCAACGCATGTCAAACACTGTCAAAAACTTACTTCTGATACTATCCCTCTCTAAAGACTCTTGTCATCTTGATCTCTTGCTAAAGCTGTTACTTCTGTTCCCTTGTCTCTTCATCTACAGTTCAATTGGCCTTCTGCAGTAGCATATCTACAGTTCCTGAGGTGGAGGACAGTTTAATTCTTTTCAGCTTATATCGATCTCCGTTATTTCCTACATTTAATCTTGTGTTCTTAGCTGCTTACCTACTCATCTCAATTCCCTCCTAACAAGCAGAGGGATAAATACTGCACAATTATTCTCTGGTCATAGAAGACACTATAATTCAGACTTACAGTAATTTTTGAATTTGTACTCTTTGTCAGTCATGTGTGGAAGTGTGTGGTAGAGCTGGTGGCTGCTGGGAAATAAAGGGTGAGGAAGAAGAGTTCCTTTTGCTGACACTGCTTCATGATCCTTCTTCTTCACTCTAGGCCATGCTTAAAGATGCTGCTGCTTCCCCAAAGCCTATGTGCTAACTGAGGTTGTAACACTTCAGCCCTCCGGTGACACTTCAGAACCAAACACCTTCCTGCTCTGCAGTGCCTGAGATCACCAGAGAGTTAACTTGCAGTTAATGCAATTAGAAGTTTTCTAAAAGTATGACACGAGTATTTCCAAACAGAAGGATTGCAATTCGTGCTTTTCATGTAATTATCTCAGTTCAGACACATTAGATAAAAACTAGGAAAAGGAAAAACTAATTTAATTTTAGGCTTACAAATACCATGTGCCCAATGCTGTATGGAAGAAAATAACTTTAGGCTATACTGAATTGAATTTGCAATCTTTCCATAGCTGTGAAGTGTGTTAGACCATTTTATGAAAGAAAAAATAAACAAAAGACAAAACGAAACAAAACAACCGCACTATATGCTAAATGGCCTTCCACTTGGTACACTGAAGGAGCTAACCTAAGTTTTATACCCTGTATTTTCTGAAAAATAATAGAGATAAGAAATTATGTAACTACAGCTTATGTATTAGGAATGTATTTTGAATTAAACTGAATCTCCATTGGTTAAACATTATAAAATATTATATGAAATTATGTTAAAAGTAGACATAAGTGATCAAAATAATAAACATTTAAAGTATCTATAATCTTATATGTCTTGAAATTATTACTTTGCCATCTTCATCTATTTGTGTATGCAAATGAAAAAGATGCCTTATACTGAGTATACATCATACTTGTTATTTTATAGTACAGTTTTCTCAAGACAATGTAGAGACTGTGATAGCTGACACTCAGGAGTTTTCATTTAGAAACTATGTAAAGCCTTTCAATTCTTGGAAAGGTGAGATTTATTATTATGTTTAAATACACACAAATAATGTTGTTATAGCTAAGCCTTTGGTAGCATTTGAGGTGTGCTAATATTTTCTATTCATTTGGTCATGACTTTGTCCACAATGTGACCAACATGGAGTCTACTCCAACTGTGTCATTCCAAGAATCTGTACTTCTGTCTCGAATACCCCTACAAGAAAGAAACCCTGACATGACACTGCGCACTGTCTCCCAGTGTTAGCTCATCTCCAATCTGGCATTTAGTAGCCAGTTGAGTCGAAAGCACTGCTTTGACCTGCTGCAAAGCTCAGCCATCCCTAGAGATTCCTGACCTAGAGATCCTCTGTCATCCAGAGTGTAAGATAAATAGCAGCTGTCAAAAAAGTGTTTGTTTTGATAACACACACACACACACACACACACACACACACACACACACACACACACAATGAGAGAGAGAGAGATTTACAATAATAAGACACTGCACTCACCAATCCACTCTTTAGTCACAACTCTGCTATTTGCAAAAACTCTTTCCTTGTAGCTATGTATCTGAACACTACCTCAGACATCCGGGTCGATTCCATGAGTTAGTGATTAGGGGTTAAGTGAACACCTCAGTTAAAGTAACACAAAGAGATGATTTAACTAGCAATCACAAATGCATACACATACTAAGTAGACTACATGCTTATAATTTAAGTCCATTTCTATTTGTCATTTTTTTCTTCAGTATGCATTTAGAAGTCTGAAATTACTGGATTATTTTTAAAGCTAAAATGTTCAAAGAAGGTAAAAATATATTAGGTAAAATATTGACTTTTATTAATCTCCATTTTTTCCATTTATACTCGAGATATGTTTACATACTAACTATTCTATCTAATGTTAATTATTCAGTCACACACTCAAAGTATTTATTTGGTGTTTGTACTAACACTTACTCTAGAAACTGATCAAGACCAAAAAAAAAAAAATATGCAGGAAATAAGGTTGGAAGGAGAAAGGACCTGGAACCTCAGGCTATTAAATAAAAATGGAACATATGGAAATAAAAACCTAAGCCAGGTGAATCTAGGAACCTGGTGCTATGTCCTTTGTGGCAGTAAAACATAGTCAGGCACAGGAGCCACTGGAAATAAATGTTTCAAGTAAGAAACTGTCATGACCTGGATCAAATAGGTATCAAGGGGATGGATATGAGGATGGATGCAAGATACATTCTAAAAAGAAAAAAAAAATAACTTACTTGTAGGGAGGAGGTGGGAGATAGATGGAATGATGTTTCCTTCTGACATTAAGCTAAGGGTAAACTGTCTAAGAAACATCAAGCCAGATGTTAAACTACCAAATATTCCCTGAATCTCAGGTTCAGAGAAAAGGTCAACACTCAAGGTAAACCCTTTTGTGGAATAGTGGAGCTCGATGGAACTGAACTGGATTACCCCATGGAAAGCGAGGAGCAAAACTCAGATGTGAGGTTGTCAAAATTGTGAGTCCACAAATAAAAATGTGTGGCGACTATCAAATTCAGCTTCTTTCTTTCTTTTCCTCTTTTGTTCTCTCTCTCTCTCTCTCTCTCTCTCTCTCTCTCTCTCTCTCTCTC
>LR750461.1:111457-131262 GCA_902729485.2 Mus minutoides | reverse complement strand
TTTTAATCCCAGGCCTAAGCAGATAAGGTCAATTTTCAATACCCTCTCCCTTCCCAACCTATTTCCTCTTGTGGGAAAACAGAACCATCAATCAACATTGACAGGTTGTATAGAAAGATGAGATGGCCTGTCCTCCTGAAATTGTCAAATTGGCATGGAATGTTTTTAAAAGGTTAACTTCAGATACATTTATGAAAACGTGTGGCTAAAAGTGGCACCATGTATCCAGAGAGAAATATATATTCCTAAGGTGTTGCATGTATGCTATGTTGCACATGGAAAAAGAACACAGCCTGCCAAACATGTGCATGATACACGTTTAACATAAATATTTAAAATTACACTTATTTTTTTTTACCCCTAAGTAAAATAGGTCAATGTAGCTAAAGTGCTCCAAACTTGAAAGTTAGATGCCCAATTGAAAAGTCATTTCTTTTCAGAAAAGCACACTGACCCCCTAATGTGTCCCAGCTTTGCTAGAATGCAGGCCATAGTGGGTAGTTAATACATCACACGGAGAAGTCCTGTCTTTCCTTTAGTATATACCTCATGGTAAACAAAAGTATATATCCATTCATACCATGAATGCTCTCAGCTTCAATTCATACCCAACTTCTCAAAGGCCTACTTTTTTCTTTGCAAAATTATTAGTTATAAGCAATATAAACAATGTGAGAAATGATAAAATGCTGTTCACTAAACAATAGCTTTAAGTGAATTTGTAATGACTTGCCATTTAAAATTGCTACCTACTTCAAAGTGAATTAGATAATTATTTCCAGTTAGCATTGTACGTGGTAATTGTGCACAGGCTCTATCCAAGATCTTCTAACACTTCTTACATTGCAAAATTTTGCACACCATTAAAGACATTGCAAGTAATCCATAACATAAAAAATTCTGGTGATATTTGGGATCCTGAGAGTGGAGTAATGCTTAGTGCTTACTGTAGATTTGGAGTACAGTTGACAATAATCACAGTGTGATTATTACCCAGGACAGGGTAGCCCTGGCTGGACCAAACCAAGAGCCCTGTCCTATGTTTAAAAAAAATTTTTTTTTCAAAAACAATATTGAGTGTGGGCAAATAGGACAGTGCTCAAGCTCTGAGTAAAGTTGAGTCTTGTCCAACCCTCCCTGGTGTACATATGGAGCCTGCCTCCTCTGTGTGTATGTGTGTGTGCCATAAGACAGCCTTGGATCTCTTGAAGCAGGATTGACAGGCAATAAGCAGCCTATTGGTAGGTGCTGAGAACTGAACTTGGGTCCTCTTTGAAGATCAGCAAGGGCTTTTACCCACTGAGCCCTCTCTCAAAGGCTCATAAAATGGAATGATTTTTCTTTTCCTCTGTAGTACAACATTTATATTATTGCACTGACGAAGAAGAAAATAACCATTAATGTATTCTGAGAAATAAAGTAAATATAGCTAATCTTATATATTTAAGTAATATAGCTTAACGTAAAATATGTCTAATAAAATGGTATTTCTGGAGAATGGACATTTGGGTCACCAGTCAGGCATACTTATTGTTCTTACAGAGGACCCAGATTCTATTCCCAGTACCAGCTTAGTGACTTCCTAACCATCTGCAACTCTCATTCTAGTGTATCTGGTGCCCTCTTTTGGTCACAGTGGGCACTGCAGGCAAATGGCACACAGACTTGCAGGCATAACTGGATGTGGATCAAACATTAAACAAAAATAAATAAATGAGAGGGAGGGACTTGGAGGAGAGGAGGGAGGGGAGTTGTAATTGAGATATAAAATAAATAAATAACCTAATCATTAAAAGTTAAAATAAATGTTTTTAATTTTTACTTATATCCTGGTTCCATCTACTCTGACATAAAACCAACAATAATGTATCCCTGATTTTTGATGAATTATCTGAAGTCTGATTCTATTTTATCTTCAATGTATACCCAAAAGAGCGTTCCCATTCTTTTCCTATTCTAGAAATTTAAAATATGTCATATGAAACTACAGTTCTAATAGAGCAGAGAGCTTTGCATTTTATAGCTTGAGTTGTATTTTCAGTCATTTTTATTGGAATATATTTATTGCGTATAATGTTGGCTTTCATAAAGACAGTTTTAAACACTATATATTGTACTTTAACTGTATTTATTCCTGACAGCCTTCCCGCTCTGGTTGCTCCCCCTCCTTCTCCAGAATCTCTTTGGCTTTTATGTGGTGTGTGCAAGTGTACACACACACACACACACACACACACACACACACACACACACATTTATGTATTTATATATAATCTAGGATCACAGGTGAGTGAGAGCATGCAATATTGTTGTTCCTGAGTCTGGCTTTTATCATTTAACAGGATGATCTTCAGTCTTTATCCACTGGTAATTCATCTAATTTTATTCGTTTTTGATGCATATCTTTAAAGCGTATGTTTTTTTTTTCCCCTTTGGGGGGAAAATCCTGTAAATGAAGTTATATCTGTAATAGAAAATTAGTCAAGACAAAGAGATTAACAAATTGTCAGTTGTGTTTCATACTCTTACTATCAAAAACAGCGTGCAGCTGGAAGAAACTTCCTGTCTGTGTTTAGATTCACTAAGAAAACTACACATCCAAATATTCCTATTTCTACATAAAATTCTATCGCTGATTTTAGTGTGTGTGTTAATTGTCATGAATTCAAATGTGAAAACGCCTCCTGTATATTAAGGTTGGTATTTCCACCACAGAGTGACATCTCCTTAGCCAAGATTGGTGGCCACAAGGTGTGCTACATTAAGTGAAAGCAGCTTTGGCAAGTAACCATGGATGAGCCAGCCGTATAATGCTCCACATCTGCAACTCCTCTCTGGCACTTCACACATGCAGATGTTAGATGCAGCAACTGGTCCTTCTCTTGTGAAGTCTGTGTAAAAACATTGCTCTTAAGAAAAAGCTAATCTTAATGAAAGATAAAGCTTCATCAACTATGAAAAGAAAACAGTAAAATTGATTATCTTTTTTTTTCCTCAGACCAAGAACAACTTCAGGATTTGCCTGATATAAACATGTTTTGTCTTTTCCTCTTGTAGTTATCATTTTAGGGGGAAATCCATATGCTATCATTTTGAATTCTTCCATGGGTTCCTTGTCTATCATGCACCATCACACAACTGGTTTGCCTTTTATTTTTTCTTTGAAATGCATATCATTTATTGTTGGACTTGAACTTGTTATGTAGCCCAGGATGACTGGGTCTTTCCTTCCTTCCTTCCTTCCTTCCTTCCTTCCTTCCTTCCTTCCTTCCTTCATTTCTCCTCCTCTCTCCCCTTCTCCTCTTTTTGGCATTATGCTCATAATTTCTGTATTCAAAGTTTAGTATTTGTGCCACCAAACCAACACAAGCATAGAGAATTTACCATCTATTTATGGCACCTCCTGAATTCTGGGGTGAGAGTTATGTACCTCCAAATTTCATTTTTTTTTTCGAGACGGGGTTTCTCTATGTAGCCCTGGCTGTCCTGGAACTCACTTTGTAGACTAGGCTGGCCTCAAACTCAGAAATCTGCCTGCCTTTGTCTCCCAAGTGCTGGGATTAAAGGCATGTACCACCACTGCCTGGTTCAAATTTCATTTTTGTTTACTTTTACTTAAACTGAGAGTTAATAACTATCTAATTCATCAATTACATCCTTTTCTATAAGCATTCAACGTTCCTGTATCCCAACTATTTGAAAATGTAACTCATTACATCAAACCTATGAGCCCATTATTACTGATTGTCCTTTATAGAGGACAAACTGGATGGATTGCTTCATGCTAGGTATAATAAAATCAAACAATTTAAAATAGGGGTAATTCCATAAAAATCACAGCCTTCTTTTGAATCAAGCATAAAAGGCTGTCTCACCCTGTCCTGGCATCAGAAACACCTTCAACATTTCTCTTTAGGAGTATGACTTTGAATCAATGACATCTATTACTCCTTGTTTCTGCCTGTGAGGCCTGAGCATCAGTTCCATTCACCAGGGCTCCCTCTTCTTTACAGGGTGCCCTAGGATGTAGGGGTTGCTAATGCAGGCTAATTGGATCCTCAGGTACACATGCCCGTTTTTATTTTTTCACTCAGCTCATCCTGATTTGCTATTCTCTCCAACCCATACACATATTCCCTAGACCCGACTTTGCTCTGCTTCCTTCTACATCCCAGAAAGAATATCATTCCTCACTTCTAATGTTTTTAAGATTATCTAAACACAGACTTTTAATTATCAACCCCATATTGCGAGTGTTTTTACTTTATGAATTCCCCTCCTCTCCTTCCAGTCCCACCCTCACAACATCTCTTCCCCCAAAACTGGGCTGTCATTGGTTGGTCATTCTCTCAATCTCTGCTCCATCCTTTTCCCTGCACATCGTGTAGGCAGGACAAATTTTGTGTCAAGATTTTGTGGGTGGGTTCTCCTTGGCTACAGGAGGAAGGTCCCTCAGTCTCCTAGTTACTAGAAGACTCAGCTAGGGTCAACCCCAAAGATTCTCAGTAGCCTTTCCTGTTCCAAGTCTCTGGCTTCTCTCAACAATATCCCCCATATCTATTATCTCTCTCAGACCTCTCACCCTGACAACCCCGCTCTCCCTACACCTGATTCCCACCCTTATTCCCCTCCTTACCCCCTCTCCCACAGTTTCCTCCCTCCATTGACCTCTGATGTCTATTTTATTTTCCCTTCTGAGTGAGATATAAGCATCTTCCCCTGGGCTCTCCTTGGTATTTAGCTTCCTTGGGTCTGTGGATTGTAGTATGGTTATATCATACTTTATGGCTAATATCCAATTATCAGTGAGTGAATTTTATCATAAGTGTTTATTTCAGGGTCTGGGTTACCTCACTCAGAATGATATTTTCTATCAGCATACTTTTGCCTGCAAATTTGACTTCTTTCTTTTCTTCAATCACATCGACTCCTGGGATTCTCTCTTCCATCTCCTGTATACTGTTGGTGATACTTCCTGTTCTCTTGCCTGGGTTTTCCATCTTCAGAATGTCCTCACTTGTTTGTGTTTTCTTTATTGCTTATATTTCCATTTTTATGTCTTGAACAGTTCTAGTCATTTCCTTCACCTGTTTGATTGTATTTTACTGTATTTCTTTAAAGGGTTTTATTCACTTCCTCTTTAAGTCCCTCTATCATCTATTTAAAATTGGATCTGAAGCCGGGCGTGGTGGCACACGCCTTTAATCCCAGCACTTGGGAGGCAGAGGCAGGTGGATTTCTGAGTTCGAGGCCAGCCTGGTCTACAAAGTGAGTTCCAGGACACCCAGGGCTATACAGAGAAACCCTGTCTCGAAAAACCAAAAAAAAAATAAATAAATAAATAAAATTGGATCTGAGATCATCTTCTTGTGATTTAGCTGTGGTAGGATATCCGAGGCTTGCTGTAGAAAGATAGCTAGGCTCTGGTGCTGCTCTATTGCCCTGGCTCTTTTTGACTGTGTTTTTTCACTGGCCTTTAACCACCAGGTTGTCCTTGATATTTGGCTGGATGTTCCTGATGCTGGCAGCACTCCTTCCTCAGGGAGGCAGGCAATGATCTTCGCCTGACAATGGATCTCAGGGAAGACCATGCTGTACACCTCTGCTTGCTGTGCCCGAGATGGACCTGAACATTCTTAGGGCCCTTGCAAGTCTCCTAGGGAAAGCATGCAGAGCCATGGGCCACACAATGGAGGTCAGGGAGCATTGTGCAACTGGGCTTTCCTGGCTGTGCCCCAGGTAGACCCAGGAGATAGAGTATTGGTAGGGAGGGGTTTGATGTGAATGATTCTGGAGCCCTGCAGGCATCCTCAGGAAGGCAAGTAGAGCCTTTCCAGGGCCAGACAATGGAGGTCCCACTTCTTATTCTTAAGAGGAATTTCTTTCTGGCATTAGATTAACATTTCTTTCTGCATACACTAGAAGATCCAGCACACGACTTGAATCCTGTAAAGCTTTATAAACCTTATAGTAAGTTGGAACCATAGAGCAGCTTAATGGGGTTATGAAAATGTGAGAAAATAAGGATAGAGGTATTAAAAAGCAAACGGAGTGAAAAGGAATACTAATCAGTTAAGAAAAGCTATTGCTGCACTGTTAACTTGGTGTTTTTACAGACAGTCTCAATTAATCACTCTTGGCATTCCATTGGTGATCAGGCATTGAAAGATGATTTTAGTATGCCTCAACAGTTACAGCCTAAGGAATGATCAGAGCTCTCATTTTATCTGTGACAATGTGGCATTAAGAAATATCACAAATCTATGGCTTGTCAGCACTGTCTTTTTTAAATCTGTGCTACTGAACAAAGTGAGATGATAGCTTATAGCTATCCTCAGGGCACCCCAGCGTGTCTCTCATGCAAAAGTTCCTTTCCTGTAGTGATTTAAAGGAGCTAAGTTGTAACCTCTGCCCTGAAGGACATAGAATCTAGTGGCAAAGACAGAAATATGCATACTTATCTGTGACAGAGAGTGTGAACATTCAAAGGAGGAGTTGATTGTAGAGTCTCAATTTACATGTAGATTCTATAAAGAATGAGAATCCTATCTGCATACTTATCTGTGACAGAGTGTGAACATTCAAAAAAGGAGTTGATTATAGAGTCTCAATTTACATGTAGATTCATTAAAGAATGAGAATCATGTAGATTCATAGTCATATAAAGTCATTAAAGAATAATAAAACTCAATGCTTAAGCCGTGTTTCTGTAGCTGATGACCATTTGGGGGCTACACAAAGAGAGAGAAGTTCAAAATGTTAAAAAATACAAAAGAAAATTAATAAGGTGGATGCATGCAGCTTATTACACAAAATAAGAAACATTGTGGTAAAAATGGATTGCAGTAAACCATGGGTTCAAGTTAACTTGGATGTGAGGCTGCCCATGAACCCCATGTCATTCACCAAGACCATTGCTAACAAAGGTTTTCTTCATTTATGTTTTGTTTAATTTTTTTCATTTATAATTAAAGCTGACTTCACATTCTGTTTTCAACAGTGGAATAATTCAGAAAATTTAATATACATACCTACAGGACATTTTCTTCTACCTGAAATCCAAAAGCCTTGAACCTCATAGAGGAAGCATGTGGGCATTCAGCTACCACTTGCTAGAATGAGTATAAAAAGGTCCCTTCCCAAGCCTATAGATTTAAAGCTACATTTTGTTTTTAAAATGCAAGGTTTCCCTCTGGAAATTTACAAAGGATATACATGAGCACATCATTCTAAATAATTTAAGAAATTTTCATGAGAGTTGATCAATTATGACAATATTTCTTTCCCACTAACCGATTTCTGTTCCATGTATTACCCAGAGGCGACAAAGTTTGGAATATGCTCTGAGTTTATGTAGTGAACATTATACAACACATTTTCACTATGTAAATTAGTCATCAAAACCCATTGCTCTGTGCCTTTGAAATTTCTTCTTACTTAACACTATTCTATTATTCAGCTCTCGTGGATTACAACAATACCCCAATGGACCTTATTTTTGGCATGTCTTTCAAGGCACAAGGGCAAGCTTTAGCTTCAGATAAAAAAATATTCACTACATGCAAATAGCAGATTTTAATGAGGGATATCAGTATCTAGCTTTAAATAATCATGTGCTTCTTTGCATTTTGATAATTATCTTTAAAATGAATTTGTATTCGTCTAACATAACACGCTGTTACACTTGTGTAGGCTTCTTTTCTGTAAAAGTCTCCTAAGTTGTTGTCTGCAGTTAAGTAGCCTTTAAACATTTTACATATCCTCTGAAGATTGTTTTTTTGCATGCTCACATAATAGTAATATTTAAATGTCAGGGGTGGTGGCATGCATCTTTAGACCTGTGTTATCCAACACTCAGACCTTGCAATAGGAGGATCCATCATATTTTCAATGTTTGAAGTCTCGCATACAAATTAAGATTAAGTCAAGTAGGGTTACATAGAGGTAACATACATACATACATACATACATATGTACATACATACATACATCTTCATGTACACATATAATACATATGTTCATTCACCCTTTACACACAGACATTTAGGTCATTGTGCTATGCAAGTATTATATTTAAAATGAATTAGGTATGAAACTTTTAAAAAGCCTCTCCACCATCCATAGTAGTGTCTTCTGGTATAGTTCTTGCATGATCAGTGGCACTGGGGATCCAAGAGTCACTTTTCTCGAGAGCACGTGGTCACCCATGCTCCAGCAGATGGCCCTAAACCTATGTCGGAAGTACTAAGTGGATCTGGTAGGCTTAAAAAGTTTTCTCCCAGAAGTTGAGAGGGAAACGTGAGGGAGGTGGAAAGAAAAGGAACGGAACGGGAAGCAGAACAAGTGGTTTTGATGATGAACATTCCGTGTATGAAATTCTCCAGCAAGAAAAAAAGAAGCAGTGCTTTGCTTATTCTGCTCTGCTGTGCACCTGTACGCTGCGCAATCCATTCTAGGCTCCGCGCTTGGCCTCCTGAATCCTCACATTCTCATTAGTCTCTCGCTTTCACTTTTACTTGTCGAGTGCAGACTTGACATCTCATTGAATCTGTGACACAGAAACACTTTTCCACTCGAGTTTTCACAAAAGCGTCGAGCTTCCACTTCCGCGCGAAGATCATCGTCATCCTGGGAAGGTTAGAAAAAAACGTGAGTACATGTGTTTTCAAAGACATCTCCTCCAGTTTCGCTGTCAACCTTTTTCCCTTTGTGACTGTAAAATGAATGGTGTATATGATATAGTTTGTAAAATCGTAAAAGTCAATTCCCTATCATTTTTGGTGTCATAATTCAAATCGTATAGGTATAACCGCATCACAAACAAGTAAATTGAATGTCGCCAAGGCAAAGTAAAAGACTACTCCGCCTAACCAAGGACACACTCATTCCTGTTTGCTGCATTATCCAATACCCATGCAGTTCCTGTTTGCTGCATTATCCAACACCCATGCAGTTCCTGTTTGCTGCATTATCCAACACCCATGCAGTTCCTGTTTGCTGCATTATCCAACACCCATGCAGTTCCTGTTTGCTGCATTATCCAACACCCATGCAGTTCCTGTTTGCTGCATTATCCAACACCCATGCAGTTCCTGTTTGCTGCATTATCCAACATCCATGCAGTTTGTTTTGTCTTTAACTCTACTGAAAACCACCCTAACTTTTCCATCCTTTAAAGTGTTTTTTTTAATATATATATGTCCATCTTATTCTGCCAAGTACCTAATCTGAACAACTCACATTTGTTCTTTGAATTCAACAAATACACCATGTTTAAATTCATAACTTTCTGAACACTCTCCGAATCCTACTATGGATGGAGGAGAGGTTTTGAAGTCTCACATCTAAATTGTTTTAAATATAAGACCTGCATGACACAATGCCTTAAATGTGACTTAAATGCTTAACTATATGTAAAGGGGTGAATGAACATATATGTATTATGTTCACATGAAGATGTATGTATGTAGTTCAATAGAGATGATCTACAGCCATTTGCTTCACAAAATTTAGGGAGCAGCAAAAGGTGCTCTGCAGTTGTTTTGTTTGTTTGTTTGTTTGTTTGTTTTTAAAAACATAATTCCTAGTTTATCTCCATCCTAGGCAATATTTTTTTTTCTTGATGAGAGATAATGAATACTTAGCTTGTGTTCTTTGGTCTCAGATGCACTGCAAGTTTTGTGATATATTATTTTCTACATACTATGATCAAGAATGAGTCTGTTGGGCTGGAGAGATGGCTCAGCAGTTAAGACCACTGATTGCTCTTCCAGAGGTCATGAGTTCAATTCCCAGCAACCACGTGGTGGCTCACAACCATCTGTATTGGAATCTGATGCCCTCTTCAGGTGTGTCTGAAGACAGCGACAGTGTAGTCACATACATTAAATAATAAATGTTAAAAAAATAAAAAATAAAAGAATGGGTCTGTCACTTAATATTTGAAAATTATCAAATACATCTTAGTCTACTTTTCCATTGATTATAATGTTTATTACATTTATTATGAATATTTTATCTCATTCATTGTAGGTTTCAGTTTGTTCATCATATTCTAAGACTGAAGTTATTCATGCTTGTTTGGGTCACATGAAGTTTCTCACTAACACTTTTCTGTCATCAATAAATAAACTGATTTTTCTCACACCCTTCTCTTGTTTTTTCTTTTTTTTTTTAACGTAATGGTATTGTTACCCAATGTTGGATTTTCCATGGAAATTTTACTTTAATGAATGTTCCTGTGCGTGCGTTGGTCCAGCCCCTTAAAAGTACTGGCGTTACTTTCTTCAAACATGTATCCACCTAGAAGACAACATGTCCAAACAACACAGACAAAACTACTTCAGCAGAAATTCTATGATACACCTAAATAAAATCTGTGGGAAGCAATTCATCTATTGATCAGCAGTGTGATGAAAACATGACATAGAAAAATAAACAGAATGAACAAAATGTGTCAATGATAGTTAATTTCGGGCATGGTAAAAGTTGAGGAGCCTAGGCAAAAAGAAAATTGAATTGGAGTGTAGTACAATAAACAATGCATGTAAGGAAGAGTAGCAAATAAATTCTGTGCTGATGGACTCTAGAATAGCAAGCCAATGACTTTAAGCTGAGATTCAATTCCTTTTTTTTTCTTTTTTTTAGCTCTTTATTGGTTCTCTGTGAATCTCACATAATGCACCCCATTCCTCTCATGTCCCCCTCACCTCAAACCTACCCTTCACCCTTTCAATTCCTCCCACAATAGAGAAAAAAATCTCATTGTAGATGTTGTAGCATGTCACAGTGTGTCCCACAGAATACTCTTGACCACATCTCTTTGCTCGCAAATGGCCTTTGCAATGACTTGTTGGTCTGGTCCGAGGCCTCTGGTTTCTGCTACTCTATCAATAACTGGGTCCTCACTGGGACTCCTCTTGGATTTCCTGCTGTTGCGCTGTGTCATGGAAATCCTGTAGTTTTGGATTTGAAGGTCTGGCCACTCCATGAGCTCCAGCAGTTCCTTGATGGAATGGATGTTGGAGTGGGTCACTTCACAGCCTTGGAACTGGGCCTGAGAGGTATTTGAGCTGTTCAATCCACTGGTTTTCCCTGTCTCCTGTACTTGGGGATAGCTTGCTAGTAACCCGTGCAACCAGATCCAGCTACCCTGCTGCCCAGTGGAGATACATGGTCCTTTCGCCCCAGGGTTGCATCCTGTGAGGGACATGGCCAGTTCTCCCACTCTCATGACCCCAGGGCTAACTCTCCAACTCTCCTCTCTGCCATATGTGGCAAAGAGCAAGGGTGGGAAGGAGCATCTCCTTATTGCCCATGCTGCCACAAGACAGATAGCTTGTGACACTCAAGTTTTAATATCAAAATTAGAAGCATGATTAACCTCTGGAAAGAATGAAACTGCAAACCTTACAGAGAGACATTCAGAACAATTGCAGGTTATGTTGGGGCCGCTCTGCTGCAGAGGGACCACATGAGATCTTGGCCTCAGAATTGCCACTGGGTGCTAGCTTCCACATACAGCATGCATATATATATATATATATATATATATATATATATATATATATATATATATATATATATATATATATATATATATAATGTGTATATGTACATGTATGCTTAATGAATGCACGAATGTTGATATATGTCCATTAATGTTTTCCTCAAGGTGAAGCGGGGCACCCAGGATAAGACAACAGGTTCTTCTATCTCAGGCAGCATGTGTACTTTACAGTTCAAATCTTTATTAAGTGTTATGTTGATTGTGTGCTCAGAAGATACTGGAAAGAGAAGCTACTTTCCTCAGACTTTCCTATTCAATTTTAACATCTCCTCTCAACGTTTCAACATTAATTGACTGTGGTCCCCTTGTTAGTT
The DNA here is from genome assembly GCA_902729485.2 of Mus minutoides. NCBI lineage: Eukaryota > Metazoa > Chordata > Mammalia > Rodentia > Muridae > Mus > Mus minutoides. The sequence continues at coordinate 119,379 of LR750461.1, read as the reverse complement.
AAGATAGTTGAAAAGGTCTACGTTTATCCAATCAGTATATAATTTAATGGTCAATTTAAAACCACAACTTAACCTAATAATGTCTCTACATAATTCACTGAGCTTAGAAACACATCTTGACAAGAACCTTTAAAGGGAACTGCTTAAATTGCCACATTAAAAAAAAATATCCCTTCTGAGTTGCCATGGTTGTTATTTGATAATTAAGCATTTGCAGTATAAGTAACGTAAATAATAGAAGCAGTTTTTCTTGAAAGGGCCCTTTGCAGAGGTAACACGGCTCAGTGAAATACTTATGTGGCATTTACTATTGAATTTCTAAGGCCTATCAAAAAGTGGGGGGGTGGGGGGGAATTACCTCTGCATTTTTTTGTTTTGTTTATGTTTGTTTCCTTGAGTCTATGTCTCTCTATTTGTAGTTCAGGCTGACTTCAAATTTATTGTATGACCCACACTGAAAGTTGCAATTCTCCTGCCTCTGCTCCCTGAATGATGTGATTACAGTTAAGTGCCACCTCATCCAGGTGACATATCAGGAACCTATATGATTCTCTCCAATGTGAAGTAGACTGCCTAAGTAGGTCTGCATTCAACAGCATTTGGGATTTTGTACATGTGGAAAAATAACAAATCAATGAATCAAATACCACTAAATTAGCTAGGATGTCACCATGGTTAGCTAATGACTATGAAGTAGTTGTGTCTTTTCATTGGTGTTTGCCCCAAATTCACTTTAAGAATTTAAATGTTTTTCATTAATTTGCACTTTTCCCCTACCTATCTTTAGTTCAGATGAAAGGTTGTAATTTTTATTGTTGTATCAGAAAATTAACATTAAAGATACTTAAAAGATTCATAGACATTACTTCTCCCTGATTAAAAAAAAAACACACACACGTTTTCCTCAATGCAACCTTAACTACTAGAATAGTTAAAATATAAATTGCCTCTGAAAGCATAGACTTTCCTGATTATATGGAAGCACAAGATTCAGAGATTTATAAGGGCATATTTTTAAGCCTTATTACATTATTGATTCTCTTGGTCATAAAAATGCTTAAAGTTTAATGGGTTAAATGAAGTAAATTAATAGATGAACGTGTATCTTTAACATAAGTTGAAACAGGCATTCTTTGCTATTAGCAATGCCCTGTGATTTTTAGCACTACAATGTTGTAGTTACAGGATTCCAGTCTGTTATGTTATAAAGTTATTATGACTTCAGCTGAGGCTTAAGGAATTGAAAATTAAGGTGAATGGCTTTATATTGGTTTTTTTACCTAGATAATTAAACACCAAGAGGAAAAAACACAATGTATCCTTTTTAAAGACATGGTTTAACTTTTGTGTTTGTCACTAAAACCACAAGATGTAACAGTCAGGGAGATTATCTTGCTAAGGGTGAGAAAGGAATAAATAGAGGCCAGGCCGTGGCATCTCCAAATTAGATATCCTCCAACAAAGATGCCTACTAGTTAAACGTGGTTATACTGCACATTAAAAAAAATTCATGTGTGAAAGGCCCCTCACAGTTATCTCAACACTAAAGAGGCAAACAGGGGGTCCCTGGGAAAGGTTGGGTAGCTAGAGTAGACATATACCCTATTTTCTAATTGGTGAGAGACCCTGCCTCAAAAATAAGGTAGGGAGTAGTTGAGAAAGACATCTAACATGTGTGTGTGTGTGTGTGTGTGTGTGTGTGTGTGTGTGTACAAATGCAGTTCTCTAGAGACCAGAAGAGGATGTTGACTCTCTAGAGATGGAGTTACAGGCTATTATGAGCTGACTGACAAGGGTGTTGGAAATTGAATTCTTGTTTTCTAGGAGATTAGCAGGAGCTCTTAACCAATAAGTATTTCTAGAGCCTTGGGAATCAGCTTTTAACATATATGCTGTCTCTGGGGAATCCATAAGTTACAAAGAATGTACATAAAGGCCATTAGGCAAAGATGTGAAACTACATACTACATACCACTTAGTTATGAAACAATGCAATGGCTCATTGCACTAACCACCACTCTCACTAATTCTTGCTTTTGGACTATTGATAGTACAGCTTCAGTTTAAATATAAAGAAACAAACTCTTTATTTAATCAGATTGAAAATAGTGTAAAAAACAGGAAGACATGTTAAGTTTACCTGTGAGAAATTAGTAAACTATGAGAATTCGGTCTGCAAAGTGTAACAAGCTCCTCACACACCTCTCAGTGTTCATTGCTCATGCACTGGTCCCCTTCTGCATCCTCTATTCATCATTTCTAATTTCCCTATTAAAAAAATGCTTTTCTTTGACTTGGTTGCCCATTTCTGCCAGTACAGACTCATAGGTTTCTATCCTTTACAATAGTTTCCAATTTATTAATATCGTTATTTACCTAATGAGCCACCATTTTCACCATACTGGATATGATACTGGATTTCACATCTGAGTCCTGGCCATATTTCCGTGGTCTCTCTGAAGTACAAAATGGTGTTCTCCCTGTCAATTGGGAGTTGGGGATTGACACATGCATCTCTCCTTCCACCTAAGCAAAATTGTCATTAATTTTTATTAAATGGCATTGAGGTACCATGGTCTTTTATTTGTCAGATACTCATGCAGACATTCTCACATGGATGTGCAGGGGAAGGGATGCAAACAGAGCAGTGCACACAGAGGGATTCACACAGGAGGATGTACATGGAGGGGGTCACACAGAGGGATGCACACAGTGGGTGCTCACAGGAGGATGTACATGGAGGGGGTCACACAGAGGGATGCACACAGTGGGTGCACACAGGAGGATGTACATGGAGGTAGTCACACAGAGGGATGCGCACAACGGGTACACGCAGAGGAATGCACTTGGAGGAATGAACATGGAGGGATATGCTTAAATTAATCAACATGGAGAGAAGCATACACCAGCTAGGATGCAGCCCTCCAATAAATAAAGGTCAAAATTAACCCATATAATAAAAGCAGGAAAAAAAAAAGAAAAAGGAGTAAAGTTAAACATTCCTAATCCCTTTTACAATTAAAGCTCTGAATACACTAAGTTAGTAACATGTTTCAAGATAACAAATACTGCACATGGCACAGTAGTAGCTAACATCCTGAATAAAGAAAAGCTGAAGACATTCTCATTAAGGTATGGGACAAGAGAAGGGTGCTCACTGCCACCCTGTAATTAGCTCAGGGCTGAAGTCTCACCTGATCAACCAGACAAGAGACCAACAAAACTATGAACTAATGGCACGAGTCAGATGAACTAATTCTGCATGGAGAAATTGCTAAGCATTCTCAAAAGGCTGTACCACTAATGTACAAATTCAAAAAAGCCATGATACATTGCTACTCTTCTGTGAAGATACGAGTAAAAATAAAGTAAAAATCATTGAAAACCACAATTGATCTTTTATCCGCCAGTATCCTGAATACTATTATTATGTTATATTACTCTTACCTTAATTATAAGGCACATTAAGTATACAGAAAATAGCTGAATTTGCAAATTTTATAATCAAGATTAAGTTCTACTCAATGGATTCTTAAAATAAACTTTCAGAGTACAGATATATAACAAGCAGGCTGTCTCAGTAATATCAGCCTAAAGCCATCATTCCCAATTAACTATATGATGTACACATTTCTTAAAGTATAATTGCATTTTCAGACTCAAATTCATTGTATCAATGTATGAAACTGTCAATTAAATATTTTTATAAGTATATTGAGTGTGTAATGGTATGTTTATGGTATTAGAAATAGACTACAAGTAGTTTCTCATAAAACTAAGAAACACTGTGAAATAAAATTTTCACATTTCATCCATTCTGACCATATGATGATGTAGGTAATGCACTTGGAAATGACATTCAGGACAACATGCCTGTCTTGTAAACTGCAAAATTGGCAATTGGATAAAAGTGTCTATTTGGAGATGGAGAAATAGCTCAGTAGTTAAGCGCACATGCTGCTTTTGCAGGGAACATGAGTTAAGTCCCAGCATCTATATCCAGCAGCACACAACCACTTGCAACTCCAGCTACAGGGGGTATAATGATCTCTTCTGGATTCCAAGAGTACCTGCACTCAAATGCACCTATCCAGTCCCATGAAGAGATGTAATTTAAAACTAAAAAGAAATCTTTTGAGACTCTTTGAAGAAGTCACATGTAATGTTGTATTACTATGGGATATATACATATTCATTTCAAATTGTTTCATTTAAGGGAAAGAATACCAGCGTCCCAAGAAGAGGCATATTTTCATGTGTATTAGGTACATTTTTTTAGGAAACTATTAGTTAATAATATTTAATAATAAGAGACCTAAAAATGAGATTTGTAAAAGCTGTTAGTACTACATACAAAAATACAACTGCATATGTACAGACTTTCTATCACATATTCTGAAGGATTGGAAAAAACAGCTTGCCATTCGTACTTCCTCCTGCATTGAATATATTACATTCAATTAAGATTCTATCGGCATGTTCTTGCTTGTTTAACTAAAATGTTCTTCTGTACCAAATGTAACCTAAAATTGTCCTACAATTCCTGACTTTACAGGGGAGTGAAAAGATTATTATTATTTGACCTTTTAATTAATTCACCCTGGATTTTAGTTTCACCAACAACTGAACAGCTCTCTGACAGAACTTCGTGTGAGTCACTGGGGATTTCAGATTAGTCACATTACTCTCACTAAAGTTAGTGCCATCGTATGCTGTTCTCTCACATGCCGAGATGAAAACCACCCCACAGTACTCAGAAACTTTTTTCATTCTCTGCTTCTCACCCTCACCACAAAAGGCTAACAACCACATTACTACAACTGTTATCAACTCATGTTTATAAGATAAGAGAGAGAAAGAGAAAATTCACCAGAGAATCTGTTCTTCAAACAGGACATGAATCCATATATGGTTTCGAATACACTGGCTTCAATCATGACAAACTGCCAACATCAAGTTAATGTACTGAAGTGATTATCATGCAAGATGACTCTAAGATACTCACAGCCAACGCAGGATACTATATGCTCAAACTTTGGATAACATTCTGTTTAGTGAAGATAAACCTCAAACTAAAGTCTCAAACTAATGTTGATTTTTCCTATCATACATGGACATTTGTCTTTCTCACTATCTTATACTCCCCCTGCCCCTTGTCAAATTTGGAGATAATTTTTCTCAAACCCTGGCGAAATGTAGTGTATGCTTTGAAAGATTGTTTAGAATTTTATAAAACTTAAAAGTAATTTTGATGAAATTTTGAGGTAAGTTGAAAGGATGAGGAAATTTTAAAGAAAGTGTGTTTCCTATTCTCGGGAACATATAGTAATCCCAACTTGATGCTCTGCCCAGCACGGTGAAATCCATACAATTTTAATCCTCTGTGAATAATTTTCCATATGGACATCATGAAAACTATTATTCTGTGTTCCTGCCCTCCAACATGGAGGTTGAAAACACATGCAAACTTATGTTTACCCAGCAGAGGGTCTATGTGCTAACTAGACCTGTTAGGACACACAGAGACATTACCAGTCTATCTAAAACTACAAGTTAAAATACTGTAAATAGATTTTTTTAAATCTGTGTCATAATAGTTGGAGCCCATCAAAAATTAAGAGAACTCATATCTAATCCTTTCCTAGTGAAATGTTCTGTTGTGTGGGAGCTTAGCATGCCTCTGCAAGATACAATCCTGATTTCGTGATAAAAGGTGCTTAGATGTTGTCAACATTGTGCTAATGTTCATGCTGAGAAACTGATTTCACATTGTGGTTATTGATTGAAGTCTTATCCATAAGCAGAACATTATTTGTGAACAGGAGTTCAGCACTCTGAGATGAAATTCGTTAATTTTCTTCTTTCTGTTAGCACAAACGGTAAGCTCTCTGCGTGATTAGTAGGGTCACTGGTTGTGTATTCTCTTGCAAAATACAATTAGAGTGAGAACTGAGGAATAAGACAGGGTAGAACATTTGAATAACTTGTACAAGGCCCTGGGTTTAATCCCCAGTATCATAAAAAAAATCATAAAATGTAATTGTAGGTAATTCATGTAGAAAAACCTATATACATGTATTTATACATACATATATATATATATATATATATATATATATATATATATGTGTGTGTGTGTGTGTGTGTGTGTGTGTGTGTGTGTATGTGTGTATAACATATATTATACATATACATTGTATATATTTTATATATTGCGCATATATATGTATATATTGTGCATATGTGTATGTGTGTATATATGTGTGTATATATATGCATATATATAATGTGTACCTGAACATCATTGCATGTATTTGTTAACTTTATTGACACCAGGTATAGTAGTCTGTAATCTGTTAATTTATTCACTAAATTTAAGCAGACCAAATGGAAACCTCTAGGTCTACTCCTGCCAGGTTCTTATTAGGTCATTTATTAAACCTGAATTGAGTTGAGGAGGAATTAAAATCCATCTTGCATCTTTCTGCTAAGAACTCAGGGACACTCTCCTTTCCTTAGTCTGCAGGTTCACTTGCAGCTTAACGGTGCCTCCCACTGATCTCCAGACAGAACCAATCCTTGCCTGAGAAAATTTCTTACAAAATGTACATGTTTTTGGACAGATGACCTTGACAATGAACCTTTTAAAACTGAAGTAATTTGTGTGAGTGTATGAGACCTTTTTGTGGAAAATGTGGGCTATACCTTTTAAGGCCCTTAGCAGGAAGGAAAGATCTGACAACGACAATAATATTATGCTGGGTGCAGACTTTGAACTTCTAATACTTCCCAAGTATCCACATATTCTTTTACTTTTTAAATATGAAAAAAATACCATAAAGAATACATTTTGTTCTATTAAAAGGTAATAAAACCATGAGGGGGGTGAGAGATAGGGCAAATGGTATTCATAGCTAGAAGCTTAAACTTCTCATTCAAGCTTACTTGCACTCCAGAATATAACACTAGTTTACCAGCAGAAACATTGTATCTTCAGTGTCTGGGGTTGACTCAGGGGCCCATGTGTGAAGTCATGTCTGTAACAAACACATTTAAAAGACACAGATATACTTCTTGGCATGTTTTATATAGAAATTTCCCACAGAAATATCAGGTATTTTGGTGGGGTTGGAATGCTATGGCAGCTCAATGAATGAGATGAAGGAGGAGGGACAGCTCTGGGGGAAGCAGGAGGAAACATTCCAATGTCAAGTTTAGGCTACTGAGAATCATAAGCAGGAAGGGGAAATCCTGGTGGCATTACCAGCCACAGACAGCCACAGTCACACCAGAAACCCGGAAGCGCCAACTACAGACAGCAACAGTGGCACCCTGACTATGGCCATGCCAGCCATAGGACAGATAGCCACAGTGACAGTCTGAACATGGCAGAGCCACCAATGGGACAGATGGCCACAGTGCACACAATGACCAGTAGAGTAGCAGTGTGAATAGACTTTGCACATAACTATCCAAGTGTGAAAACATTTAGCTAGTTGGAACCAAACTTGCTTTGCTCACTTGCTTTTATTTTTTTCTCCCTCTGTATGAAATATTTACTAATATTTGTTTTAAGGTGATCTGGGCATCTAGAAACCATGATCACAATCTTAATAAAAGCAGAGGTTGGAGGGTGAGTAAATCCTAAGGGTTCATAGTGTTAAGGAAGCCATGTGATAAGGAAGAGGAAATTGAGTCAAGGTGAGACAATTCTCTGACTAATGTAAAAGTTTTTTCCAATTTATTCATGGTCAATAGACAGGTCCAGGATTGGAGAATCTCTCTAAGCAAACTTGCAGTGCAAAGCAAACTGCACGTTGGTCTTGGAATCTATGACAACCTAGTCACAGCTGTAGAAGAGCGATGCAGTGGGCTCCTTTTGTTCTGTGGAAGGTTCCCTGGAAAACAGAAATCATTCCGTT
>LR750461.1:83200-110404 GCA_902729485.2 Mus minutoides | reverse complement strand
GAGAAGCCATCAAAGCTCTGAGACTCTTCACCCATTTCTCTCTGTCTGTATCTTCTGTTGTATCTTTGTTTCACTGTCTATGCTTGAAGCTCAGTTGTTCCTTTATAAATGTTGGTTAAAATAAGCTGGACCCACCTGTTTCTTCACAATTCACTATGTGTGGGTAGATAAGGGTGACATTCACTGGGAAGCTCCTTTATACACACACACACACACACACACACACACACACACACACACACACACACACACACGTGCATAAGTATGCACATGTATGCACATGTGAATACACACACCCACGGTACTGTGATGGTCCCATGACTGGGCAAGTTACTTTGTAATTAGTAAGTTTTCATCTTCCCGATGCTATTTGCCTTGGAATTCTATTTTAAATCATTTATTATAGGACCACTGGAGTCAACGCCCCTCTTCATAAATACATTTCACTAAAGGTGAACTAACTCTGGAATCACAGTTTGTGTGGTGGCCAGTATTCTGCATAGGTAGTGCTTCCTAGGTGAATATTTGAAAAGAAGCATCTGATTATTCTAATCTACAACTAATTATTTCTCCCTTGCCCTTCATTGAACTTTCCCTCCTCTGGGTACTGATGTCATCTGATACAATTTAGATAATTACCAGCTAGTATCTCTGTGAACTTGTCGGGGAGAAAATAAAGTTTGAAATGTTATTAATTCTAATGGGTCACTGGGGTCAAAAATCCAGAAATGTTTGCTGGGGATTGGACTGATTTGGGACTGTTGCATTCTAAATAGTTAATACAATTTCATCACTTAAAATTTAATTAACCCTGGGATTTAGCACACTGGAGAGGCTTCCTGGCACATTTCCAGCTGGCAGTAAATTCTCTTGGCCTCCCTCCTGTCTAAGCAAACTCTGTCAGGACGAAGTGCTCAGATGCTGAGTGCCCGTTTCTTTTGTTTCTAGCAGAGTGAGTTTTGGTCCTAAGGTCACAAGGTCCACGTAGGTCAGAGAATAAACATTGGGCAAAGATCAAACCAACAAAACAAATAAATTTCAAAGCTGAAGAGAGGTCCATCTTCTTCCAAGCTCACAGGTCACTATGGTTTTTTTGTTTTTTGCTTTTTTTCTGCTGGATTTCATCAAAAATTGGTTAATACTCAACATTTACAATTTAATGCACAATCTGTGAATGATACATGATTTGCGGAAACTAAATTTTACACCCTTGTTTGATACTCTAGCATTCCAGCTCATTCTCTTGTCTGTGATAACTTCTTTATCTTCTGTAGCTTTGGGAAGAAGACATGATTTTAAAACACTAAGTAGCTATAGAGAGGAGTCACATATAGACACATATGTATATGTCACATGTGGAGGTGCATACAGAAGACACAAGCAGATGTTCATATATGTACACATTTGCAGATACATACAATGACTACTTGTAGATAATATGCAAATGTATACATGTGAAGATTTGTATACCAGCCACATGTAGATGGGTGTATATGTACACATGCTCAGATACATAGAATAGGCACATGTAGATATGTGAATACATGCAGATCTATCTAAATACATGTACAATGCTTATGCTAGCCACATGTAGATTGATGTATGTGTACACATGAGCATATATGTGCATGTGTATATATACACATGTACAAATACATAGATTAGGCCCATGTAAACATGTGTACATATGCAGATCTATATGTACACATGTACACATATATACATGCAGATATACAGTAGCTCCATGCAGATGAGTTCCTATATATACACAAACACAGATATATACTATAGCCACCCATGAATAAGCACATTTATGCATATATGTATGTACATTACTGTGGAAAATGTCATGTCATGTCATCATAACCATGCTAACTTTCACAGGGCCATTCAGAGCCTCTGAAAGAACTGAGGCTATGGAGCGCTCACAAAAAGGGGCCTAGCATTACCGCACTCCAGAAGACCCAACAAGCAACTGAAAAATGCAAAAGCAGGTATTTGCACCCAACCAATGGACAGAAGCTGCTGACCCCTGTGCTTGAATTAGGAAAAGGCTGGAAGAAGCTAAAGAGGAGGGCGACCCTGTAGGAAAACCAGCAGTCCTAAATTAGCCTGGACTCCTGAGATCTCTCAGACACTGGACCACCAACCAGCAACATACACCAGCTTATATGAGACCCCCCAACACACATACAGCAGAGGACTGCTGGGTCTGGGTTCAGACAGAGAAGATGCACCTACCCCTTAAGGCACTGGAGGCTCCAGGGAGTTTAGAGGTCTGGTTGGGTGCATGGTGGGTGGTAGATGGTGGGAACATTCTTGTGGAGACAGGGGTTGGGGAGAAGGTATGGGATGTGGAACAGTCAGAGGGTGGACTGGGGGTGGAATAAAATCTGGGAAAAAAATATGAAAATAAAAATAATAGAATTACTGTATTGACAATCTCCAAAAGACCCTTGAAATATAGGAAAGATTATTTTCCATGAAAACTGTCAATGATAGGGTTCCAGATCTGGTCGACTTCTCCATTATTTTATGTCTGATGTCTGCTAGTGATTTTGTAAACATAACATTTTAAAATTTTTACAAAACCAAAATGGCATGATGTTTGTTTATAACATGAAAGAAAAGATAATTTCATTTAAATTGCTACTATTTTCCAGAGCTCACATTTTCTGAAATATTCCTTCCTTCAAGATACAGTGAATAATAGAAACGAGGATATTTTAGAGGTTTTTTTTTAAATGTCTAATAAAATCGTATAAAATATGTGTTTTATATATATATATTTGTTTATATATATTTGTATATATATATATATATATATATATATATAGTTTTTATCTTGGCAAGTGAGGCAAGAGTAGCATTATTTTATAACCTTGAAACTCATAGAAATATGATATGCATCAGCTTTCCTGGAGTGGACAGATGAAACCCTTGTCTGTGGGGGTTGGGTAAATGGCCTGACTCATGGAGAGGCATTGGAAACAGAGGTGTTAGAGGGGAAGTGGGGCAGGAGGAGCAGAATCAAAGGCTTTTGAAGTGGAGGGAAGAACTTCAAGTCTGCCATGGTAGATTGTTTTGTGAAGGAAAAGAATTCTCAGCACATCAGAGGTTCCATATAGACCTCTTTCTTGTTGTAATGAGGCTAGCCCATGTAAAAACAACTTTCTAGACAAGACCTCTCTTTATCGCCTCATCAGGCAGAAGGTTAAACTGTTGTGGTAGGAAATACATTTTGGAACAGCTCCAAGAAGGTGGCAGATGTGGCAAAGTCTCTGGCTTAATCAATAGCCAGGGAGCAGAGAATAGGACCAGAGCCAGGGCCAGCCTAACCCTCAAAAGGCTTGCCCACAGTGGCCATTCTCCACTACCCCAGACTTGCCCACAGTGGTCATTCTCCACTACCCCAGGCTTGCCCACAGTGGCCATTCTCCACTACCCCAGGCTTGCCCACAGTGGTCATTTGCCACTACCCCAGGCTTGCCCACAGTGGTCATTCTCCACTACCCCAGGCTTGCCCACAGTGGCCATTCTCCACTACCCCAGGCTTGCCCACAGTGGCCATTCTCCACTACCCCAGGCCCACATCCCAAATGATCCCTCTAAACAGCGGGAACCAAGGGCTCAAAAATTGAACATGCATGGGGCAGTCCAGATTCAAACTATGACTTTCAGTAATTAATACGTCAGATGTGCACATGGTTATGGCCATGGTATCAAACTCACTCAAAACTCTTCATGATGGAAGAATAGGCCTGTCAGAGTGAACACTGTATACAACCTATACTTGCCTGAAGCTCCTCCTTTGAAGTTGACTCCTGGTTTCTTTGCAAAGTTAGGGCAGATGAATATATCCCACTTTGATGTGATCTATGGATATTTTGGGAAAGTCTTAAGCAATGGTCTTCACTATCTCTTCCCAAGTTGGGATAAACTTTAGACTCCTAAGTGTTGTCTCTCTGAGAATGCCATTTCCTTTACTTTGTGAGATACATATACACACACATACACCCCCCACACACACACACACCCCTAAAACTTATGTCAGGTGAGAGACACACACACACACCCCTAAAACTTATGTCAGGTGAGAGACAACAGATTACACCACAGTTCCTCAAGCTCTGAAATAAAATAAAATTTAAATTTTCAGTTGATAACAACCTTAATATCAAAAAACTGTATTTCTTTTGAATCATATTAGTAACTTTCATTTAGCAAATGCCAGGCAAGCTGTGGGTATTTGGGTTGAAGTTGACTGATTTCCCCCATAGAGATAACATTTGAAGTTTAACTTGCTGGTAAATGTCAGCATGCATTGTTATTTTTCAACTTACATGATATTGTCAAAATTACAATGTTCTTAACTGTCTCCAAATTGAATTTCTGATTTAGGTTTAAGGGCAAACTTCTCTTATGCAGAGAAACCTCTGGAAGTAAACAGAAATCGATTCAGAGTAGTTAGTGGTCCCTCTAATTCATATATGTTTGACTGTTTTTTCTTTAAATTGACACACAAGATAACTTGGTAACCTTGTTATGTAGTAATGAACTACTTCAAGTAACATAGGATAAATTTTAAAACATGAGACTGCTATGTCTTTGTCCAGTGAAGAATATGGAACCTTGCAAGAATGAGATGTCATGAGTGCTGTGACAGAACTTGAAATGTTGTTGGTAAGACCCACAACCAAACAGGCAGAGCGTGAGGAGTGACGCGGAAGAATGAGTGGTAAAACTGAGTAAGCCAAAAGGGTCAAGGACAACCTCAAGACCTACAGAGTCAACTAAGCCAGGTCCATGTGGCTCACAGACACTGAATCACCAATCAAAAAGCATACAAGGGATGGACCTAGGACACATGTAGCAGAAGTAAAGCTTAGTCTTCATGTGGGTCCCCGAACAATTGGAGCAGGGCTGTCCCCGACCCTGTTGCCCTCCATTGGACACCTGCCCCAACCTGGATTGCCTAGTCCAGCCTCAGTGGGAGAGAATGCACTTATTCCTACTGCGACTTGATGTCCCAGGGCAGGATGGTACCTACGGGGTCTTACTCTTCTCTGAGGAGAAGGGGAAGAGGTAATAAGAGTAGAGATTTATGAGTGAAAATGCGAGGATAGGAGAGAGATGGGAGCTGCACCCAGATGTAAAGTGAATAAATAAGTAAGTAAAATAATGGGGAAAAAAGTGTTGAAGTATAGAAGCTTTGATAGGGATGACCAACATCACACTGTAGAGTTGCTTGCTGCCTCCTGAATGTAGATAACTAAACAAGACAGATCAGTAGTACTTCAGTATACTTTCTATATTAAAATTATGGAAGTCCCTTGTTGCAAAAACTATAAACATATACACACATATTTTACACAGAAAGCAGTTATGCTATTTTCTTTAATAGAACCAACTCATTTTAAGCATCTTGCCATCCCCAAGATATCACATGATTGAAAATTATTAAAACCAGAAAAACTAAGACACATCATCAAAAAGCATCCCATAAGCCCATGTTTGTTCAGTCAGGAAAAGTCCCTGTATGTGGAATTCAATGTGTATTTTTAACACTATGTGTTACTATAAATTAAATCTACTCCTTTATAACATTGGGGATTGAGCTGAGGACCATAGGCAATGTAGTTAGTCTACCTCACAACTACATCTTCAGCTCTTATTGTTGTTATTGTTTTTGTTTGTTTGTTTGTTTGTTTTTTGAGAAAGAATCATGCTAAGTAACCCAGGCTAGCCACAAACTCACCACCATATTTTCTCAGGTTTTCAAGTTCTAGGAATAATACATCTATAAGTTCTATAAGATCGCCAGCTTTAAGGGTTATGCTATATTTTGTCAAAAGTCTATGTTAGAGCTGCTTTTAAGACCATTTTAAATTTACGAATTGAATTTGATGAAAAGCATAACTCCATATATGTTTTGTAAATGTGAGCTATATTTTCCTACTTGTGTCTTCCTGATTTGGTCTTTCAATCATAAAAATCTTCTAATAAGTAACGAATGGCATTGAACCATTTGTGAACTCCTCTTTGGCCTTCTATATGCTTAGTTCTGCTTTTAAATAAGTAACCAATTATCACATCTTTATAATTTATAATAGACTTAGTTACTAAATTGTTAATCTGCACCTTTTATAACAAACATTAAAGGCAGAAAGTTGTTTTCCACCAGAAAGTCTCTGGAGTACATTTTTTTCTAGCTACAGTCACTCTCGAAAAAGACATATGTGGATATATTTTTCTTAGTTGGGCAGTTTCAAGCACTGGAAGTTTGGAGAGCTATATGTGAAAATTCGGCTTCTAAAAAGCAAACTGAACCAAGTCTTTGAACCTTCTAATGCCATCATTGTGGATTCTGACAGTCCTCCCGGTATCTAAGGATCATACACTGTCTCGGTGCTGTGTTCTCGGGCATCAGTGTGAATCATCCTCTGATTGAGCATGCCAGAGTTTGTCTCTGTCAGTCAGCTCCATCATGCATGCCTGGAACCAAGTCTTTCATTCTCTATGCTCTTTCACACTGTCAGCTGAAAATAGACAGAGACACTTGCTGTTGTTTTCTGGAAGCACCAGGAATCTTTCTGCTTCTTTGATTTACAAACACCCTTCGCACACTTTCTGCTTCAGGGCAGTAAGAAGCGAGCTCTTACAGTCTATTTCCACACCTCTTAACATGCTGATTACTAAGGTTTAAATCAGTTACCTAGAGATTAAGTCAGCTTCCTTCCACTGGGGCACAAAGGTGTGTCTGCTTCTCTGCTTGTCAGTACAATGGATTCAGGATTCTCTGCTTGTCAACACAATGGATGTAGGATGCTGCACACACTCTCCTTTGAGCATATATCTGTGTTATGACATGACTGTACGGAAAGCTCAAATGTGTGTGGTGTGAGGCAAGACTTCCTGATTTACTTCTGATTTCAAATACATTCTCTATTCTCAAGTCACCTACTGAACAGCTTCCTGGGGAAGTCACAAAATACTGCTGAGTCAGAACCTACTTGCCTGCCATGTAGTAGTGGGTATCAAATGCCAGGAATCCAAATTCGTGCAACGTGTATTATACACATTTACAACTCAGTAACTCGGTGAAGAGATGAAGGAGGAAAAATAAAAGTCAGAAGCATGCGTGAAATGCTAAAAGCTATTTTATAGTCAGGGATGGAGTAGAAGATCGAAATAGGACAGAGCATGAATTATAATAATATTGGTAGGATTTTGCAGCAATGAGTATCTATGTTTAGGCTATTAGTAGATCTTAGGACTGTACCAAAGAAGTCATGGTTGCTTCAGTGCTCCAAGAGGAATATCTGAGGATCACTGGGGACAGAGTAATTACAAACAGGCTTCATAAAAAGCTACTAAGAATGCCATAGCTTAGACCTCCTGCAATTACAGGTCCAGATACAAAAACTTGTACATATGTTGAGTTGCCTACAAATTGCCTCCCAGGATGCAGGAATGAGGCTGTCCTAAATCTGAAAGAACAACAGAAGGAAGGCTAATTAGCTATGATTATCAAAGTATCCAGGACCTCATGACACAAAACCTGGTAATTGATAGGTTAGGCTCTGAAGTACTCTGTTGTTTCAAATGATTATACTTTAATTAATATTAAGTATGAACTACAGTTTACTCATTTGGAAAATATATTACAGACATTGTGCTATTATTTTTAGTTATGTGATATGCTATAGTTAAATGCCAACACACTACCTAGATCATAGTAAGAATCCAATGTCAATGCCATTTCTCAAAGCAATTAAACACATCCCAGAAGGGGCAAAGAGCTAAACTATTGAAACACAGTTTTTCAATACAATGACTAGTCACATAGACTAAAATCATGGTATAATGAAGTTCCAAAGTGTACCTACGAAGAATTTGAAGGCAAGTAGCTATTTCAGCAACAAGGTAAGCTAAATATAACATAAACTTGCATGAATGTTCAGCATGTTGCATTTTTTTTATTGTGCTAAAAATACAGATTCAATGGACTGGATGCTTGTGTGACTACAAAATTCATACACTAAAGCCCCAAGACCCAGAGTGATGGTGCTTTGAAGTAGGGTCTTTCAGAGCTAGCCAGATGATGTCATGTGTTTGGAATGCTTTTGACTAAATAAGCAGAGACAAGTGCTGCCCTTCCATAACATGCGGATGTAGCAAGGTATTGGCTGTGTACAATCAGGAGAGGCTTCCAGCACTTGAAAATAGCTACCCTCACTTAGAGCTTTCTTCACACCTAAACTTTGAGCTAAATGAACGCTTATACCTCAACCTCAGTTATTCTGTTATGGTAATCCAAGATGATCATGAAAACTCAGACTATAAAACATACTGCTGTAGCTATTTAAAACATGTGGGTAATTGACAGTGTGCCTGTTTTCAATGGAGTAGCCATGCCACTACACATTTCCTGAACTCTCTAATCACTCTAGCCCTGTGCCCAGTAAACAATCTTCACCCACTATTGAACCCCCTGTTTTTGGTAATTGTGTTTCTTTTGTCCACATCTGTGCATTTGAATGTTCAAGGTTACTAGATCAAAGCAAACATCACGCGATGTTTCTTCTTTTGTGCTTCACTCATTTCTGAGGCGTGTCCTTTCTGTAGTACCATCATGATGGACTTCATTCCTAAAAGCTAACTCACATTTTATTGCATATCCATAGAATATTCAGAGTGTCCATTCATCTGCCAGGGCACAAATGGCATCTTTCTATTGCCCCTCTGACTATTATGAGTTGTTTTTTTGTTGTTGTTGTTGCTGTTTTGTTTTGTTTTGTTTTGGTGCGGGGAGGATATTTGTGAGATAATATCTGTTAGGGCATTTCTGCATTTAATTATTTTATAATATCTCTAGAACTTGACGTTCTGAATGACAAGGTGAATCTGTTCTACTTGTTAAAAACCACCGCTCTGATTTTTGCTGCCACTACAAGAGGCATCTTCCCTCCAACAATAGCCAAGCTCCTGATACTATCATATTCTACCCAGTACTCGTTATTGCTTATTTTCATATTAGGTATCCTACTGAATATAAAGTGGCAACTTCTCTACAACTTTAATTTAATTTAATTTGTTGACTAGTGACTCTGTACACTTGTGACTGTGCATATATCTCAGGAAAAGACCTATTTACATCTCTGACTAATTTTGAATGATTTTGCTGTTTTGTTTTTAATTGTTCAATTTTAAGGGGTCTTTAAATACTATGAACATTAAACTCAACCAGCTGTTTTCATTTATAAATGTCTTCTACCAATCTGTAGGGCATACACTCACTCACTTCATATACTTCTTTGACTAAAAAAAAATTATTCAGTTTTCATAACATTCAATTCATTCATGTTTTTAACTTTTGACTTTGCTCTTGGTATTATATCTCCTTCGCTCACCCAAGTGCTAAAGATCCAACCCAGGCAGGGCCTTGTTCATGAAAGGCTAATGCTCTACAGAAGTATATCCCAGCCTGTGCTATTATATATTGTTATTCATGCTGGTATCTCTGTGTTCTCTTCTTCATGAACCCTTCCCCCTCGGGACTTATTTTATTATTTAACATCTAGTAAGAGACATGGGAAACATAGATTCCTCTGCCTTAAATTCTGCGTCCTTTTCTGGTGGTGGTAGTGATTGTGTATGTGTGTGTGTGTGTGTGTGTGTGTGTGTGTGTGTGTGTGTGCTAGTGCTAGTGTGCTAGTGTGCACGTACATGCACATGCATGCATTTGTGTGTGGTGTTCTTGTTTATATGCTTATATGTGCATATAAATGGATGCTTGTGTGTCACAAGTATGTAAAGGAGATGACAGCTTTTAGAGATATTACTTCTTATGCATTGTCTACACTGTTGACATGACTTCTTAGTGGCACTAAAATGAACCAAGCAGCCTAGGTGGCTAGGTGGCCAATGATACCCTGGGACCCACAGGTTTCTCCTTTCTCAGCCTTGATATAAATAAACACTATCACATCTGGCTTGATCTTGAGCTCAAAGTCTCATCCTAATTCTTGCTTTACAAGCACTTTGAAACTGAGAAATCTCCTCAGGCCTGCAGTGAGTGATCTTTCTCTCTAAAAGGCTTTCCTTATGTCTCAGACCATTCTGAGTAAACTTTAAGTGAACATTAATGAGAAAAGACTAGGTGGGGTCATTTCAAATAGACAAACAGCATCCAGTATTATTTATTCCAGAAGAAAACAGTGTATGAGAAAAAAAAATTCTGCAGTAGTTAGTGACATAATTTCACAGCTGGATGAAGACTTATATAACTGGACTCTATTGATATTTTGAATTTTTCAGGCATTTAAGTGATAAATATGTCACGTGCAGAGTTACTATTTATTCAACATTACCAGAAAAAAAGATTCATCCAAATTTGTTGGTTGATATTTTACATTTGCTAAAAACCTTTCACTTCTCTGCATCATCTGAGCAATGAGAAACATCGAGTTGGTCATAATGTTTCCCAGAAGAGGTGATAACTCTCATCCAGGAAGACAAATTCATCAAGAGGAGTCATCAATTAGTATTTCTTTTTCTCTTGCATGAATGAAGCCATGGCAAGCTTTAAAAACATACTTAGCAATAGAAATGGACAAAGATAAATGTTACACACCGGTGTACCAGGATGCCAGCGATGAGAAACATTAATCATTAAGGGAATTGATTCATAATCTTTTCCTGTAGTGCTTCAAAAGGCAGCCAAACAATCAGAATTTATCACTTGACCATAGTCATCCACATAAGTAAAATCCAGTGTTTTTTTCCATTCATTACATTTCCATAATGGATGAACACGTCCAGAATGTATGTGTTCAAGAAGGGCTGCATAATCCATCCCACAGTGTCAGCATTTGATAAAATGATTTAAAGTATCATCTAGATCAAGACCCTTTACAGAGAGCCAATGCTAATCCTCAGCCCCCATTGGGTCTCTGTAAAACTTTTCACAAAGCAGGAAATAGTACAGACATTTTATTTTATTTCCCTTTCTTTATCCAAGCTAAGAGTCTCACGAATCATGCAGGCTCTATAAAGCTCTCTGCTGTAGTTCTACAGAAGACAGCCAATGGATAATTCTTATTATTCTATGTGTATTAGAGAAAACTCTAACCCATTCTAAATGAAGAGAATATCTATGAATACTAAAAGTCACCATACTTAATCTTTCACTTTCCATTAAAAGAATTTCTTATGAATATTTGCTAAAGGCTTGATAGTATAAAAATCTCATTGCAGGATACATTATATTTTGCCATAAGACATCATTGTGGGTGTAATTCTGATAGATTTTTAATTTAAAAAGTTAAAGATTAGAGGAATAATCTGCTTTAGAGAAATAAATATGTACCCGTGTCAATGAAATCATCACAAAATACAACCAACGGCTTTAAATGTCATTTAGCAAATGAGCACACCACATTTTATATAGTAAATTTATATATGCTTCAAGACACATGGTGAATATTTTATGCTGATTGGTAAGGGAGGAAAAGATAGCACATTAATCAAAAATATTTTATTATCTAAGTGCCTCCAGAACAGACTGGATGGCATGACACACATTCCCCTAAGCCATTTGAATGAGTAGAGTTTTTCTGCCATGGAATTCACAAACCATAAGAGATGCAATAAACAACATTGAGCTTCAAAGTCATCCGTAGGCTGCGTGCCCATCCCTACTGAGTGGCTTTTAATCAGCTACTTTTATATTTTATGAACATGGGCTTTGTGATCTAAGTGACTTATCACCCAGTTGTATCTCCAAGTTTTTTTTAAATCCAATTAATAAGAGCTGCTAGTTCAAGTGATTGTTTATAGAGTATCATTCAACATTTTATTGAGAGCATATTGTTCCCAACATGCTAACGTCTCATTATAAAATAGATGTTGTAAGCTTTAAAATATTAAAAGAAGCAAAGAGCATAAAAACCTTTACCACCCCAGTAACAATATTCAGTATTCATGGTAGAAGATGGAAAATAAGCTTTGAGTAAAATCATGAACATTTTCATTAAAACTTTACATATATGCTCTCCAAATAAAACCAATCTTTATTGTAAGTCAGTCACTGGTTCTGGGAGAAAGTCTTAAACATCACCTGTCTGCCCATTTATTCATATCACAAGAAATAAAGAACTAATCTCCATTATGATAGGAATATGAAATGAGAAAATAATTTTTTCATGGCTACATCATCTTTGGATTTTTCTTCTTCAGTAGAATATTTTTAAGTAGATATGGGTCTATTTAATGTGGGTCACTGTTATGGAATAAAAAAATATATTTTATATTTAGGGGAAAAAAACCACTCAGTGACCACAAACAGTGCTATGAATGTTTCCTCTCCAAATGCAGGGCCATCTGTCCTTCACCCTGTTTGTGCAGGTAGGATACAGGTAGAAGATTTAGAGACAAGAGGGAACACGAGTTTCCAATGACAAAAAGAGATGAACTTGGCCTTCAGGATGAAAACACAATCTGTCCAATCCGTTTTTTCTGTCTTTCATGAGAGTTTCATGTCAATGGGCCAAAAGAACGTCTGTTCTCATTCTACATATTTTCCACCACACAGTTAGAAACAAGAGCTTCTAAAAGTCACTGCAAGGACAAATATGTGTACATTGACATGATAAGGCTTTACTATGTTTTATTTCTTGTATACCATACACCAAGCTATTATACAAGATGCTATTAACCTGTGCTATAATTTAGCAAACTGTACTCATTATTTTTTCTAGACTCATATTGAAATAATATCAAAGATATTGAGAAGCCAAGAGGAAGAACTATTTTATGATTACCTTGATCTCTTGAATGTACAGAACTGGAGTATTTCCACAAAAACTCTGGGGAGTTCAGAGTTCATTTTCTCTTCCATTTAGCATGTACTTGTCACCACAGTCTGAATACTGAGAAACTATAACTCTTTGTAAAAAACCTCCTCTTTGTACAGAACTGTGACATACACAGCTCTAATCATGACCTGCGTCACATGGGCCATGTCAATGAGGGTCAAACTACAGTTTAAATACCACCTTTTATAACCAATTTAATGCTATTTATTTAGACAGGGAACAACTCTAAAGATTTATAGTACTTACAACTTAATATTACTCACATATGGTTGAGTGTACGTATGTGTAGAAATATATGCTTGTGATTGCATAACTATATATGATACACCAATTGTTAATATTCACAATAGAATATAGGAGTCATAAAAACTGACCTCCTGTCTATTTCACTCACCATTAATTCAGTGTTTGTTTGTGAGTGTGTATGTATGTGTGTACATACTACACAAAAATGCTAATTAAATAGATGTAAAAATAGTTGAACAATTTCCCTCAGAAATGATGAACATTGAATTTAAATAAAATATAGCAAAGTCTAATAGATTCTTGCATTTGCAGAATTTTTCATTCTTTTCCAATTTAAAATTTACAACAGTGGCAATAAACATAATACTTTTAAAAGAATTTGTCGCTTTTATTCCTTTGTAGTTTGGGTTTGTCAAAAAAGAGCCACACATCATCTCATAATTTTGAATTGGTGAGTGTTCCAAAGATGATGGATCTCATTAAGTCAGGACTGTTTACTTTAAGACTTAAAGCATGTGGAGAATCAAATCAAAACAATCATAATCAATTTTTCACGGAGACAATAGTCCAGTCATAGTTACAGACAAAAACACTCAGAAATGTTCAATTTAACCATAGAAATGCTCTTAGAAGGCATAATGAATAAAAATAGGAGTAAATGTATGGAAAAAATACTAAGACTTGAGGGAAATACTTTATACAATTTTAATACATTTAGGATGGGGTCATTGCCCTCACTAAGTTAAACAGATGTGTTTAAATCTTATAATCAGATAACACTGAAAAGAATATGGCTAGTCAGGATTTCCTAACATGTGGACATAACTTGCTGTCAAAAGTTTGTCTTCCACTTTATGGAAAAATTATAAGTAAACACTGACTTATATTTAAGGGAGAAAAACAAGTTAATGGATATTTACTTTCTAACTATGGTAAGTGTTGCTTTGTGGTTAGCTGAGAGTTTTTCTGTAGTCACTTTTTGGTCATGGTCTTGACACATTCCATGAATATTAGTTTGCCTTTTTTTTCAAAATAATATCTGCATTTTTAAAACTTTTATACATTCATACAACATAAATTGATTATACCTGCCCAGGGCTTCCTCCCTCCTACTCCCATTAGTGTCTCTCTCTTTTCCTTCCCAAGTCCATCTTATTAATAATGTGGTAAATTACCATGGAGATACTCAGTGGCAGGGAATACTTGTTCTTAATCTCTTCTACCCAAGTTTGATTCTCAGTAACCACTATAGGCACTCACAACCATTTATAACTACAGCCCCAAGTATCCAAATCACACTTTGGCCTTCTTTAGTGGAGAGAGAGGGAGAGATAGAGAGAGAGAGATACAGAGACAGAGAGAGAGAGACAAAGAGATAGAGACAGAAACAGAGGCAGAGAAAGAAGAACAAACACACACAGAGAAAGAGAGAGACAGACACAGAGACAGAGAGATACTCAAAGATTAAAGAGAATTCTTGTATAGAATTAGTGATGCTCATATGCACATGAGTTGAGCAAAAAGGCCATCAACCAGTCCATGAGCAAACTACCAGCACCCTTATTCTCAAGAAAAGTGTCTCTCTGCCCTCCTGACCCAATGTCAGCAGCCATCTGACAATAGCTCCACCAGTACAGATNCAGAGACAGAGAGATACTCAAAGATTAAAGAGAATTCTTGTATAGAATTAGTGATGCTCATATGCACATGAGTTGAGCAAAAAGGCCATCAACCAGTCCATGAGCAAACTACCAGCACCCTTATTCTCAAGAAAAGTGTCTCTCTGCCCTCCTGACCCAATGTCAGCAGCCATCTGACAATAGCTCCACCAGTACAGATAGGTCCTCAAATGCTCAAATGTCCTTTAATATCCACACAGACATTCTGGCTTGACCTTGTCCAGGTTATAATAGCTGCTTGAATTGACTCACCCAGCACCCATGTCATATGCAGAAATTCAAGTTCAGTGAGTGTTTCCAATATGAGTGCAGATTTAAAAATCTAATGAATAACTTGTCATTCCATGGCTGTCATGCTCTCATTTAAGTAATAAGCAGGAGGTAGCTCTTGCAACTGGGCTCCCTAAGACATCTTTAGTTTTTCATAGAAGTTGTCATGCTTAGAGGAAAAGAATTTGAATCTTGCTTGCTTTGGGAATAGAGCCTCCACCATTAGGTCTATATCTCAGTCAGTATATAATTCTGGGAAGATGACATATTATTTTAAGAGTAAAATAGTCAATGTAGAAGCAAAGGTAAAAACTACCGAAGCTCATGGATCCATTATGTAGGCTTCCATCCTTTCTGTTTATCTCTTCTCTAAGATTTAGCTCCACAAATGATGGAGTTCATGAAAATAAAAACCAGGAATGGACCAATCTTCTGATCCACACATGGAAATTTTAGCCTAAAAAAATGTTATAGCTAAAATTTAGGAAAGCTATTTGCTACCATTGTAGGAGTTTTCTAAAAAGACACTATTAACTGTTCATGTTAAACCTGATGAATACTCAAATGTTCCACACTAGGTAATATTGAATAAAAATTACAGCCATCTGTTTGAATATCTGGCTTGCAGACTTGAAATACTAGAGGATCTTAGTCTTAAGGCCACGATACACGGGAGACCTGTCTATTGCTGGTTTTCCTGTTCCCTGTCCACCACTCTATTTACTCAATTAGTATCAACATTTCCTCTCTAAATTCTCTTTATTTCAAATCTTACATCATTATCTTGCATATATATATAATTTGTATATGCAATATCTGTATATTTTATTCAGTTTTTTCATATTATTATACACAAGATACATGCAAGCCACATCTGTACATTTTATATAATACTGTATTGTATTTTGGTTTTGAAATAGAGAGTAAATTACTCATATTTGTGAGAAGGATAAAGAATCAATTACCGCAGAGCCTATTAACTTGATCTACATAGAAAACAACCAGAAAAAAAATAGTCTTTTTAATTAAAGAAATGAGTTGCCGGGCATGGTGGCGCACGCCTTTAATCCCAGCACTTGGGAGGCAGAGGCAGGCAGATTTCTGAGTTCGAGTCCAGCCTGGTCTACAAAGTGAGTTTCAGGACAGCCAAGGCTACACAGAGAAACCCTGTCTCGAAAAACCAAAAAAAAAAAAAATAAAAAAATAAAGAAAGAAATGAGTTATTTTAATATCTTATCTAAATCTAACATTCTTTCAAATGACAATAAAACTGAAATCTGAGGGAATAAAACAATTTGAAGAAAATAGAGCCTAAGAGAAGCTGTCCTATGAGGTGGATGACAACAGGCAAACACTAAAGTCAACAGCAAAGGGAAAGAGGAAATTGTAGAGAATGGAATAGGACTCAATCCTGATTGACAGGTGCCTCTCTACCAGTAAGTGCAATCTAGAGATCCATAATACTAGCTCAAGAAAAAGAACTCAGGAAGTCCACAATGCACTTTCCATAACAGATCAGTTAAAGAGGGAGAGAGACAAGGAATGAAGAAGCCCTCTCCATTGACACACAATAGACAAAATATGGAGTAGATGGAGAAACCATGTTGAAAGCCGCAAGGAAGGGGCACCTTCTCAAGCAAACATATCAGAATACCAACAGATCTCTTAACGGAAAATTAAAAACAAACAAACAAACAAACAAACAAAAAACCAATATGGTATGAACAATTCATTACAAACTCAGGGCCTAGATTTTTCCTTAATGCTATTCTCCATCATTGAAAAAAAAAAAAAAAAAAAAAAAAAAAATTTTACAAAAAAAAAAAAAAAAAAAAAAAAAAAAAAAAAAAAAAAAACTTTTCATGATAGACACAAAGTAAAGGAACTCATGACCATTAAACCAGCACACCAGAAGATTCAAGGAGTCTAATACTCTTAAAGAGGATGTAAGCATATGCATTTTCCACAGTGAAAAATCACAAGAACGTTAAACAAGAAAACTATCAAAGTTTCTTTAAAAAAACAATGAAATGACTGGAATTAATACACATCTTCCAGTGATAACTTGGAATTTTAATGGTATTAATTACCAATCAGAAGGTGAAAACTGGCAGCTAGATTCAACCCTGGAGCCATCGTTTTTGCCAGCAAGACATGTAACCCCTGGTAAACAGCAAGCAATGTGTTAGAGAGAAAGGACTTTAAAAGCACACACACACTCTAAGAAAAACAAGTAGAAATCAAGCAGCCAGAAAGCTATACCAACACTGGACAAAATAGTCTCCAAAACAAATTTTACAAGAAAAGAATTGACACATTGATAGAAAGATATTCCATCAAAGAGATATTATAATTCTTAACACTCAGAAAGCACTGTCACCCGCAGTTTAAAAAAAAAAAAAATGTTGCTTGGATGTGAAGGTACAGAACAGACTTTTTAAAATAAATAGTAGGTAATTTCTGTACCTCATTTTTACCAACTGATGGGTCACCAAGACCTTCTATCCTACCCACCCACTCCCCCCCCCAAAAAAAAATCAAGGCAGAAATATCAAAGTAAAATAGCATTTTATATCAAATTATCTTAACTTTCCAAACACTGTAAAAAACACATTTTTCTCAATAGAGCATGGAATTTTCTCTAATGTAGACCACATAATAGGACACAAAGCAAGCCTTAGCAAATATAAGAAAATTGATATAACTTCTTGTCTGATCACAATGGAATAAACTGGAAATCAACAGGAAGAACTAGAGAAAGTACAAGAACCCCATCGTGATTGAACAAAACACCTCATCTTGGCAGAGTTATGGAAGAACTCAGCAGTAAAATTGAAAACATTACAGAGCTGAATGCAAAGAAAACAGGACCCATCAGAACTTGTTAGATTAAAACAAAAACAAAATCAGTTCTAAGATTCTGACATGGGAGCTGATACCTATAAATTATGACATTAAAGAATCAAGTGAATCTCAGATCAATAAGTCAAGACCTTAGAACAACAAAAAGCAGCTGAACCCATGATTAATGAGTAGAAAGAATGACTAAATATCAGGAATGCCATCTATAAAATGAAAATTAAAAGACTATTGCAAAGAATCAATGAAACCATTGATTTTTAAAGATAAGTGATATTGATAAATGCTACACTAAACAAAAGATAGGAAAGACATAAAATAATAAAATAAGAGATGAAAAGTGGTGCCAGAACCCAGAGTTATTCAGAGGACTATGTGGCATATTTCAAACATTTATGTTACTATAATAGAAAAATACAGACACTGATACATTTCTGGATGCAGTGATCACCAAGAACAGGTCAAAACAACAATCAATGTGTTCCAAAGAGGAAAAAATGTCTCCCAATGACAGGAATCCAGGGAGAATCATCCTTACTTCTGGGTGTTAGCAGACATTTAATGAGTGAGCACCAAAGTCCCTCAAAGTATCCCATGAAAAGAAAAGGGGGGAAATACTACAAAAATCATCTTATTTATTTATTCTTTTTATTGAAAACAATTTTTTCATATAATATATTCTGACCACACTTTACCCTCCCTGATCTCCTAGATTCTCTCTACCTCCCAACCCCTCCAACTCCAAACCGTTTTGTCTTTAGAATACAAACAGGCAAAAAGCAAGTAAACAAAACAGAATTAAAAGAAAAGGGGGTCAAAAAGCATTCAAACACACATAGCATCAAAAGACAAAACTGGAAACCACAATATACAAGCAAAAATCAGTAAGATGAAAATGCCCAAACAAAACTAGATTGAGACCAGAAGGAATCTCCAAAATCACCATCAAGTTCATTTCGTGTCAGTAATCCACCTCTGGCACGGTGTCAGTAATCCACCTCTGGCACGGTGTCAGTAATCCACCTCTGGCACGGTGTCAGTAATCCACCTCTGGCACGGTGTCTGTAATCCACCTCTGGCACGGTGTCAGTAATCCACCTCTGGCACAGTGTCTGTTCTGAAGTTTGGTTTCTACACCCAGTGCAAACTCATTTTATAAACCCAGCATTAACACGATTCCAAGGCAAGTTAAGCTCACAACAAAGGAAGGTAATTATGGCCAATGCTACTAATAAACAGTATGCAAACATCCTCAAAATAAAACACTGGTAAACTGGCTATTAAAATAACACACCAGAAAGATCATTTGGCATGGCCAAATGGGTTTCATTCCAGAGAACATATGAAAATCAACTAATAGAGGACATCACAGCAGGAAAGATGCATATAAAATGGTCATCTTAATAAACACAGTAAAGACTGTTGGCACTCAGAGCCAGGAAGCAGGAGTGGTGGGTTGGAGAGCAAGGCAAGGGGAGGGGATAGGGGACTTTTGGAAAGGAAACTAGGAAAGAGAATGGCATTTGAAATGTAAATGAAGAAAATATCTAATAAAAAATTAAATAGGAAAAAAAAGGCTGTTGGCACTATCCAGCATCCTTTCATGATAATTTTTTTTTACTACTGAGACTTAGTTTATTTGAAAGAATTTATATTTTCTTGAAAAATTTTTTTCATCCACTAGATTCTGAGGATGGTTCTGATTTCCCCCACATTCCTCTGTGATCTTCCCCATTTCCCCTCTCATCCTAATTCACACCATTTCTATATCTCCTTATAAAACAAAACAAAAAAAGCCTTAAACCAGAGCTGGTGAATTGGCTCAGTGGTAAACGTGTTCACCACCAACCTTGGTGATCTGAATTTAATCCCCCAGGGATTAAATCATCTCATATCATGGATAGAAAAAAAAAAAATTGGCTGTGGTGGTAGCCAATTATGGATACTCAAACTGACCCAGGCGGTGGTGGTGGCACGAGTTCCTTGGTACCCACCCCAATGATCTGGGTTCCCAAATGAAAGACACACACATTGCAGCCTTATATTTTCATATGCCTTAAACAGCTCAATGGCTGGGCCACCTCCAAACCTCCACGCAGCTAATGCACTTTCCCAATAATCCCAGCTCATCACTTACTAAAAGCTATATTCCACCTTGGCAGCCCCGGACCCAGACCTGCAGCCCTCCTGGGCCATGATACCCAACTCTTAACACAATTGCTATGTTTACTATTGTGCACATCTCAGACCTGGTCTTTACTCCTTTCCCTGGCTCTCTCTCATCCTGATCCTTCCACAGGTACCTTACCCACCTCTAACTCCCAGCCCAGCCATTAGCCGCCAGCAAATTTATCCAATCAAAAATGGAGTACTACTCAGCTATTAAAAACAATAAATATATGAAATTCCTAGGCAAATGGATGGATCTGGAGGCCATCATCCTGAGTGAAGTAACCCAATCACAAAAGAACTCACATAACATGTACTCACTGATATGTGGATATTAGCCCAGAAACCTAGACTACCCAAGATACAATTTACTAAACACATGAAACTCAAGAAGAAGGAAGATCAAAATGTGGACACGTCACCCCTTTCTAGAATTAAGAACAAAGCACACATTGAAGGAGTTACAGAGATCATGTGGGAAGCTGAATCCAAAGGATGGACCCAATGACTGCGGCTGCCAGGGATCCATCCCACAATCAGCCACCAAACATAGACACTATAGCATATGCTAGCAAGATAGTGCTGAAAGGGCCCGGATATAGCTGTCTCGTGGGAGACTATACCAATGCCTGGCAAACATGGAGGTGGAAGCTCACAGTCAGCTATTAGATGGAACACAGAGTTCCCAAGGAAGGAGCTAGAGAAAGTACCCAAGGAGCTGAAGGGGTCTTCAACCCTATAGGTGCAAGAATAACATGAACTAACTAGTACCCCCTGAGCTCATGTCTCTAGCTGCATATATAGAAGAGGATGGCCTAGTTGGCCATCATTGGGAAGAGAGGCCCCTTGGTCATGTAGACTTTATATGCCCCAGTACAGGGCAACGCCAGGGCCAAGATGTGGGAGCGAGTGGTTAGGGGAGCAGGGCTGGGAGGGGGGAGGGTATAGGGAACTTTCTGGATAACACTTGAAATGTAAATGAAGAAATTATCTAATAAATGTTGGGAAAAAAAAGAACAACTCGTGGCAGGGACTCAGCATCTTATGTGCAGACATATGGATTCCCATGTAATTTGGGGGACCCAATTAACATAATTCAAGCACTAGACCAAATCCAGAACAACTGATTCTTGCAATTTGTAGTCTGACCTCCAAACCAGAATATGCCATGGTTGTGATAGGAGTTTCTCAGTTTCCAACTTACTGTGTTTCTGAGGCTGGCTTGTAGATCCTGATATCCTGTCTCTATGTCCCAAGTGTTAGAATTACAGATGTCACTATGCCCATCTTCTGATATCTATAAAAATAGACATGGAGACAAATGTTATGAGCAACAAAAAACGATATGCTAAAGAGAGATAGCAAAGACGCTGACAGATTTCATTGGAACAGACAAACTTAAGGAACCCAGATAATTATCTGGCACCCCAAGAGGGAAATATGGCAGGTGGTTCCCTTTATCTGTTTTCTGGGATACTGTATTGGTCAATCCATATATTCTTTGCCATACTAGATTTTTGTGAAACATAAACCAAAGTTTTGCCTATAACTCCCATATGACAATAAATCATAAGAGTGTATACAGTTCTTGGGAAATATATTAGGAATTAAGACCAGTGTGTGATTGTTACCTACAAACATGTGCTGTAATAGAGGCACTGTTATGAAGAATTTCCCTTAGTATAATTCTAAAGCTTCTAGAATGTTAGCTCTCTTCCAAAACATTGAGGGTTTCTTTCAGAAAATATAAATATGCAAACAATTATGTGGCTTGAGATTTTACACAATGTGGTTTTTTTAATATGAGTCCAGTTAGACAGATCTAATAATTCAATATCACTGTACAGCAACTCCCAGAAATATGCATGACATAAATCTAGACAGACTTTTCTGCCTTTAACATTGGCAATAAAAATCTATGGGACAGAACATAAAACAAGAATCATTTTGCTTAATCGGAAAAGAAAGTGTAATAGGCAAAAGGAACTTATTCTTACAAAAGAAAATAATCATCCTAATACCATGTCTGTGAAACACCATGCGTTTTCATAACACCTATGCATTCCTTCCCAATAACACTGAGGACAGAGCCAACAGTGACTGGAGAGCTGGGAGTGTGTGTGTGTGTGTCCTTTTAAAATTTACTAATGTTAGATAATCTAGTAGAGTCTATCAAAGTCGGGGAAAAGATAAATATTAGTGTTTAACTTAAGGTCTGATATTTGTATACCACACTGCTTTCTGTCTGAACAGTAAGTTTTAAGATAATAAATAAAACCCATGTGCTTATCAAATTACCTATTCTGTAAGGATACACACACACACACACACACACACACACACACACACACACACACACATACATATACATATATATCCTTATAGAATACAAATATTCTATTTGCTTTTAATACTATTTTTCTTTGAAGATTTCATAGATTTATTAAATGTATATTATTATATCTATCACTGCTCTCTCAGAACCCCAGGATCCCCTACCTGGTCTCCATTAGAAAGTAATAAGCCACTGTCCACAGTGGGANCAGGAACATACAGTTTTCCATGTTCTACTATAGCCTTCTTCCTTTGATGGAAAAGAAGGGCTCCCCTTCCACTGGTTGTGGGCACACCAGCTGTGACAATTATTAGGAACTATATTGCATCCACATAAAATATTATGGACATGATTTTATTTGCAGATAGTCCTTGAGAAGTGTTCCACAGATGGACTTCAATACAATTAGACTGCTGGGTTAAGTCTTGCTGCATAACAAGAGGGGTAGTAACTAGGAACACCGAGAAGAGTCCATATGAGGAAAAGCCTAGAACATCCAGGCACTAAAATTGTAAGAAAATGCATTCCTATCATTGAATCCACCCATCCAGATGTGTTTCATAGGGTGGCCCTAGCAAAGGAACACATCTAACTACAAGCATCTCATCCTTATTGTTTGAGATAAGATCTCATGTAGCCAAATTTGCTTCCCATGGTTTATGTAGCTGAGGATGACCATGATCCTTCTGCCTTTATCTTCCAAGTGTGACAACACTGAGTTTCAACCATCTTATTTAGAAGTAAAATAATGGTAGTTTCTCCCTCTTCTGTAAGAATAGTCAGTGTTATCTGACTATATACCATTGGGTCTAACAGTTTGCAATGTGACCAACCTCTCTGGAACCTACCACCACCACCACCACTCCCTGCCTTGTTACCCTTTTCCTTAGTAATGATTACTGAAGGTTTATATGCAAGGTCAAGATACCATGCTGACTTCCCACTCACAATACTGGGCAAGAGGTCTTTGGCAGTTGTCCAAGAGGTGAGCCATACATAATAGGTTTCATCATCAGTCCCAAGGGACTCATTAAAGGTGCAAGAGACGTGAGTGCCCCCTTTCATTCTCAAGACCACTTCTGTTAATGGAGACTGCCAGAATCCAGGTCAAAATGAATATTTTGGCGACATATAAGATACAGTGAAGGCTCAAGTTTTACATCATTATAGCACTCACTGCAATGGGATATTAGTCTACCAAGTGGAGAAAATGAAACTAAGGCTATATTGTGTTGGAGTATCTGAATAAATAAGAGATAAATGGTAAGCCTCCATTTATGGCCCTCTGAATGATTCTAGAATGAAGATATACATAGAATAATGCACAGGTATGTTTGGTGCTCCTTGTCTAGCCAGGTAGAGAGACTGACACACCTGCATGGTGGTTCATTGTGTGATTTGTTTCCCAAGAGAGCACTTAGGCTTTCAAAAGGCATACAGTACACTTACTTCTGCCAAGGCAGTTGCTTTTCAACACATGCTTTTCATTATATGCTTCCCAATGCATGCTTTCCACCAAATGCTCCCCAACACAGCCCTCCCACCAAGCACTTTTCACCAGGTTTCCCACTTAAGCTTCCCACTGCAAGCAAGCTCCAGGAGAGGGAAAGCAGCTGCAAGTGACAGATCGGACGATCGAAGGGACTCGTTTTTGAGCCTCTCTCGCAAACACCTCAAGCACATTGGAAGCTGCAATACACAGTCTGTTGTTTATGAAGTGCTGATATTTTCTCAGTAGAATAACGTTTCTTTAAACTGGAGCAATATTTCTAATGGGCACGGCAATGAAATGAACATAAAATGAGCAGGAACTTCACCTAATGGTCACAAAACAATACCATTTCCGCTGCACAATGCATTTCATCTCACCTTGAATGTGTTTAACATGAGTCTACATGTGCCTCTCCTGAACTCAAAATATTCCAGTTCTCCACTTGCCTGGATTTTTCTTCTATTAGATATTTTCTTAATTTACATTTCAAATGCTATCCCGAAAGTTCCCTATACCCTCCCTGCGCCCTGCTCCCCTACACACCCACTCCCACTTCTTGGCCTTGGCTTTCCCCTGGATCGGGGCATATAAAGTTTGCAATACCAAGGGGCCTCTCTTCCCAATGATGGCTGACTAAGCCATCTTCTACTATATATGTAGCTAGGGACATGAGTTCTGGGGGTACTGATTAGTTCATATTGTTGTTCAACCTATACGGTTGCAGACCCCTTCAGCTCCTTGGGAACTTTCTCTAGCTTCTCCATTGGGGGCTCTGGTTTTTGAGAGATCTCAAGGAATATTAATTGTAGCATAGCGTGTTCAAAGTTGAAGGTATTATGTTGGCACCTTCCCAAACCTGCTTCTCACCTGGCATTCCCTCTGCTGGGAGGACCCAGGTGGCCTGCTCATTGGGGCAGGGGCCATGCCCAATTACTACAGCCAAAGGAGTAACTGGAACAGATCCTCTTCCCACCAGAGAGGACTGAGATATAGCTTGTTTCCTCACCTCTGAAAGAGAGTTCACATTTCATCCCATCCAAGTTGATCAGTATACTAGCTGTCCACGCAAACAGAACCTCCCCTGTTGCTATGGTGCCTTTCTTGTCAGTCCCAAACCCCAGGGCCCTGGAATGCTTTGGTGTAATCCTAAAATCTTCTCATTTCTCCTCTCTTTAGATTATCTCATATGAGGGGAATTTTAAGCATTTTCAGTTTGAGCTGCAACAAAAGACATGTTTGTAGTTGTTTTAATCATTTGCATTTCAGCCACTGCATCTCACTCCTAGTACCTCCTCATATAGTTCTGCATCCTATCCCTCCTCCTGCTTCTCTGAGAGGGTGCTCATCCACACACACCAGGCCTTCCCCTTCCCTGGGGCCTCAAATCTCTGAAGGATTAGGCACATCTTCTCCCACTGAGGACAGATCAGACAGACCTCTGCTATATATGTTCTGGGGCACTCAGCAGCCTGGTTGGTGGTTCAGTATCTGGGAGCTCCCTGGGTTCTGGGTTAGTTGAGACTGCTGGTCTTCCTATGGTGTCTCCCTTGCAAACTGGTACAATCACACTTGAAATCAACCAGCTCTGGTGGTTACTCAGAAAATTGAAAATAGTTCTACCTGAAGACCTGGCTGTATCACTCTTGGGTATGTACCCAAAAGATGCCCCCATACCACAAGGACAAGTGTCCCACTACATTTTATAGCAACCTTATTTGTAATCGCCAGAAGCTGGAAACAACCCAGATGCCCCTCAACTGAAGAATGGATACAGAAAATGTGGTCCATTTACGTGGAATACTAATCAGCTATTAAAAATGAGGGCATTATGAATTTTGCAGGCAAATGGATGGAACTAGAAAATATCATCCTGAGTGAAGTAACCCAGACCTAACAGGATGAGTTTTAAATCGTGTTCTCCATTAACATGGATTTGCTGGTCAATGTTAAAGATGAAGAGGATGGATCGCCCACTCACTTCAAGAGTGGGAAGTGCTCTTCACAGAGAAAGGAACCTCAACAATGTTAACTTCATGAGTAAAATAACATCTTTAGCCAAAGTTTCTGATTCGGGCCAAGGTGTACAGAGCTTCCTGCTGTGGAGCAGTTATCACTGTGGGCTTCACAGACTGTAAATGGATGAGGATAACTGAAGTAAAGAAACCACTTCACAGACAGAGATGAGGCCACAGATGTTTTTACACCTGTTTAACAGCTTTTCATCAATCAAATCCTTCCATCGCTTTCTCAGGTTATCACATTCCACAGTGGCTGAATTCTGCCCCATGCCCCAACAACTCCATCTTGATTTTCTCAGCTTTAACCTACTGAAACCAGACTCATTTTTGCACATGGGTATGGCTTGTAGGGAACATGTATTCCTTTGTCCACACTTTCCTGCTAAGATCAAAGAACACCAATAAAGAGACCAATTCACTTCCTTATCCCAACATGTCTCATGATAATCACATTTAAATTGAGTTAGGTAGGTTTATCCCTTCATAACATTGCAGGTCAACACTGGCTTACCGTGATGGATGAAACATATAGGCAGACAATGGTCAGCGCTGGACACCATCTTCTGTGTCTCTGCTCTGTGGATTCCATGCTTAAAATTCTCTCAGATGGAAAGTCCCTGGGTTCTGTCTAAAAACGACTATCTATCGGTAAATAGTTTCTTTGTCATATGGTATTATGAGGAAGTCATACTAACCTAAAAAAAAAGTCTCTGAAAATTCAAGGAGCCTTTGGGAATTACAGCTTTACAATAAGGATGGTCCTCAATTTACAGTGCCTGTTTGTTTTCTAGTAACTTATTATCATCAGAAAGCAACAAACATGGAAACGGATTGTGGGATTCTCAGGGCTGTTACAATTTGAATGTGAAATGTCCCTAATCGTCGCATATGTTTAAACATTTGTTTACCAGCAGATGGTACTATTTTAGGAGACTGTGGAACCTTTCGGGTGAGAGTGCTCCTTGCTATCATAAATGAGCCATTAAGAGTTAGTTCTCTGCTTCTGGTAAAACCCTAACTAAGAAAGTTTCTGTGTTGAGAGTCAGTTGGTTGAAGATATAGACATGTATTGCTGGGCCCTCTGGTCCATTAGTCTCTAAACACTTTATTGCCAGGGATCAAGCTCCATGATGTCTTCAAATTAGGCATGATGATGCTTCCAGTTTTGTTTTTTGTTCAGGATTGAATTGCTTTATCTTTCCAGGCTGATTTTGTCTTCTCTTCCCCTCCCCTCCCCTCCCCTCCCCTCCCCTCCCCT
>LR750461.1:11028-81701 GCA_902729485.2 Mus minutoides | reverse complement strand
CTACTTCTCTAGCATAACATGAGATACAGCAGTATGTGAAATCATAACTTACTCATTACTAATTTTTAACACTATGCTGTGTCTCTGGATATCTGTGTTAGTTCGTTGGTGAATGATTGGCCTTTCCTATAGACCACTGCATTTGCCCACAGATCTCCTGTGAATGTATAACCAGTATTTGAGCAAATGATATAAACCTTGAACAAGATACACATCAAACTATTTTATGCTGAACATTAGTTTTTCATTGCTATAACAAAACAATTTAATCAGGCTACTTATGAACAGGAAAACGTTAATTTGGGATTTGGTTTTTTTTTTTTTTTTTTTTTTTTTTTTTTGGTGTTTTGATGTTCACAGGCCATATCTGGTATTGGCTTCTAACTATTAGAGTCCAAGGCAAGAGACAGGATTGTGCACACACTTACCTTTCTACCTGTTCTCTTTAGATCCTGTTATAAGCCACTAAGACTCAATCATGAAGCTCTACCCTGTGAATCCATATAATCTATGTCATAATATAGATCACTTCTTAAAAGCCCTACTTCCCAACACCATTATTCCAACTTAATATCTCACGATGAAAATTCAATTAAAAATCAGAAAGGCCTGGAGATACTGAAACCATATTCAAGCTATTGCATTCGATCTAGGATTTATATTATCCAATTTTTTAAAAGCAAATCTGTCAACATCTAAGTATGTAGCCCCTGGAATTGATGTTATGAAAGTTTTCAAACTCTTCTCGATAGTTCAGTCAAATTGAGAGGAGCCTGAGGCTCTGGTACGTCTTAAAGATAGAGTGATCTATAATTTCTAATGTAGAAGACACTCTTCTGTCCCGAGGAGGGATCTGTGACAACTGTTAAGATAATGACTTAACTTTATTCTTCACTGAAAGACTTAATGGTGGCGAACCAATTGTGAATTCCGTTTATTCAATGGGCTTGCCTTTGTTCTCATTGCTAATCAACAATGTGTATATGCATCAAATTTGTAAGCATACATAAACATAAATTTTATTAACATCTGGTAACACATTCAATTCTTTTTTAAGGGACTTTCTAAAACTTTTATGTGTTTGTATACATGTGCTTGCTTAGATAAATTCTATATATAACAAATGAATACAGTGTTTAAGGAGATCAAAGGGGACAACAGATCCCCTGGACCGGGAGTTACAGATACTTGTGAGCTACCATGTAGTTGCTGGAAACTGAACCTGAGCTCTCTGCAAGAATGCCAAACTGATTTCAATGTTGGAGCAGGAAATAAAAGTAAATTAATAAAGATAATATTCTTATGTAATGCGCCCTTTATATGTATTTTTAACATCAAAGTGATTAGGTATAAATGTACTGTGCTGATTCTAGATATTTTGTAGTGTTTGGGAAAATCAGATTGGAACAAATTAAAAACACCTGAGTGATTTGCAGGCTGTACATTCATGTGGGGTGTTCAGAAGAGTCTTCATGAGAAACCCCAACTTTGCAACAACTTAGAAGAATAAGATATAGATTGTTCAGAGATACGGGGCTCCTTGAAGAAGCTCAGGCACTAGGGTAGCCTGTGCACTGGCATTGGGTTGGGGCTTTCTACCTTCTTGAATGACAACAAGAATTCACCATAGTTAGAGGAAAGCACATAGTGACTAAAGTAATTTCAGACAAGGAGGGTTGTGGGAGTTGAACACAAGATGCTAACTGAAGCCAAACTATGAAGAACCTACTGACTATTAAAAAAAATTTTAGCATCATTGATTATATACGCAATTTGAGTTCTTATGTAAAGGAGAGTAGCTGGGCATGTGTATGCTGTGGCATATACATGTTGTGTCAGGTTCTCAACACTCACACATGCACACACACACACACACACACACACACACCATAAATAAATAATAAACTTTTAAAATGTGATGCAATACTGAGATTTGAGATCTGGACCCTTGCATTCTGGGCAGAAAAGTAGACACTGATCATTTCCCAGAACTACATTGATAAGAAAAAAATAATTCCATGAAGAGGATCACTGAGCAGTCAGGATGTATAGCTACCACCTTCTTTATTCCTAGTAAATAGAGCAATGTCCTAGTAAAGAGAATGAAATCATATACATATTCAGACTCCCTACTCTGTCTTCTTTCCTCAGAAGATACGTTGGTGTGGAGAATGCGGACATTATCTCCAGCAGTCGCGATAACTGTAGTTCTTGATCTCTCTGTGTGGTTGGGTGCTTCCCTCTTGCTCACCATAGCACAGCCTCACAGTCTCCTTCTATCTATGCTCCACATGAAATCACTCTTGACTGGTGGGGCCTTTGCTTACAGGAGTGTTCATACTTTGAATACTATCAATATCAATAGCACACTTCCACTCCGGACATATCAGACAAATACTTAGCACTACAACACAGAGCACTATATGGAATGCTTAGCAGTATGTAGCAGAATTCCTGAACAACACAGTAATGGAAATTTGCACCTTATTATGGCTACTGCACACACATAAAAAAAGAAGGCGGGTGAAGTCTCTTTGCACCCCCTATATCCGCTGAAAATGGACTGATCACAGAGAAAGCCAACTGATATGTGGGAATATAGACAGACAGACAGACAGACATGGAATCTTTCAGTTTTTGTGTTTCAGGACTTGCCTGGGTCATGGTATATGAACTATTAAAGAACAAGGTTTTAATACAAGGGCATTGCAGGGGCCTGGAGAGATGAGTCAATGGTTAAGAACACTGTCTGCTCTTCCAGAGGTCCTGAGTTCAGTTCCCAGCAACCAAATGGTGGCTCACAACCATCTGTAATGGGATCTGACGCAACCTTCTGGTGTCTCTGAAGACAGCTACAGTGAAGAGCATTGCAATGCCCACAACAGTGACTGTAGCTGGAGATGTGCTACCCAGATCCAACTCTAGATGGATCTGCAAGATTCCACCCCTGAAATGTATTCCACTCATCTCTTCCTCTGTCCCTCCCTCACGTGATCTCCCCTGCTCCCATCTCCACCTGCCCCCAGTCCACCATTTGCTTTCTTGTAAAAGTTTGTTTTTAGTTATTTTCTTTGTTTGTTTGTTTCGTAAGAAATGTAAGGAATGGGTATAGAAGTGATCTAAAGGCTAATTATGTAAGTTTAAGCATCACACCATAGCATGAATTATATTCCATAACAGTCACTCATAGTACTAAGCTATAGTAGTAGCTCGGTTACTATTTTGAAATGTATGGGCTTTTCTGTCAGATGGATCAGGCTGAAGGGTTGATCCTCTGTGATGAATATCCCTATAAATTCTCTTCCACAAACATTCCCGCTTCCTAAGATCTTCATGTTCTTATTTACCTGTGGACACAATAAATTCCCAGTGAGCTCTCATACTTTGTAGAAAAAACAATGTGTCCTCAGGCACATCTCAGACTGAATATCAATTCAATGGTTTTAAATTTCTGCCTTAATACTCAAGTATTTATAATTCTTTAATTTGGTTTCAATGTCTTAGGAAATTATGATTTCAAGAAAATTATACCTTAGATCATATTACTTTAAATTTGTTGAACATTGCCTTCTTTTTATAGAAAAGAGATCTTTAGCGGTCCTTGAAGATAAGTTGTATTGGAGCTCGAATAGTATGCCAGGAACCTAACTACCACACACACACACATCCGTGTTCACATTGCAGACACAAGCTATCCTAGGAGAGATTGTAGGAAAAGGAATCAAGACTGCAATTTGCAGTTTATAAATTACTAAAATACTATGGGATTGTTCAGTACATTTCGGCAGTGTTCCAATTATTCTGAACCAGTTCATGAAGCAATGAGCATAGAGCTCGTCACAATGTCTATATGAGGACTAGGTAATTAATTTTCAATATATCATTAATTAAACAAGAATTCACTGTTCATATGTCATGTAAGACAAGCTGGAGACTAAAGAAAAAGAAAAAAAAAACATTATGAATACAGTTCTGGTTCATTTAATACATTTCACTCACACGAAACTGCGGGGACCCATGAGAAGACTCAAGGGTTTATTGCTAAATCACGGTGACCTGAGTCTCATTGCTGGAAATCACAGAGGCATTAAAGGACAGAGTCAGGTCCCTAAATTGTCCTGTGACTACGTACCTATGCTGTGGCATGCATATACACACACACACATACACACACACACATACACACATGCCCATACAAACGCACATACACACACACACATACATGCACACACTTATAATAGTAATCACATGGATTTTGATTTAAAATAAAAAGAAACTACCATGAATTATTCTTAGTTATATCCATATTTCAGTGAACTAAAATTACATATTTGGCTAGTGAAATTCAAAATTTAACTTTTCATCTACTATGATTTCCAAGGAGAATCAAGCTGCCATATGCTGGTTGGTAAAAAGTGTTCTGTGAACTGAACTAAATTGTGTTTCTTTTGCTGCCCCTCTCTGCATGTCTACATACAGGTTTTTTTTTCTCTTCTGCACACAATAATTAACTACATTTGCATTCAGAGTTTACCTATCAGAGTTATTATACTACAAATGGCCCCAAAAGCAAAGAAAGTGGCATTTCTAGGGGCTAGAGAGATGGATCGATGGTTAAGAAAATAACTGTTCTTGCAGAGGGTCCAGGTTCAGCACTCAGCATCAACATAGCTGATCACAACCATCTGTCACTCCAGTTCCTGATTATCTGTCGCCCTCTTCTGGGCACTATGGACACTGCTCTCATGGTGATATACAGCCATCCACACAGGCAAAATACTCATGCACATAAAGTAAGATGTTAAAACAATGAAATAGACATTTCAGAATGTAATCAAGACTTCCAAACTGTGTAAACATTCCTGTGAGCAGTAGTAGAAATGAAGGGACAGAAAGGATGGGAACTTCCTTAGAGTTGACATTAACTTAACATCTAGGTATTGAGAGTGTTCAGACATAGACAATTAAGGAGCTATAATAAAGAGGAATGAGATGGTGTCTGTCTGATAGTGATAAGGAGAATACACACATGCATGCACATATTTTATGTATTATATTTATTGCATTTGTGTGTGTGTGAGTGTGTGTGTGTGTGAGTGTGTGTGTGTGTGTGTGTGTGTCATGATGAAATTAGCTGGTTTCAATATCTCATGTGTTGAGAGCTACTTATATACATATATCTAGATTTCCACAGGTCTTAGGAACATAGGTATCTGGCTTTGCTGCAGGTCTATCTACAGGAATATCTTGTAGAGGGCAATGAAACAGAGCTAGTCACTGTTTCATCTAAACGAGGTTCTATTGTTCATTAACTGGGTCCCAATTTTCTAGTTTTGTGTTTTCCCTTTCAGTATCTTGATGTTCTTATCTGCTGAGTATAATTTAATAAGGCACAAAAAGTCATCCTGACTTATAATCCTTCCTATGTGAAATAATTAAAGTTTAACTTGTGCAAGTCCAAGGCTGAGAGCAGGTTATATCCACAGGAGCAAAGTGCCTATGGGAGGCAAGGTATAAAGGTTCTATTCCTTTTTCCTTTTGTGATTAAATC
Organism: Mus minutoides; assembly: GCA_902729485.2. Taxonomy (NCBI): domain Eukaryota; kingdom Metazoa; phylum Chordata; class Mammalia; order Rodentia; family Muridae; genus Mus; species Mus minutoides. The sequence continues at coordinate 76,150 of LR750461.1, read as the reverse complement.
CCATCAGTTTATAAACTTCTACTGGTTTGTGTTAACTGAAGTTAGCTGAGGGCCATGTTCCTGAGGACGTGGCAGCCCTTTCCTTTGGGGAATATATCATGAATAAGATGGACAGCTTGACCAATCTCATAAGTACAATGATGGATAACGTGAAAGCCAGAGACTTAGCCTTGCCTGAAGATGTGGCTTCAGCTGTCAGAGATGATATAGTATCAGTCAAAGACACTTGAGGGGCTTTAGCATACAGTTCATGCATCTCAGTATTCAGAAAGTATTGCATGTGGCCTACCTAGACCACCATTTCCCATTACAGCAACAGGCTCTCTGAAAACAGCCAGATTTCATCAGATGGCACATAGATTTTCTAACTGTCTTCAGCCTTTATTGGTTCATACTTTTATTTTTTTCCTGCTAGGACATTGTAATTAGTGGATTAGTGAGCCCTGATGTGACTTCTAGTCTCCTATCCATACACTCCTATTTGCAGCTATCAATCAGATTTGTATTCATCTTGCTCTCTCAAAAAGAAAATAGCTCAAACTCTTGATTGTCCCAGAGAAAGTACCTTGTGGCCTTACTGGAGTCTACATTCAAGGATGTCTTGCTACTTTTCCTGTTGCTGTGATAAAGTACCCTGAGTGGGGGGGGGGGTACAGAAACTTTATGTAAAAATTGTTTATGTTGGTTGCACTCTTGAGATTATAGTAGTCTATTGTGGCAAGTTGTCCCACTGCCAGGAGCTCCATACAGCTGGTGGAGCTGCAGAAGCAGAGAATGACACTGGAGCCTTCACAATCAGACATCTTACCCCTTTCTATACCATTCTGACCTTCACAGAGAAAAGTGATACCCAAGACCATAGTAACCTTCCCAAGTCAATCAATCTAATCAAAATAACCCTTCATGGGAATGCCTAGAGGCTATGCTATTCCAAATTATCCTTGCAAATAGGCTGGAGACTGGTCTCCTAAATGCTATTAGAGTCTGTCAGGTTGACAGTCAACACCAACCCTTCATAGGCATTGCTTCATTGCGCCTTTCTTCTCCTTTCCCTACATTTACACTGAACACTTTCTCAGTTTCTCAAGTTTGTCCTTATCAATGAGACACAAAGAGAATTCCACATCTTACCCAGTGACCTCTCAGACCCCTCACAATATCTCCCTTTAATAGATGCTTATTTCCTATTATAAAATAATCTCGAATACACAAGCATACTTCTAATCAAACTGTTTCAGACCCTGTAGGAATTTTCCACAAATAGTATCCGCCGTCAGTGTGATACAGAAGCTGGTCTAATACGAATCTAAATCCAATCAGTACTCTCATCCTCTATTCCCACTCTGCCTTGAGCTCTAGTGTTGCAACTGATTCCAAGCATTATATATGCTAGGTCAGTATTTCCATACCTAGAGTCATTGCCAATCAAGATATGCATCATAGTGCATGTCCTTTTGAATGGTGTTACAATGTCCTGTGAATTACAATTATTAGTGCCCTGGAAAAATATGTATAATGGTACAATAATGGCATAAATAACATGAAAATAACCAGCCACTTTCTGGTTGGACGTAAGCCTTGCTCCACAAAGGGAATCTAGTCCTGTTATTTTGCTAAACTTAATATTAAATCAGCTCTGAACAACTTAACATTATGTCCATAGATTAGATCTCTTGGTCCTCTTCAGAGAAGCTTCTTCTTGTAGAACATGGTGATGAACAGAGAGACCCACAAATGATCAAGTTATAGAGAATGAGACTGTTGAATGCTCAATCCTAAATGGTACCTCTGTATCCTATACCCTCATTCCAAGGCTGTGGGTTCAATACAGAAAGGGTAAGAAAAAATTATAAGAACTTAAGTTGGTGAATGATTACAAGGAACCAGCCTGGACATGACAGAACAGCTCCACATATGGACTCACAATGACTGACAGCATCCACAAAACCCGAACAAGCTGAACCAAGACAAAACTCCCACCATGGATATGGGAGAGGTTCCCCCTGTACCTGAGGAGCTATTAACAATTAATTTCCATAAAATGAGGAAAACTTAGCTTTGTTTAGGACTATAGAATTGATAGGTTGAATATGCCCAGTGGAAGGCCATATATTTAAGAGTTTGTGGCTGTATACATTGGACTGTGTGTATTTTAAAAATTGAAAAAATCTACATGCATGTATGTATGCAGTTTATGCATGTATAAGGAGGTAGGTGTGGATCTGAGAGGAGGTAAATGTGATCAAAATTCATTACACAAAATTCTCAAAGAACTCATAGAATGAGAAAGAAAACTAAAATAGAAAATAAAATGTCGTATCATGCATACTATTTAAAGAACTCCCCAAAGGGTTATGAGTTCACTTAAAGGGAAAAATGTGCTATATTTCCATCTGAAATATGCTCTTGACATGTTCATTATAGTCAAATGGGAGACCATGAAGTTCAGATATTAAAGGTTATCAAGGGAATTTCACCAGGAAAAAAAAAAAAAAAAACAAACTAGATGTCTTAAGATCAGTTCTATCCCCCCTTATATGTTATATGGATTTGATGTCCAGGAACATTGGGCTTTAGTTTTGATTTTAGATATGTCTATATAAGGCCTACTAAGGGCTAAAATAATTTTGTATCATGTCTTGACTTCTCCAGATGTCTATAACACAGGACAATAAGGCAACTGGAATTCTACTCCATCATCCTGCTCACTATCTCTATAGACCACTGCAATAGCATAACTTATCTTCACTTGGTGAATAAGAGCATTGTGCTTCAAGGCCAAGCAGTGATACTCCTGCTTGCCTTAGCAATGATCGAAGCAAATCTGAGCATTATGTTTGAATTAGTTTTTCAATGCTCTATATATCAAGAGGGTGGGGGAGGAGGTACATACCCCCTCCTCATACATCTTGGGTCTGAGACATGTCAGAAAAAGTTGGACTGTAAGAAGAATAGATCTTTTCTAACTGCCTGTATGAACTCTTGCAAAGCTATTGTCCAGAGAGTCCCACAGAAAGTTCGCTGGGGAGTACTCTAAAGAAAGAACACTCTAAATATGGAGTTTTCTCATGTTATGTCACATATGTTACAAAATTCATAATAATAATATTGAAAAATTAAGGCCAGCAAGATGGCTCACTGGGTAAAGGCACTTACAACGAAGCTTGAGGATCTGAGTTAGATCCGCACAACCAACGCAATACTAGAACTAGTACTAGTACTGCAACTAGTACTGGAGAGAGGGAGGAGTTAGTGTAATACAACAGGAGAGTTTGTAAGTGGTTTCCATTTTTAAAGCTTGGAGTGAACAAGTATGTGATATCCATCCATCCAAACCAAGTGAGTGGAGGATAAATAGAAAGCTTCTCTCAGTCGGTTGGCCTAGTACTGCTTGCATTCTAATGCTGACTTGGTTCCCTCAAGATTGTTTGCCCCAAAGATGAGAGGCCAGACATAAGACACTGAGGAACCCTGTCACCACTTAATTCTGATTGATAAATAAATATGCCAGCAGCCAATAGCTGGGGAGAAGAGACATGGGCAAGTTTGGGTTTCCCAAACTTGAGAACAAGAGAAGAAGAGTGAAGTTACCATGGGATAGAATAAGAACGAACGCTCCGGAGGGAGAGAGAGGGGGTGGGCTAGGGGCTAGAAGCCAAGAGAACATGGTCCAGGGGCCTGCCTGATTGGAGCTAAGAGCAGTGCAGGTGAAACATAATAAGTAATAACTTGGGTTATGGATAGGAGGTAGATTCTAACAGCTATTGTGCTGCCTAAGGCATATTAAAATATAAAGCCTGGGTGTGCATTTCATCAGAGAACATAAATGATCTAAGGCGGGAAGAAACCCAGTGTGGGGAATTTTTTTAAAATGTATTTATTATACTTGCCTTTTCTTAATAGACCATAACTGTACTAGGCAAGGCTCAGAGCATTCAACAGTGCATAATGGACATTCTACCAGAACCTGCATCCATTTGTCTATATCCATTGCAGATATGAAGGGACCAGGGAGAGATGACAATAGATGAATATGAAGAAGAAAACTTTCATACTTAAAAAGGTAATAAATGTCAATCTAATTTCCATTTCTGAGAGAAAACATGATTAAGAAAAACTGTCTTGACACATTTCTAGGATACACAGTTTAGAGCTTGTAGTTATCCTCATTTACAGATCTGATAAGAAAGAAAGAACCACGCTCTGAAAATATCCATATTATTCTCTGTCTGCAATTTCTGTTTCTATGTTTAGCTAGCGGGACCATGAAGAATTTAATTACTTTTTCGTCAGAAAGAACTAAAGGCATTTGTCATTTTTTTATGCGTATAATGCTAATTCCATACAATCCCCCTTAGGGTAGTGACCATAGGAGTCACAGAACCAATTTTACAGTCCATGGTTGGTGGCCAGCAGCACTAAAATGTATGTCCAGGGAAAGGTGTGAGTGCAAATGTGAAAGGCTGCCAATGGCGGAGCCAGTGACCTCAGGCCGAGCAGGGTGAGTTCTCCACCTTAGTCTCATCACTGAGCTCTGTGAGTCCTTCTCCTCCCCTCCTCTCCCTCCTCTTCCTCACCCCCTCCTCTTCCTTCTTTTTCTTCTCCTCTTCCTTTTCCTTCTCCTCTGTCTTCTTCTCTTTCTCCTTCTTTTCCTCCTCCTTCTCTTCCTCCTTCTTTTGTTATTGCTGTTTGGTTTTGGTTTCTCGGTATTGTTGGATTTCTGAGGCAGGTGTCTCTATGTGTCTCTGTATTTGCTGCAGCTCATTTTGTTGACCTAGCTGGGATCAGTGTCACAGAGATCCAAGTGCCTCTACCTTCAGAGTACTGGGTTTTAAGGTTGTGCCGCAGTGCCTAACACAGTTCTGGCTTCCCTGCCATTGTGGTGGGTAAAATGATGAAACTGGAGACTTGACTTAATATTTTGATTCTGAGTCAAATTTCTCTATATTCATAAAATGTTATTTGTTGCAGGGATTATTGTGTTTATATCTCAACATTCTCATTATTACATTTATCACTCATGTCTGTTGTTCGGTTTGGAAAATTAATTAATCAATTTGTCATTCATCAATTTATCAATAAATAAGTAGGTTCCCCAGTATCTTTCTTAGATTGTTTCTGATATCTGTAGTCTCTAATATAGGTATCATCATGTCTGTATTTCTCACAATACTTTTCTTATCTTTAAAAAATGAAAATGTAAAAAGAAAGAGAAAATGAATTTCAGAAATTTTATTTTAAATTTGATCCTAATTTGATTTTATTATCTATTAAATATTCACCACATTCCCACATGCTACTATTTTGGTGAACACATTTATGGGACTAATTAGACATACCTTCTATAGTTTATCATCGGTGGTCTTAATTCTACAACATTTTACCCCTAAGTGGCAATCTTTGCCTCACTAATCTCATTACATACTGTACAAGTTCTGCTTTCTCTTGGGTTGCAAAAGATAGGGTTTTATGATACTATATTATTTGTCAGATTTGGCTTAATCATTCTCAAAAGAAATTTTGAAAATAAAATTGTTATTAATAAACATTGAGAGAAACCTCACTCTGCCCTCTCCTTTTTAAGCAAGCGTATAGATCTGTCTTTTTCCTGGTAAGATGGTAATAGTTGTCAATACGTATTGTACTTACCATACCAAGGAGGGAATGTTACTTATCACTTTCCAATTCAAAACATTTTGACACAAAAATAGAAAAATCAATACGCAAATATAGACAAGAACGCATAAGACTGGTGAGCATTCACAGGTCTCACTCCAAGATTGACACTACAACATGATTTTATCTCATGGGTGTTTGATCGTAAAACCTAAGGCCATTAGTTACGTCTCTCACAGGACACAGGTGGCAGATTTTGTCAGTGAACATTCCTCAAACCCATGATTCTAGGCCACCCAGGCAGATCATCCTGGCTTAGCTATTTGAACATTAGCTACAGCTGTGCCTTTTAAAAGAAATGTTTATTCAATCTACCTAAGAAAACAGGTAAATTCTCCTGTTAATGTGAATCATTTAGCAGAATATTATAGCTAATTCAACTAAGAAGAAATGACAGAACACACAATGATCATCTATTGAATTAACTGCCTTGTTGTCTCTCTAACTGTGGAGATATTTATAGAGGAAAAGAAGTAAATAAGTAAAACTGAATTTTAAAAATAAATAAATATGAAGATAAGTGAACTATTACCCCATGGACACAGAAACAGAACACTTGAGAAAAGCAAACTCATCTCTAAAGATGAATCACACCCTCTTTTCTTTTGGAAAATAATTAACTGAAACACTCACGTATTCACATCCTAAAACAGGTTTTAATACCCTTCATGGAATGTATTTGCCTATAATATGGTCATTTTAATATTTTTGCTTAGTAAAATGCTATAAGAAAAATACATCTTACATCATTTAATCTATCACAAGACCAGGATAGAACAGTAAAGCCTTTATCTAGAGAGAACCTGCTGATTGAGCAAACACTTATCACTCTCTCTTTTGTAGTAGGAATCCATTGCTGTGGGCTAGGAATTCTTATACATTTTCCAACAGAAGAGCTATGGCACCTTTTCCAAATCCGTGCTAAGTCCTACCTCCCCCAAAGCTAAGGAAGCTCTGTCCTCCTCTCTCCTAGACTGAGCACTGAACCGTGCTAAAGTGTGTGAGAAACTTGGAATTCCAGAAAGCCCCAGTGAGGATCCTCTCCCCTTGTCTACAGCCACCTAGGAACCTGAGAAAAACCTATAAAAATCAATATTTTTCCTCTTGACCCATTCTTTGCTGAGAAGTATGTATATACATGTTTGGTATTTTCTTATCCTTTAAGATAATTTCACATATTCTTAAAATATTAAACCACTTTTTTTTTCATTTCCATGAATTTAAGAATAAACTGTACTCCTCAGCATGTCAGTCTCCAAAACACAGTTTATATTCACTATGACACAAACATTAGCCTTTATAAGCCTAATATCAGCATAGGAATAGGATTACATTGATTGTAACAATCATGTTTTTTAAGTCTCCAAGCAGAAAATTCTGGTTTTGTTCTTTTGGAGTATTTCACCATTTTGGGGCAACTAAGGAAATGGCTCAGTGTATAAAAGCCCCTGCAGAACAAGCATAAAAACCTGAGTTTGAATCCCCAGCAATCATTTTAAATGGCTATGTACGTCTGCATATCCAACCCTGTGAGGCAGGAGACAGAAGGATAACTTGGGCCTGTTGGTTACCCAGCTTCAAGTTCTGTCTCAGAGAAATAAAGCAAAGAATGACACTGTAGAGAATCCACTGCCATTCTATGATCTCTGAACATACAGACACATGTGTCTGTACACACACACATACATTATGTGATAAAACTTTTCCTGGGGAGATGCAACACACACACATCTACTCACCCCATATGGGGAATCCTCAAATCAAAGTACAAACACTACCAAAATCCAACTTGGTTAACCAATGAGTTTTATTGGGATTACTTTCTTAAAAAATAGGTCAGGGGTTGTTTACATGAGCAGAAATGAAGAGATCTGAATCAGCAAATTTCACCTAAGCATGGGTGATGTGGGGCAGTGGGCTACGTGCAGACAGCCTGGTTTCCAGTTGATGCCAGAGCTTGAACCCCGGCACCCTGTAGTGATAATTCACTTACTTGGGACAGAAGGAGTTCTCTCATGTCTCTTGTACCCTGGCTCCTGCTGGAGTAACTGCCCCCGAAACCCCCACAGGAGAGGCCTGGCTATCAGCCACTTAGGAACAGCACCAAGCCCTCTCACATGCAAATAAGATTTCCCCTAAACTCTCAGCCCAAACCAATGAGGGTGACTTGCTGTCAAACTCTAGATTACTGCCAGAATGGTATATAGGGGAGCCATGCAGGGAATTAAAGGAATGCGAGAACTATTTCTTTGTCTGCCTCTTTTGTTCCAAGAGCTGTATCACTTGGGAAGAGATCTTCTCTCCTGAAGACCCACACCTGAGTCCAGCCTCATTCCTCCCTGGATTGTGGGCTTTTCACTGACCCAGGCTCAGAGTTACTGAGGGACCTGGAAAGTGCAGCATAGGCTTCTTCTCCCTGCCTGCACTCACTTCTTTCCTTGGGGCCTTCCCACCCATCCAGATAGAGGTCTCCGGGGAAAACTTATGATACCTAGACCCACAGGGTGACAGCTCACAAAGCTGGGAACCTATACCAGGTGAACAACCTGCAGGCTGCTCAACAGATTGGACAGTCTCTTTCCCAGGTGCTTGTGTTGGTATACACCTCTTACAAGAAGTTTGACTGGTTTCTGCTTCTTCCTTTTAATGATTCTCTGGTCCAAGAGTCCTTGTGGCTTGGCTCTGCTCAGTCTTAGAGGGACTCTCAGCTTGTACTTACTTTGGCAGGAAGTTACCTTGTTAATCTGGTCAGTTTCAGGAACTTCCTGAAGCTATTCTGAATTGTTTGCCTTCCTGCTTAAAGAACTTCCTGTAGGTCGAAATGTTTCAATCTGACAGGAAACTGTCACACAATACAATACACACACACACACACACACACACACACACTCTAAATGCTCAAAAATGTATTTACAGTACAAAGAGTTCTCGAAGTTCAATAATAAAGCAGAAATATTAACAAATATTTGAACCATTAAAAGATTGTGTGGAGCTAAGGGTCTCACTCTGTGCCACCAAAGACATATAGAATGTTCAAGGTCCTGACTCTGAGATCAGCCCTGTAAAAAAATTTTCAAATAAATAATATATGTTCATGGACTATTCAAAACATAGAACACAACAATTATGTGAATTTATAGAGAAATAATTTTAAATATTCAGAGAATCAGCATGAGTAAAGCCATATTGAAAGATTCCTAATAGAGACTCTGTGGAAACAATGGAATTCTTACAGGGAAAGTTTGGCAAACAGGATTCTGTCCAATGTAGGTAGTATGCTCTAGAATGAGCTCTGAAAATAAAGGGAAACTTGGTCTTATATGCCTATCACGCTCTCCTATTAGAAAACTGTCTGGAATCTCCCTCACCCTGAGGAGGCAGGTGAGCCAGATGGCTGAGTCAATCTTTCTGTTGCTAAAGGACCAAACTGTCCTGAGGCACCAGATGTTGTAGGAACAGAGCAGGTGCTCATCACACAGCCCTGGGAGGAGGCAAGGAGAGACGGATTGTATCTCAGACTGTTATTCTTGCTTCATATGTTAAGTGAATATTAAGAAATCACATGATGGGTCCTGGTACAGCACTTCTTGTGCCTCAGAAGAAACATCTGTCAGAGAAAGGCTTACCCTGAAAATCCTCTCGGACAGTAACAGTGAGTGATACCTTGCCCTTTACAGGTATACTCAGCATATAGATTATCCCTCACTCTGCCATTGCTAGATGGGCTGACAATACAGGGTTTTGTTTTGGTTTTTGGGTTTGGGGGGGGGGGTTGTCATTTCAAATGTAAAGAAGCCATTTACATAGCCCCTTTTCTTTCAGTGTGATTCCCCACAGGGCACTGCTAAAGATTTCCTGAATAAGATAAAATTGGTAGGTTATATAAAATCTTCATGAATATTAAATGCCATATTTTACAATGGGAAAATACTGAACTACTGTTAGATACAAAACCCCAACTGAAACAAATGAACAAGCAAATGAAAAGCATGACAGCTAAACCAATGAAAACGGCAGCCCTGATGTCAGAGAAAACAAAAGGCTAGAAGGAAAAAGAAGGAAACGTGACTAGTGGCTGGCCCAGCTCTGTGCCCCCTCATTTAGTCACAATATGTCAAACATGAATATTCATTTAATCAAAATTATGATCTGCTATTTAAAGACGATGAGAGCTCAGAAGTAAGCACGTGTGTGATAAGGGCCGGAAAGTGAAAGAAAGCTGAATTATCATATTCCACAGTGAACAGCCCAACAGATAAAGCCTATTAATAAGACCCTCAGAAACAGCCATGTCGGCATGCTATTCAGAGATTCAAAGAGATATTAGGAGAACCAGCTGATACAGTCAGAAGCAGTCACATCTGTGCAACAGGAAAGGGGCCGCAGAAGGCACACAGGAAATTGCTGTTTGGGCAGCAAACCTGATGAAACCGCTTGGTGTTTTGCATGCACAGGTGATGTCAACACAAGATTAACTTGAAACCTGCGATGATGTATCCCGTGAAGCATAAGCATGCCTATGTGTGCTCCTCTCTGAGCATGTTTTTTTAACTACTCAGAGTTAAGTTTTTTTGTTCAAGGAACTGATTTTTTCATCTTCTGCTTAAATCTGGAATAATATAGAAGGAAAAGTACTCATCTTCTCTTAGAACATATATATTTAAATCTATCTTAATAAAACAGATCATTTTCATGAGAAGCATAGACTACAGCCACTTTCAGAGGCTGACATTTTTGCTCTAAGGAAATAAATTTTGTTGCAAAGAATCCAAAGGGCTGAGAAGACATGGCTCGGTTGGTTATGTATGTGTGCTCGAGCATGAGAGTCTGAGACCAGATCTCAGCACCCACAAATGAGCTGGACATGTCAGGTGTAACTAACCTGAGTGCTGAGATTGAAGATCGGCAGAACACAAATACACACACACACACACACACACACACACACACACACATACATACACAGAGCCACGTATGGAATAATAAAATCTGCCTACAGCTAAGTGTCACAAAAGGCTTACTCTCTCCTCTCAAATTATTTTAATTTGAGTCCCTCCACACGCTATGTCTCACAAGGCTTCAGAATTTTGACATTCATAGCAAAACCAGGAGTGACAATACCATCCATCATCAGCAACGTTAGCAAGTCTATTCTCAGAGGCAGGACATTTTATTACTCCCTATTAGAAATTACTTTGGGATGTTTTAATCAGCTTTGGAACAATGGTTCACAAACACAGATGTTGCTATGTCAAGGAATTGTAGCCTTCTTTGGCTTATTATACTTGTTAAGGATGCCTGGTTTCTTTGGTGATGAAGCGGTAAGTCACATGTCAATGGATCCTGACTCAGACATCCATACAGTATCTGCAGAAAGGAGGCTGGTAAGCCACTGAGCAGCAGAGGTCTAGGTTTCAATTTTCTCCAATGAGATGTAGCCATAAAATGTGGAAACTGTGCGATGAATGGTGTTCCTGAAAATTAAGCTTACTGTTCTTTGGGTGTTTTAAGTAGAGTTTACTTATTATTGGCATTTTGAAATGGTCTTTCTCCAAGCCAAAAATCCCCTAGCCTAAAAGTCCCAAATGCTTTAGGGGTATATGACACAATTCACTGACTCTTTGGGAAAGATCCATCTCATAGTTCAGAAATGCATACAAAGATCTGTGCACAGCTTGCCTAGGCCACCTGCGTATCCCACCCAAAATGATCTTACCTGTGTGGGCTAAAGCACACACACACAAGGCTGCTCATATGCTACTTTGACCTTAACTCACATAACCAGTGATGGCAAAGCTTCCATGTCAGGTCTGGATCTTAAATTCAGAAATCTAGCTAACCATAGGGTACTTATATTCTTGGGTACAAATGTTGGAGTAGACAAAACAAAATGAGGTAAGAGAGTCTTTCCATTTTCATTTCATGAAGTGAAATACACATAAGAGTTTCCCTATTTTTTCCTGTTGACCACAGCTCTGCCAATGCTGCACTGTAGACCTAAGAATCCCTGACATTTATCATCAACATGGCGCAGGAATTCGGCCACATCTTTTTTTTCCCCAGAACACAGTGTTGCAAGGCCTGTGCAATTTACGCAATACTGTTTACATGAGAAAATAAATGAAACCAAAACCAGAGTAGCTCACAGAATTTGCATAAATATTTATACAAATAAATAATAATGATCGATGATCAGTAGATAGATAGATAGATAGATAGATGATAGATACATAGATGATAGATAGATAGATAGATAGATGATAGATAGATAGATAGATAGATAGATGATAGATGATAGATACATAGATGATAGATACATAGATGATAGATAATAGATAGATAGATAGATAGATAGATAGATAGATAGATAGATAGAGATGCATACATACATACATACATAATAGATATATAGAGATAGATAATAGATTCATGGATAATAGATTCATAGATAGATGATAGATAAATAATGGATACATAGATAATAGATAATAGATAAATACATAGATGATTCATGGATAGTAGATAGATACATAGATAAATAGATGATAGATATATAGATAAATAGATAGGTGATTAATAAATACATAGACACATAGATAGATAATTGATAGATAATAGATAAAGAGATAATAGATACAGAGATTCATAGATGATAGATAGATAGATAGATAGATAGATAGATAGATAGATAGATGATAGGTAGAAATACACATAGGTGATACATACATACATACATACATACACACATATATATGTAATGTGTAAGAGTAATAATTAAGGATCATAAAGAATGCACAGGAGGCATTGAGGAGACAGAAGGGCAGGAGCCATGTAAATCCAGTGATCACGAATGATGTTCTCAAAAAAAGGTTTAACTCTGATAGAATTGTCAATCCACCAAAGAGGTTACAATCTAGTCTTTGTTGTAATCTTCCTTATAATAAAATCTTCACGAACTATACCTAGTTTTCCGTGTGCTAATATATGATTATTCCATAGATGTACATGCTTTGACTAAAACAAATCCGAAATGATCACATGTGTGCAAACACACACACACACACACACACACACACACACACACACACACACAATGTAGGGTGCAAAATAGATGCTTGAATATAAAGATGCCAAGTTATCATTAGAAACATTCTTACCAGCTATATAAGGGTCCTGTCAGAAAAATCTTGCTGGCATATGCAATAGTTTCTGGGTTTGATGGTTGTTTGTGGGATGGATTCCCAGGTGGGGCAGTCTCTGGGTGGTTCTTACTTCCATCTCAGCTCCAAACTTTGTCTCTGTAACTCCTTCCATGGGTATTTTGTTCGAAGAAGGAACAAAATATCCACACTTTGGTCTTCCTTATTCTTGAGTTTCTTGTGTTTTGCAAATTGTATCTTGGGTATTCTAAGTTTCTAGGCTAATACCCACTTATCAGTGAGTGCATATCATCTGTGTTCATTTGTGATTGGGTTACCTCACTCAGGATGATACCCTCCAGGTACATCCATTTGCTCAAGAATTTCATAAATTCATTGTTTTGAATAGCTGAATAGTATTCCATTGTGTAAATGTACCACATTTTCTATATCCATTCCTCTGTTGAGGGACATCTGGGTTCTTTCCAGCTTCTGGCTATTATAAATAAAGCTGCTGTGAACATAGTAGAACATGTATCCTTAGTACAAGTTGGAACATCTTCTGGGTATATGCCCAAGAGAGGTATTGCTGGATCTTCTGGTAGTACTATGTCCAAATTTCTGAGGAACCAACAGACTGATTTCCAGATGTCTTGTACCAGCTTGCAACCCCATTAGCAATGGAGGAGTGTTCCTTTCTCCAAATCCTTGCCAGCATCTGCTGTCACCTGAATTTTTGATCTTAGCCATTCTGACTGGTGTGAGGTAGAATCTCAGGGTTGTTTTGATTTTCATTTCCCTATGCCAGTGCCTGGAAAATACAGAAGTGGATGCTCACAGTCATCTATTGGATGGAACGCAGGACCCCAAATGAAAGAGCTAGAGAAAGTACTCAAGGAGCTAATGGGGGTTTGCAACCCTATAGGAGGATCAACAATATGAACTAACCAGTACCCCCCAGAACTATGTCTCTAGTAGCATACTTAGCAGAGGATGGCCTAGTTGGCCATCAATGGGAGGAGAATCTCTTGGTCTTGTGAAGATTATATGCCCCAGTACATGGGGAATGCCAGGACCAGGAAGCAGGAGTGGGTGGGTTGGGCTGGGGAAGAGTATAGGGGGCTTTAGGGGTAGCATTTAAAATGTAAATGAAGAAAATATCTAATTAAAACATAAAGAAACATTCTTACCTAGTAGAGGGATTTTAATTTAATTTTAATTTAGTTGAAATCATAACTAACAGACAGCTTCAATGTTACCTAGGTGAATTTTTATCCCTCATGTAAAAGCAAAGAAAGTGAAGCCAGGCAGCATTAAATGACCTCACATGGGCAAAGGCGCCAGTAAGGGCTCTCCTTTAGTGAGCTTCCTATTGTGCAGGACTGAACACCGGCACTCAGGCAGCCGTATTGAAACAGCCAATATATCCTTAAGCACGGAAAGGCTGACAGATGATTAGAAAGATGTAATTGCTCACAGCACGTAATTTGAAGTGTATTAGCAGCTGCTCCCATTAACACGGCCTCCTATTTCTCTGCTTCGGGATGTGAGAATTTATTAACACTGAGATAGAAATATGACAGAAGGGTACTATCATTTAGATGTTTATCTGATGACCGAGTGAGCCAGGACATTAGCCATTAGCCTCAGCAGACAGGAATAATAACCCGAGATCGCATTCCACCTACTTCCTAAACTTCCCCCATGTGGCTTATGAAGAATGGCAGTTTACTCTTTCCTAGTATCTGTCTGAGTGTCTGGAATTCTGGCCAAGGAAGGCTACAGAGTTCAAAATACTTTCAGAGTCAATAAAAGTGTTTAGAACTTCTGATAGCTACAGGAGCTCATTTGGCTGGGAGAAATTGTGGAAGGGGCAAAGCTGGCCTCTCAAAACCAAAGAAGCTAAACATGGTAAATTTTACTCCCGGTAAGAAGTAGCGGCTATTTAGAAGCCAGATACAGTTCCTTAGAGTCCCAGAAGTAATAAAAGGGCCACAAGAAGAAAAGAGAAAAAGGAGCCGTAGAATTCTGTCCTTCAACAGGGTAGGTGTAACTGCATCAGAGGCAGCACAGTCTAGAGCTAAAATCATCCCTCCTCAAACAGGAAAAAAAAAATTGACACAATAATGTGCTTAAAGCATCAGGATAATTAATGAAAATAATTTTTTCCAAAGCCAACCTAAGGAGAAAGGGAAGTCTATACTTTGTTGTTGTTGTTGTTGTTGTTGTTGTTGTTGTTGTCGTCGTCGTCTTTGTCGTCGTCGTCGCTGTTGCTGTTATTGCTGTTGCTGTGAGGGTTGAGGAGGTAAGGTTGTTGACAGGTTTTCTTCATGAAGCCCTGGCTGTCCTGGAACTCACACTGTAGACCAGACTGGCCTTTAACTCAGAGATCTACCTGAGATCTGCCTCCCAAATGCTGGATTGAAGGCTTGCATGGACACCACCCTGCTAAAAGCTTTCTGGAGTTTGTTTTGTCTCGTTTAGTTTTGTTTTGTAAGTGTAGACTTACGGAGTTAGATGAACCAACACGTACCCCGGAGAAATCATTACAGCAACCACTTTTGATTATCAGGTTGATGAAATTACTCAAAGTAAATAATGCAGAGTATTGATGTGTTAAGTTGTTCGTGTGTAAAGGCTTTTCTAGTGAGGGTTAACAGAGGATGGCCACTCGTCCTGGATGTGAGTGGAACCATTCTGTAGACGGGCACTCTGGACTGAATAAAATGGGAAAGAGGAAGTGCACACTGAATCCTAGCATTTCCTTCCTGGCTTTGAGATCCACCCAGACATGAGTTAGGAGCCTCACCCTTCGGCTGGCCACCATCGCTGACAGCTTCCCTGGTAGCCACACTTTCCCTGAGGTGAGGGAATCTAGTCACAACCTCTAAATCAAAATAAACCCTCCTTCCTTCCTTCCTTCCTTCCTTCCTTCCTTCCTTCCTTCCTTCCTTCCTCCCTCCCTCTCTCCCTCCCTCCCTTCCTTCCTTCCTCAAGGTGTTCCTCACAAAAGAAAGCACTGAACGCAATACTAATTAGTAATAGCAATGGTGATTAATAATAAGACTTAACATGACCAGAATGTTTCTTGATTCCAGTACTGTGATACTTGATCTAGGAAGCTCATCACATTTAATGCTCTCAACAGTGCTATGATGGAGCCCCAAACTGCATTTTTGCATATGATGAGGCTGAAAATAGAAGTTATGCTGATTACCTGAAAGGGTCCAGGTACAAAGACCATGATTCAGATTGTCTTTAAAAGGAAACCTTTTACTCTCTGTCAATCAGAATGTTAGCATTTTGAATTTAAGTGAGAAATGTTATTTTGTTGTTGAGAAATGGGATCATGGCTGCCAGTTCCTAGATGGTATTTGTGAACAAACTTTCTCTGTCTGTGTCTGTCTATTTCTCTTACTCCAGGTGTTTATACATTTATAGATAGATATAGACATGATAGATAGGTAGATAGATAGATAGATAGATAGATAGATAGATAGATAATAGATAGATAGATAGATAGATAGATAGATGATAGAGTATATGTATATAAATATAGATCTTATTTATATATTAAATAGATAGAAATTAATATATAAACAATCTAGAAATTAATATATTTGGTGCATAGATCCTCTCTGTAAGTGAACTGAAGCATATTAAATTCCATTTATTTTAACATAGCACAAAAAATAATTTGCACCTGAAATTTATCATTATGGAATGGGAGATATAGAACATCATGGGGAAAACAAAAGTCTCCTTGAACACCTAATTTCAGAAGTGCTATTTTGTGAACAGGATTATGAATGATAAAACTTCACCTTGTGCTTGGCTTAGTAAAAGCATTTATTAGGTCAGAGCAGATGCTGGCATGCTCATAAAGTGTCCTCCTTAAAGCCACAGTACAAAAAAGTAGCTAAATATAATGGCTCATAAAAGCCATCTACTCATAGAAAACTCCAAAACTGTTTCCAGCTCAGACGATGGTCTGGGAGTGAAGCTCAGGGCAGTACTGAGGTTGTCAAATCAGCAGCAGAGTCTCAGGTGGACAATGCTTAGCTACCACAAAATAATAAAAATGGGTCCCAATAAACTAGGTGGTGATGTAAACTGGGAAATCTGACTGGGAGGAAGAAAGTGTGCTTTCCAACTCCCCAAGTATGAAGACATCTTAGCTATGGCAAGTACCCTGGGTACCTGTGAGAGGGTTCTACTCCCTGGGCAAGCCACTCCTGTCTTGTTTATCTGTGCAGTGAAGATATGGATATACCCATCCTTCTGCCGCTGTTGATCTCTGGAAGCAGTTGGTGGAATACAGTTCACGTGCACATCCCATGCGATGTTTTTATATCCTCTCAGACACCCCAAGTTTCTAATGCTGAGGCCCCTGAACTAAATGGCTTCTGGTGATCGCCCCAGGTCTCTCACTCATTTTTCTCTTCCTAATACAATAGCAAAGGTATTTTAAGGTATTTTTTATTAGATATTTTCTTCTTTTATATTTCAAATGCTATCCCCAAAGTCCCCTATACCCTTCTCCCGCCCTGCTCCCCAACTCATTCACTCCTGCTTCCTGGCTCTAGCATTCCCCTGTACTGGGGCATATGATCTTCACAATACCAAGGGCCTCTCCTCCCATTGATGGTCTACTAGGTCATCCTCTACTACATATGCAACTAGAGACACAGCTCTGGGGGGCGGGGTATTGGTTAGTTCATACTGCTGTTCCTCCTATAGGGTTATAGACCCATTTAGCTCCTTGGGTACTTTCTCTAGCTCCTTCATTAGGGGTTCTGGTATTTTTTTAACAGAATTACAAGACTAGATTCCTGCCTTATGATCATTTCCAAGTTTAGATATCACAGCTAAATAGCTAAATAATGAAAATGATACTGGGGGTATACATGCATATTTTATGAATGTTAATAAGCATTTTTTTCATATATATATATATATGAAGAAAAAAAATATATATATATATAGTGTGTGTGTGTGTGTGTGTGTGTGTGTGTGGTATGCGTGTGTTTGTGTAGTCATAGATCCTAGTATTGTTCCCTTTTTGTAGAGACAGGGTTTCTCAGTGTCTTGAAATATACTACTTAGGCCAGGCTTGCTGGACAGGGAACATATGAGATCACCCTATATCTCTGCTTGCCCAGTGCTGTGATTGCAATTACAGCCCTCCATTCTTGGCTTTTCACATGAGTTCTAGGGTTTAATACCTAGATATGGCTAGAAACTTTCCTGACTGAGCTACTTTACCAGTCCAAACATTTTTTTTTTCATTGAGACAGATTCTTATGATGTAGCCCAGAATACCTGCACATTCAGGACTCGACAGCCCACAATACTAAGTGCTCAAATTATGGGTATGATTGATTAGGAGCCGCTGGAATTATGGGTATGATTAGGAGCTACTGGAATTATAGGTATGATTAGGAGCCACTGTCTTTTGTGTCTGACATTCCTGTTATTTGAACTGTTATTTGAACATTCATGTTATTTGAACTGACACTCTAAGGGCTTGCTCCCTTGACATGGAGACTTACCATTAGACTACACCACCTAAAGGCTCCTCTGTCTTCTAACAGTACAACAGGAGAACAACCCTCTAACATGGGGAACACTGGGGAGACAGATTCAAACAATTAATATCATAGTTCAAATAATAACTGTATATGGAAGGATACTGCCTGAGGTTGGCTTCAGTTCCCTGGTAATAATGCCTTCGTTCCAAACACTGACTCAGATTATTGAAAAAAGTAGCTAGGTAATTTAACAAAGTAAAATCATCATAAAAGGTCATAGCATAGAATATTCTTTTGAACTTTTGAGTTGTATGGCCAAATAATAGCTTTTTCCTTTAACATGTGAGCAAATTTCATCAGCAGAATGTTAGCTCTTATGAATTACAAAACTTTAATTCATTAGACTATGAAGCCTTTGAAATCTTAGTGTTACAGTATATTCCCAAAATAGTCCTGTGCGTGCGTGCGTGCGTGTGTGTGTGTGTGTGTGTGTGTGTGTGTGTGTGTGTGTGTGTGTAATCTAGAAAATTGTCCTCTTTGGAGAAGTCTAAGGTCACAAAATTTGAAGAATATATATATAATACCAATTTAAAAGATTCTTTTAATTTTTGATGTGCTGACTGGGACAATCTACATATGTATGCGGATGTTAATGACAGCCAGAAGAGGACACTGGATGCCCTGGAGCTGGACTTCCAGATTTTGTGAGCCACTACATGAATGCTAGAAACTGAAACTTCTAGGCAAGAGAAGCAGAGGTTGTTAACCATAGAGCCATCTCTCCAGCTCTGCATTATCATTCTGAAATCTGTACTGGAAGGCCTGGTTTGTTTTCATTTGAGGGGAATCTTGGGTGTTATTGAATACAGAAGGGCCCAAGTACCTCTTAAAGAAATAGCTGGAATTAGAAGCCAGCCCCATTTCCTTGTTAGAGGAAACACCTCTCTGCTCCTTTCTGCCCACAAAGAGTGTGTTCTTGCCAGAAGCACAGGATATAAGTGGTGATTGAGGACTCTGGAATTGTAATACTTGTAAAAGTCGTTGATAAATTGCTCTCGGTCCAGATAGCGCTTGACTCTCATGAAACAAAGACTGCACAAGGCCAGTGAAACATTTTAAACTTTACTGTGTAAGCATTCTCTGTCTCACCTTCAACATCATATGTTTTCTTGGCCAAATTCTTGCTAGAAAAAAATAAAATAAAATACCAATATATTTCACAGTAGATCAAAAAATTAGATAACTGCATGACTCACTGGGTAAAGTGCCCACCATACAAGCATGACCACCTAACTTTGTATGCCCAACATCCATTTAAAAATTCAGGTATAGTCATAAGAGTCCACAACCCCACGGCTAGGAAAACCAAGTCAGGAGGATCTACAGAGCTTGCTAGCAGCCAGTCTTCCAATCAGCGTGCTGCAAGCTGAGTGAAAGAGTCTGTCTCAAAGTTAAAGCAGAGAACAACCAAAGAAGATACAAACATCCAGCTCTGGCATCCATAAGTGCATGTGTACACATGCACGCATGCGCGCTCACCCCCCCCACACACACACACACCACCACCACCATCATCATCATCATCATCATAAAAATTTAAAAGACACTATTTTTCCCTAAATAAATTCAAATGAAAATATTTCTATGTGATGTGAATGGTTTGACTCGCCATGTGAGGAAGCCGAAGAATGAATAGATAGATATCAGTGTTGTCACAGGACCTGCTTCCATCCAAATGACCTATGATAAACTAATGATAGACTCTGCAATTAGCTAGATATCTACTGTGCCAGATGGGAAGTAACCTTAGCTGTATTTTTTTTCCTACCTCTTCTTTTCTCCCCACTGTGAAATAGCTACTAAACTATCTATTATTTTTCAAGAGCTGTCATGATTAACAAAAATAAACCCATGAACTTGACATTTAAAACAAACAAACGCAGGTTTAGATTTCCCAACCCTGTCAGTCAGAAATATATCATCCAAGCCTCAAATCTACATTCCTTCTGAGAGGCCCCACAAAACAATCCACTTTCTGTTCCTCTGGGCTCTTTGGAGAGTTCTGGTAACAATTGGTCCCCCTTGCCTTTGACTCACAGCTGAGCTCAATTTTCTGTTTCTAGAGGCCACCATAGTCCTTGGCCTGTTGACCCCTTCTCTGCATTTAAGGAAAACAATAAGTCAAGTCTCTCCCTTACAGTGGAAAAAAGGAACCATGGTGAATTTCTTCTCCCTCACCCATTCCCTTGGAATAGCTTGGTGTTTTGCCTAATTCCTATTTTGAAATAGCAATGCATTTTGGAAAATAAAATAATAATGGGGAAACTCTTGCAAGCACGGCTGGCTAGGCTACCTGGGAACTCAGAATTAAATCTAATTCTTCTGCTTTGCCTCTAGAAAATTCAACCATCAGAACTTTAAAGAATGTGCTGATGATGTACAAATGAAAATCACTCCACTGAGGACAGGGGAAAATAAATTAACTGTCTGCAGTGGGAAAGCCTGCTCCCTAAGCAATAGCCTTGCTTCTATAAAGGGCCATATGCTTGGGGTAAGGGCAGCTATAAACCAAAGGACAAGGTCTTAGTCTCATCATGTATTTTGCTGGTGCGGTGTAGCTTATACTGTTTAGTTAATATCATATTCATCCATCTAGCTATGGGTTTTATTCAGGACTTAAATACATGAAAATGCATTTAGATTGCTGATACTGTGTGGCACAGGCATGTTCTGCGGGAGGACAATACAGTTATACAGAGGTTTATTTTCCTGCTTCTTTTTCACTCTCATTTCAATGAAATACACAATAAGTTGGAAATTTCCAGTTCCATGGGAATCCTGAAAAACATACTCTTACACAAGCACATGCAAGGTGACAGTTGACCTGCAGGCTTTTAGGGAAAAAAGAGTATTCAAGAGATTCAGTTTTCACACTGTTATTGAACCAACAGGAAAAATATAACAAAAAGTGAGGCAAACGAGTGTTTAAGCTAAAAATGAGCTTATTTAAACGTCTGTAAGACATAAGGGGAAAAAAGGATGTAGATGTAGACTATACTGTTTTTACAAGGGGAATCTCCTGTAATCTATGATGTAGATGTTAAAAATCTAGAGATGAATATTTGCAAATACTGCAACTATCAGAGTAAAGCTGCTTTATGATTACATTTAGGCACATATGTATTACACAAAGACAAAAATTGTGTACACAATGTCTTCCAATTCTTTGACTCCCCAAAGGGGTCTGTATGACCAATCCCTGCATGTCTACATACTCCCAACAAATCAGAGTGGTTTTAGAGAGTAAATGACTACCTTGTTCTATAACCCAATATCATCCCTCCCTCTCCTCCCAGGACCCCTCATATAAGTCATCCACCACTCCCCTTAGAAGGGGAAACCCCCTCTGGGTTTCAACACCCCTGCAAACACCCATCCCACTCCACACCCCATTGCACCCCAAACATCAAGTTTCGACAGGACAAAGCACATCCTCTCCCACTGAGACCAGCAGACATTGCTCTTAACCACTGAGTCAGTGACTCTGTGTTCTTATAGCTTCTATTCCTTCTTAGCTTTCCATCTCTCTGCCATGTGCACAACACTTAAACAAGTTGGCTGGGCCACAGATTCAGCTCATTTGGAGGAGTACTTGCCTGCCAGGCATAAAGACCTGGGTATGCTTCCCAGCAGCACACAAGCCACGAGTGGTGGCTGATGCCTATAATCCCAGCATTCAGAGTCAGAGACTCAGGGATCAGAAGTTGTAAATCAACTTTGGCTACTGTCCTTGGGTCCAACTTGACACAGGTTAGAGTCATTTGAGTAGAAGAAAGTTTAACTGAGAAAATGTCTCAACTGCGTTGGCCTGTAGGCAAGCCTAAAGGTCATTTTCTTGATTAAGGTTTGGTGTGAGTGGGGTCAGCTCACATGGGTTGGTGCTATCCCCTGGCAGGGAATAAAAAAATAGGGTTTGTTTAAGAAAGGAGCAAGACAACAATCTACAGACCTCCCTGCCTCGGTTCCTGTCTGGAGGTTTTCTTGCCTTGTGTTCCTGTCCTGAGTCTCCCCAATGATGGACTAAAACCAGTAAGATGAAATAAACCTTTTTCTTCCTATGTTGCTTTTGGTCCTGGTGTTTTATCACAGCAATAGAAACACAAACTGAAACAAATACATTCCAAGTCTGAGGCCACCCTGGGCTACATTGAATCTTGTCTCAACATAGAAAAACAAAAACAAAAACCTTAACCTAGTTAGCACAAAGGCATGGCATGAGGCTGGGACTGTAAGACCCTCTGTCTTCTTAGTGATGTATACAATTATTTCTGCCGAGGTGGGGGGAACCCTACTCAGTAATATTCAGAGAGTAAATCTCTCTGTTGCTCTGGTAGGTTTGGTCTGTTTTCTTGTTTCACTATAAACTGGGTTGGCTGTACTCTCTGCCTCTTGTAATGAAAAGTAAGCCTATGAAGTCCCTGCCAGTGAGCTTGTTCTCCATTAGATGCTTCATAACTGCTACTTCTCTTAAGTTATTATAGTTAACTCAATCATAATCATGAGGTCTCAAATATGAAGAATGACATATTCTAAGATGTGCAAAGCATTATTGTATTAATATTCTTCAGACAAACAGAACCAGTCCTGTATGAGGGCAGCAAGAGAAAGGGGGCATATACATTTAAGAGAGAAAGAAGAGAGACAAGATTGATTGAGGAGACAGTGTCTTAGTTGGGGTTTCTATTACTGGACAAACGTTATGACCAAGAAGCAAGTTGGAGAGGAAAGGGTTTATACAGCTTACACTTCCACATTGTTGTTCATCACCAAAGGAAGTCAGGACAGGAACTCAGGCATGTCAGGAACTTGGAGGCAGGAGCTGATGCAGAGGCTATGGAGGGATGTTACTTACTGGCTTGCTTCTTCTGGATTGCTCAGCTTGCTCTCTTATAGAACCCAGGACTACCAGTTCAGGGATGGCACCATGCACAATGGGCCCTCTCACCCTTGATCACTAATTGAGAAATTCCTTAGAGCTGGATTTCAAGGAGGCATTTCCCCAAGGGAGGCTCCTTTCTCTGTGATAACTCTAGCTTGTGTCTAGTTGACACACAAAACCAGCCAGTACACTGAGATTGTAGCAATTTACTCACGCAATTCTCTAGACAGATAAATCCAGTGCAGTGGCTGCTCCAGGCTGGAGAACCAATAAGATGATGATTTAACTCAGTCCTAAGTTGTAGGTCTAAGGACCTGGGTAGGGATAATTCTATTGATTTAAGTTCCAAGCTACCAAGGTCTGAGCATCTTTGCCTCTGATGTCAAAGCTCCAGGTAAGATGGATATCTCAACTCAAAGAGTAGTGAGAGAGGAAAGCCCACCTCTCTCTCCCTTTCTCTTCTACTGACACCTGCAGAGGACTGGAAGACAAAACCCCACATTGGTGATGGTGAATCTTCTTTTCAAGATTTATTAACTCAAATCTTTAAACACCCTCATAGACAGACTCAGACTTTTAAGCAACTATCTGAACCTAGGCAAATCATATAAACTCAACCGTCACTTCAAAAAGTCAAAAGCTGTAGTGTTCAGCACTGGAATTCGTAGCAAGACATGCTCATTAAACCCAAATAGGGAAAGTTTCCAAGGGTTACCACAGTGACACAGTTATTTTTGTTCTGTCACCGAACGGAAAGTAGCAAGAAGAGTCAAGAGCCTGCTACTGTGGAATATGGAAGAAGTAAGCTCACAGGTTTTGGGGTGCAGTTGCTTGCTCACACATCTTG
Organism: Mus minutoides; assembly: GCA_902729485.2. Taxonomy (NCBI): domain Eukaryota; kingdom Metazoa; phylum Chordata; class Mammalia; order Rodentia; family Muridae; genus Mus; species Mus minutoides. Next base: position 52,018 of record LR750461.1, on the reverse strand, counting down.
ATTGGCTGCACCCATCATCTGCAAATTAAGTGGTGTTTTCCCAGTAGGCAGTGGGAACCCACAGCCAATGGGCACGTTTTCTGCTATGCTGATATATTCTGAGGAAATACTAACATGGAGGATTAAAAAAAAAAAAAAAACAACAAAACTTGTGCCAAGTATCTCTCCCATGTTCTGATTTGGTCAATTTTTATCTATTTTGTGGTTCACAGAGATGTTTTACAAGCTGGATTTATATTCAGTTCTAAGATTCCCCCATCACAACCCATTTGCCAGGAAGGTCATTTTTCACAGCATCAGCAATTAGTCTAGAGACTTCCAGTGGATCTGGAGAGAAATAATTGTGGCTTGTAGAAAGATATTGTAAATGGAAATGGAAATAAATGGCTGAACCCAAGGAATATTTATGAGGTACCACTGCAGCTTGAGTGATTGATTACATGCCAGGGCAGAAAGGAAAGGAGAAGTATCAAGGATGCCTGCCAGATGCCTCAGTCCTCAAAATATTTAGCAGATATGCATCCATATACACAGAGAGGATAAACATGCAGCACGTTAATATTAAAGAGAATGCAAAACCAAATAATCCTATAAACATTACACACACCATCAAACACCTTCATATCATTAAGATGACTTCGGTGTCAAACTTGGAAATAATTTTAAAAGAAAACAACAATAATTAGTTTCTTTTTTAAAAAATCCATATAGTTGAGAAATTGTACCTATTTTTTAGGAACTTTAGATTTCCATAGTAATATTTTATTTGGGCTTTGATGCAATCATCCGAGTACAGATGTTTTATTTAACATTTAGCAGTCCCATTGCATCTGATCACTCAGCACCACAGTTCTTAAGAATTCATTGATTTTATTCATGTAAAAGTTATTCCTCTTCTCCAAGTAGATTCTCCACTGCTCGTTCATCCTAATGCCTGCTCACTCATGCACAAGAGAACATCTTAAGTAACACTCAGAATATTATCTATGCTTCATAATATTCACACACGCACGGGCAGTGGGAATTCAAAGGATCCTTGTAAGCATCTGGGGAGCAATAGATGAGAAATAAGCAAAGCTTAAAATTAGGATGCTATGCGCAGTCCTGAAAAAAATCTAGACAATAATTGCACATAGAGTGAATTCCTAAGATGATGTAAGAATAATACAGTGTGAGACACCTGTGAAATCTGTGCCCTCGGGAGGGGCATAAATGGGACTGTCTTGCATTGCCTGATCTGGTAACAAAAGAAATGCACAATGCAGATTTCTCTAATGCAAATGGAGGAGAATGTGAGTCAGTGCTTTGGGAATGCTCAGTCAGTAAAGTGCTTGCCTGGCAGACTTAAATGCCTGCATTGAATGCCTAGAGGCCATCTGAAAAGCAAAAGCTTGAAATCCCAACACTGAGGACACAGAAGCAGGCTATGTGGCCTGCTTCATGCCAAGGAGAGAGGGAGTCTCATAAAACAGTTATGTGGCAGTTTGGGAGGAACAACCCTATGGTTGGTTTGCGCACCTGCACCCGTGTAAACATCAACACCCAATATACGCACACACATATGCACATGCACACATGCTTGTGCTCTCAAACAAAACAAAGGCTCTTTCCCTAGATACAGTTAGAAAACATTTAACACAAGCCATTAACCATGTTTTTCTAATTACCTTGGTAAGATGATTACTCTAGTTAAACAATGCATGCATTGACCTTCCTACATCTTCTGCACTCTATAGTAAAGCTTTCAACTCCTTAAGTGTTCCAAAGAAGCCAAATTAGAGGCAGGAGATAATTGTTTAACCCAGGACACCTTTAGGATACTCTGTTGACTCATTTTTACTTAACCCAAAAGTATCACAAGAGATCTAAAAATAAACACCTTGAGCTATCACTAATATAAAAAATCTTTGAGACAAATTATGTATCAGCAATTATTAGAATTTACAGGTTTGACTGGTAAATTGGTAATCAAATGTCACAGAAGCCCAGAATTTCTGATTTAAAACATCTAGAATAAATGTACAAGAAAGCTTGGCTAAAATGTAAGCCCCCGTCCAGTTCCTAGTATTTAAAGCAAACAAATCATTTCCAGTGCTGGACTTAAGAATGTGCTCTGGAAGTCTTCAGAACTGCAATATAAAACTGTTATACATCTGTCCCAAAAGGCCATTAGGTTAACAGTGACATCCCATGTCATTCTCCACAAAGCAACACCCATCTTTGCACAGTGCTGCAATCCTGAGAGTACACCACAGCCATTAAAGATTAAACAGAGCCATAGCAGAGACATCTAGCCTGGAGTCTCAGAGGCAAAGTTGATCCATTTTCAGAAAGTTTTGCCAAGGACAAGTAATGCCTCATGATTCCTAGCAGTTACTTTGTGAAATTGCAAATGTTTGTACCAGAGAGTGGAATACCATTATAGATCGCATAACTTAACTTATAGAGAGCAGGAACATGGAGAAGAAAAGGCAGCTCTATGAACTCACAGGATACCGTACAGAACTGTCATTCCAGGGTTTGATTCATCCATCCAATTGTTACAGAGATTACAATGAAAATATTGGCTTGTTAGCTAATTGTGGATTAACTCAAGAACTATTTTGCTAGTAAAAACAATGTGTGGCAGAGAGTGCCATTTTCATACTGAAACTCACACAGGTGGCTATAGACACAGCAAGAGGCTTCTTCCTTGAGACCCTCATGAGCAAGCAAACAAGAGTGGCTGTCATTAAGTAAATCTGCTCTCCCAGCGCAAGTATCTGCTCAACAGCTGTCAAAATCTCCAAATACCTGGTCCTTTATCCATTCTAAGCTGCACTTTCGAGGACACATTCTGTGTTTTCTTAGTCGTTGGCTTCTGGCTCTGCCCAGTATCTTAGACTAGATATCATCAAGTAAACTCACTAGAAATGTGATTTCTATTAGTAGAAACTACATGTGTCTATACTAGATGATGAGATAAATCTGTCAGAATTATAGGATGCTTTGCTCCATCTTGGTTTAGGAGTGTGTAATTGACTCATAAATACAAAATGCAGGTACTTTATTTTTTTTAATAAATTCTATGTGTTTATCTGTGTGGGGGCATGTGGACATGAGTCAAGTGTCCACAAAGGCTAGAAGTGGGCACCAGATTCTCCTTCAACTATGGTTATAGATGGCTATGAACTGGGAACCAAACTCAGGTTATCTGCAAAGAACAGTATAGCCCCTTTAACCAGAGAGCCACGTTTCCAATATTATTTCTTAATACCATAATCCAACCTGCTGGTTTGTGCTTGGATCATTCCTGTATATGGCTTTTCAGTTCCAAGTTGCATTTTTCAGAATAAATATCCTGGTTTTATAGTTTGAGGATTTATGGCTGTTTGATTATTTTTAAGAATCTATAAATACTTCCATTAATTTTATATTGTTTCTTATAGTGTGTCATCATTTCTCATATTTGTGAAGCTCAGGAACGATCATTCTGTGGCTTCAAAATTGCTTCTCTGTTTTCAGTTCTACAGGGAGTTAAATTCAGAATCCTCCCATATATGTTAATTACTCTTATTTTTCACAAATTTATCATCTGTCTTCCTGTCCTCTGTGTGGATTTTTATGATTGGCATTTCCTTTCTATTTGTCAGATTTTGCAATTGCCCACACTGCCTCAATAGGCTGATAAACAAGGTCCTATGCAAATCCTCCAAAGTCCACCCCAATGCAGTCTGTGAAGGACTGCCTACTGAGATGAGTCTTCTCCTTGCTTTGATTTTCTGCTATTGTACTGCTGTACCCTATACTAATTGTATCTGTGAACGTACATTCGGTCAGTCCAATGTAGAGGCACAGTGGAAAGGGCAAAATTTAGCTGATCCAGGGGACTCTGTGCAACCACCCCATCTCCTTCCACAACACTCAACGCATAGACAGCTTTACTGATGCCTGTGGACAGAGTTCCTGTGAGACACATTGAGACATTGTCCCAAAACATTCTCAAATAATCCATGGAACCCAATGAACTGTTCTATGTGTGAACAGAACCACTGACAGGCCATATAATTTATTCTATCCAAAACTTGGTTCAAAGAAATAAGGAGATGATAGGGTTCTTTTACAAATTAATATTTTCTTTTTCTTAAGAATTTCATATATGTTATGTATTTCATATATATAATTCTTGATAATAAAGATATATATGTATGTTTGTGTATGTATATATGTGTGTGTATATATATATATATACATATATATGTATTAACTGTATATGTGTATACACACACACACACACACACACACACACACACATATATATATATATATATATATATATATATATATATATATATATATATATATACAGTTAATGTTGTCCCCATCTGCACAGGTGTGAGTGTCCATATCCTCTGGAACATGGACAGCACATAAAAAGACACATCTTCAAAAAAGAAGAATTCTCCTTCCCCCAGAAACTCTCCACTGCCAATAGTTTCTATGTAAGGGGTAGAGCCTAGGGACCATCCACTGCATCTTTGCTGGGCCTTCAGCTGGCTTAATCCTGCGCATATCTTCCTCGGTTTACTATGGTTGCTGTGATAGTGATAACCATGTCATATCCTGAAGAAAGCATCCAAAGTCAAATAAATATAATACTCAAAGGTTGGAGGGATGGCTCAGCAGTTAATCTCATCCATAAGACCTGAATTCCTAATGTCTACACCAGAAGCTCACAAATACCTTTAAGTCCAGGTCCAGGGTATCTGATCCCCCACTAGACTCTGTTGCCAGCCATAAACATGCAGCATTCACTCACACAGATGCATGCACAGGTACATATATACACACAAACAAAAGTAAAACTAATTTTAAGAAAATATATATTTTGAAAACTGCTGAGTTGTGTATAGTATTTATCTTGAGCCAGCCCCAGGGGCATGACCAAATTACATCATTCCCTCTTTCTCTTTTTCATTTTCCAGGTGGAGATTTGATGGAAGGAAGCATTCAACTATCTCTTCCTTGGCTTCCAAGAAACAGACAATAAGTCCTTTAGGCTTCTATACTCGCAGCCCCCAATTGTTCAGAGGTGGCACTTGAATTCTGACATTTGCATTTCTAGAGTACCATCTCTTCTCCAATGCCATGTGCTTAATGTCAAAACAGACACATTGTAGTGGCACAGTCTTTCAGTTTCTGCAATAAAAGTGTAACTGCCACTCTACCTAGACAAAGTCAAAGAAGTGTCCAGGGACTCTCACAGTGAGTGCTTTGCAATGAATGAGTTCTGGATCTCCATCATGTAGCTGTCTCCAAAGCAGTATTGTGTTTTTCTCCTTCCCTGAGCAGCTTTAATGACATAGAAGCAAAGGAAACATAATTTTACCATCTGTTGATTCACATAAATATGACCTGTGTAGATTTGTGTGAAAGATATGTATGTTTGCATAGGGTCAAGGATACCTGTCTGGTCAGACTTATTTAAAAGTATCTACTTAATAATAGAATAAAAACATTTGAAACATATTGAGTCAACATACATATTAGTTGCATTTTATTTCTGTGTTTTACACACACACACACACACACACACACACACACACACACAGAGAGAGAGAGAGAGAGAAAAGATAACTTTTTTCTTACCACAATGTGGGGACCTGAGATCAAACTCAAGTTGTCAAGCTTGAAGTCTGAGCCATCTCCCTGGCTGGAACATGGAGTCATGTATATAATTACATATATTAATTCTAAATTACAGAGACGATTTTCTGAAGTGATACACAGAAAATATGCGAGCAAGTTAAATTTCAGTTTCTTTTCTTTTGCACTACAGTGAGTGCAAATCAGTATTCTATATGTCTCCAGTAGAAAACAGAGTCCATAATGTAAAGTCTGTCATAGTTTCTGTTTTTTATTTTTATCTATTGTAGAAAGCAGTCCTTGGCACACAACTCTTAGCTCTGAGCCTAACACTCAGAAAGCAGAGGCAGGGAGGTAAGATTTCAGTTTAAGACTAGCTTGAACAACACAATAAGTTTTGGGCCAACCTAGGTGATGACAGACACCAAATCTCAAAACAGGAAGGGAAGAGAGATTCCCTTTGCTTCTCACTAATATAATATTAATATAATTACCCTTTATTCTGTGTTACCATACCACCTCTTTTTTTTTACATAATGATGTGTTGCTGGGGCCTAATATTCTCACTGAGCAATGGAAGCCCTCCCCCATTTGCCATCTATTAAAGAACCAAGTAGAGAAAACTTGCATATATTAAGAGGATGAATAAATTCACAGGTGTAAATGGAAACATTCCCAACTCATAATTCAAGATGATAAGGAGGAAATTACCAGAATTAAAACTGGTTCCTAAGGCTAAGACTTTCCCATCCTGTTAGAACAGCAAGATGGAAGTGCTAACTAGTTCAAGAACACTTGCCAGCTTAAGAAATCCCACCAAGACAGCTGTTTCTTACACCCTGAACAGGTCACTGCTTGGTGCACCCACGTATATACCAGTTTAGGATTTCTCTTCCATAGTGTGCTTCCTCCAACACCAATGTATTAAGTCACAGGGACTAAGGATTAAATCAAGATATGCCTAGAATATTATTAAGCATATACAACTTGCATACAAGGTCAAAATTCAGCCCCAAGTTCGATGATTGGGTGCTGATTTTAGATATAAGCTTCAAGGAAACATCGTTTTCAAAGGCTTTTTCCAGTTTTGTGAGGCTAACATGAGGTGTGCACATTTGCCTGGACAAATTGATACTTCATAAGTAGCTCATGGGCTGAAAGAGTCCATGCTACCGTCTCGCTGGCAAGAACGGACGCGGACACCAGAATCCTTCTGCAGCAAATCTTTATTACATCATGCGGAGGAAGAGAGCGAGCCCAAGATGGGTCCCACTTATATACACCTCAGTGAGATGTGTGTCGTCAGGATTGGCTGACTGCCCATTACCTCAAGTTATGCCCCGGGATGGGCAGTGACTTACGTGGCTTTGTAACAAGCGCATGTGCACTGAACTTGTTTGCTTGTCCCAGGCTGGGGGTGGTGACAGGATGTCTGAGCCATTTTGGAATGGCGGCAGAACCAGCTCGGGCATGGCTCTCTACAATGGGCAGATATGTGGTATCTGCTTGGTCCATCTGGAAGCATTTATGGTAGATGAAGGAGGGGTCTGATTCCCCATACTCCTGCTTGCTGATCCACATTTGTTTGAAGGTGGACAGTGAACCCAGGATGGAGCTAGCAATCAAACCTGAGTATTTGTGCTCAGCGGTAGCAATGATCTTGATTTTCATGATCTTGATACACAGTAATCTTATGAATACCCTGGGATCCCTGCCTAGAGAACAAGGCTGGAGAATACCTATGGACACTGGAATTGTTCATTGGCAATGGTGATCCTCTGCCCACCAGAAAGCTTGTAGCCATTCTCCAAGAAGGAGATATCAGTGGCTTTGGTTTTCAGTGGCTCTTTCTGAGGCCTGTGGGTCCATGAGTAGAACTCTCAAGCTACTTCTCCAGTACCATGTCTGCCTGTATGCTGCCAGGGGAAAATGGCCTAACCTCTACAACTGTAAGCAAGCCTCAATTAAATAATTGCCTTGGAAAGAGTTACTGTAGCCATGGTGCCTCTTCACAGCAACAGAACACTGACTAAGATAATCACCATAAAAGGGAAAGTCTTCCCGGGATCAATCAATAGACCAGGCTGAAGTCATGCCAAAGGCAAAGTGTGTATCTTGGTTAAACACTCCGAAAGTAAAATGTGTAATAAATAAATAAATGCATTGCTTTTAAAGGGGGTTTTAGAAGGACCTAAGCTATTTGTTTGATCTCCATCAAGTACTATAATATTATGGTCATAAAATGGAAGTATGAATGAGTGTTTTCAAAGGCATATGGGCTGTGGGTAATTACAACAACTAGAACTTTCACCCCTGGGTTCATCCTTGGTAAAAGCTGCTAAGCACAGACCTGTGTGTATTATTTCAGTTTATACAATCTCTTATTAAAAATGAAAGTAGAATGCGATCATCACACAACTAATGGATCTCTTAAGCTATCACTTCAATGAATTGTGGCTAATTAAAGTGTGAAGACAAAGAAAAGAACACACAAAAAAAAGGAATGTGTCTGGATGTCAGCGGCAGGAGACAACAGAACACCTCAGGCTGTCCAGGGTGATGTCACATGGGAACGTGGACTTGACAGGGAAAGGACATGAGACACAGAAGCAAAACTGGGTGGGATGGAACTGAGATCCAGTTATTTCAGCATCTTTCTCTGACCTCCCTTGCCCCTAAATCATCTTGAGAGGTAGATTTGATGTCCTCCTTGGCATGGGGGAGGATTGTGCAATGTCTTATGGTCTCTTTCCCTGTGCAGCATGTGAAAACAGGATCTCTGGCCTTCAAATCTTGGGAGCATGAGTTTTATTCACATAGCTAAATTTCAATGAATTTATATGATTTTTTTGTTGATTTATGACAAACAAAAACACTTGCATATGAATAGAATTTTTTGTTAAGAGGCTTTTAATTGTTCAGATTTTAGGGATATCATAATGGTTTTGACTCTGCCTATTACTGCTTTCTGCAAATATGCAAATGTAAGTCCAGACTAGGCAAATCTGTTCTGCCATATGATTTTAAATGTTATGTAAACAGTCAACTTGAAGACTGTTGCAGGCTAAAGTGTTTGTGATCTGGCCTTTTAGAATAGAAAGGTTACTGACTACCTGTATGCATGTTACCCTCTCTTTTAAAAATCTCAATGTCTGGGTGGCTTTTAAGTGAAACAAGAACATTCAATGGCTGAACACTTCCACATGACCATAGCAGAGGAGGGAATGACAGATACTCTCAGTTATTATCTGGATTAAATACATATCTAGGAAATTGCTAACACACACTTCCGCTTTGTCTATGAGAGCATAACATGTAAGGGAGTGAGTGATATTAGTGAGTAAATCCTGCCTTGAGTGTGGATAACATTATACAGTAAGCTGGGAGCGTGGATAGAACAAAAATGGAAAGAGAGCAAGCTGTCAGCTAGACTGATGTTTAGTAGGTGTGGTTTTTGCTACTCTCATGGCCTATAGATTCCAGTCTTTAAACAAAGACTTAGACTAGTTGGTCCCCAGGGTCTCCTAAGCTTTCATCCATAGACAGGGGTTTGACTAGAGCTTGCATAGACATTCTCTGGATCTCCTCATGCTGAGATGTACAGGTCAGAGGCTAACTCTGTCTCTGTAACCTGCACACAGGAACTTCTCAGCCGCGGATCATTTGAGACAATCTATCAACCCCCTCCCCAGACTCACACACACGCCTTAAAGCTAACTACACTCTCTACTTTCTGTTCCTGTGGATAAGTCTGACTAATATGGATGGTGTCCCATTTTGAAATGTTAACTTAAAAGCTATCTTGATATCACAATTTTTCTCTTCTTGAATACAATTTTAGTATGATAATTGGCTTAAAATTTTTTCATGATACTAACACTGGACTTCATGAAATTCTCCAATGGTTTTAAAATATGCTTTATATATACAACATCTGCATCACTTAGTAAAGCCTGCACCTTACCAAGTTCATTATATACTGATATTAATATAAAGAGTATTTACAATAGAATTTTTATTTTGATAAGTCACTGACACTATTGTGACATTTAGGTCAAGGTCTTAGCACAGTCCAAAAAACAGGGCCAAAGAATCTAGACATATAGTGGTACTGCATCCCAAGGAGAGTGATTATGTTCAAAGGCAGCACAGTAGTAGAATGCGCTTATGTGCCATTTACTGATGCAGTAGGATGTGCTTATGTGTTATTTAGTGATGATATGACCAAAAGGATCAAATGCTATAGCTTGGTGCTAGGATAATAGGTGTGTTTTAAAAGGCAGGCTTGATGAAGTTAACAATTCACACATCTGAATTTAGAAAAACCTAGTACTTCCGGTTGACACTAGCAAGTCTTCTTTCACCAGAAACATTCTGATCTTTGTTTTCTTCCTATGAAGCCTACACAAACTCCCATACAAGTCATGACATCACCGAGAACAAAGGGGTGACAGTAGTGGGTGGCATGCTTAGCAATCTGACAGGGAACTTACTTTCTCCACATCTTTTGCCATTTCCAGAGCCAAGTGGAGACCTCAAACTCACCTGCCTGTCACTTCCTGGACCTGCTGCTGTTGCAACCCTGGACACTGATTAATGAGGGACACTTTGAATGGCTGATTCTTACACACAGGCAGACATACCAAGGCATTATCCTACTCAGAAATGGCACCCACTTGATTCAACCAAGCACACCCAAAGCATGGCTCAAGAATGAGGCTGTAGAGTGGAGAAGTAGAGAGAAATGGAGTAAAGAGAAAGACAGCTGTTGTTTAGAGGCTCCATCAGGACTCTCTTGCCTCCCTCACCACCATAGGTCCTTCACCACCTAGCTCAGACAGAAGTAAGCCATCTATGTGGTAGAACAGACCAAAACCATGATGACATTGAGAATAGACAAGGCAAACCTGATCCTTCAGACCACCTGTCACTCAGCGAGAGTAACTGTCTCACTGAATTGAAGCAGCAGAAAACCGACGAGAGAAGTTGACGATCACTTCTCTGCCCTGAGCACAGATGAAAGGCGGCGGGGACTACCTCTGTGTCCTCTTGTTCCCAGCCTCCACATGAGGATAACATGATCATCAAAATTTGGAAAAACAAAGGTGAGAGCTCTTGGGAGAGAAACTCCAAAGCTCCATGTGAGCTATAAATAAGGGCCAAACCAATCATTTATGGCTCTTCACAGTTATTAGTGATAGCTATGCTTCTATTCTGCCAAAAAGATGCCCTTGAACATACTATAGAGGAAACAAAACATGGGTGAATACACACACACACACACACACACACACACACACACACATGCATATACACACATGTGCACACACATGCATACACACACATGCATGTACACACAGGAATACACACACAGGCATACACACACATGCATACACATACATGCACACACACACACACACACACACACACACATATATATACTCACATTTTATATAGTCTACATATACACATACACATGAACACACACACACACATACACACACACACATTTGCATACATACACATGCATACACATACCTGCATACAAACATGCATACACATATGTGCATATACACACATACATATTCAAATTTCTTTTTTATATATTATACATATATTATATACTGTGTATTACTTATTGAAGCAGGAGCAAACTATCTTTAAATATTACAGAAAGGGTTTATAGTCAAAAAAATTATAAGCTGCTCACATATTACAATGAAATCAGATGCTAGAGTTAAGGGGAAATGAGGGTTAACATGGGGAGAACAGAAATACTAGTGATGAGAAAGGAAGAGTTCCCAGTTGAGTACATGATAGCCAACAGAACCAGAGGTAGCTAGGCTCTGAGAAACAAGGGCAGTGTTGATGAGCTGGCTAGCTAGCTAGCATCCATGAAACCATCCTCACTAATCTCACATGGGAAACAGTATCTATAATGGTTTAAATAACAATTGTCACTATATACTCTTACATATGAATGCTTGGTCCTCCGCTAGTGGAACTGTTTAGGAAGGATTAGGACCTGTAGCCTTGTTGGAAGAGGTATGTGACTGGTTAGCTTTGAGGTTTCAAAGAAGAACCCCCCCTCTCCTCCTCCTCCTCCTCCTTCTTCTCCTTCTTTTCTCCGTTTCTCTCTGTTTCTCTCTGTTTCTCTCTCTCTCTCTCTCTCTCTCTCTCTCTCTCTCTCTCTCTCTCTCTCTCTCTCTCCCCTTGTCNAGGCTGTCCAGGGTGATGTCACATGGGAACGTGGACTTGACAGGGAAAGGACATGAGACACAGAAGCAAAACTGGGTGGGATGGAACTGAGATCCAGTTATTTCAGCATCTTTCTCTGACCTCCCTTGCCCCTAAATCATCTTGAGAGGTAGATTTGATGTCCTCCTTGGCATGGGGGAGGATTGTGCAATGTCTTATGTTCTCTTTCCCTGTGCAGCATGTGAAAACAGGATCTCTGGCCTTCAAATCTTGGGAGCATGAGTTTTATTCACATAGCTAAATTTCAATGAATTTATATGATTTTTTTGTTGATTTATGACAAACGAAAACACTTGCATATGAATAGAATTTTTTGTTAAGAGGCTTTTAATTGTTCAGATTTTAGGGATATCATAATGGTTTTGACTCTGCCTATTACTGCTTTCTGCAAATATGCAAATGTAAGTCCAGACTAGGCAAATCTGTTCTGCCATATGATTTTAAATGTTATGTAAACAGTCAACTTGAAGACTGTTGCAGGCTAAAGTGTTTGTGATCTGGCCTTTTAGAATAGAAAGGTTACTGACTACCTGTATGCATGTTACCCTCTCTTTTAAAAATCTCAATGTCTGGGTGGCTTTTAAGTGAAACAAGAACATTCAATGGCTGAACACTTCCACATGACCATAGCAGAGGAGGGAATGACAGATACTCTCAGTTATTATCTGGATTAAATACATATCTAGGAAATTGCTAACACACACTTCCGCTTTGTCTATGAGAGCATAACATGTAAGGGAGTGAGTGATATTAGTGAGTAAATCCTGCCTTGAGTGTGGATAACATTATACAGTAAGCTGGGAGCATGGATAGAACAAAAATGGAAAAAGCAAGCTGTCGGCTAGACTGATGTTTAGTAGGTGTGGTTTTTGCTACCCCCATGGCCTATAGATTCCAGTCTTTAAACAAAGACTTAGACTAGTTGGTCCCCAGGGTCTTCTAAGCTTTCATCCATAGACAGGGGTTTGACTAGAGCTTGCATAGACATCCTCTGGATCCCCTCGTGCTGAGATGTGCAGGTCAGAGGCTGACTCTGTCTCTGTAATCTGCACACAGGAACTTCTCAGCCACGGATCATTTGAGACAATCTATCAACCCCCTCCCCAGACTCACACACACGCCTTAAAGCTAACTACACTCTCTACTTTCTGTTCCTGTGGATAAGTCTGACTAATATGGATGGTGTCCCATTTTGAAATGTTAACTTAAAAGCTATCTTGATATCACAATTTTTCTCTTCTTGAATACAATTTTAGTATGATAATTGGCTTAAAATTTTTTCATGATACTAACACGGGACTTCATGAAATTCTCCAATGATTTTAAAATATGCTTCTATATACAATATCTGAGTCACTTAGTAAAGCCTGCACCTTACCAAGTTCATTATATACTGATATTAATATAAAGAGTATTTACAATAGAATTTTTACTTTGATAAGACACTGACACTATTGTGACATTTAGGTCAAGGTCTTAGCACAGTCCAAGAAACAGGGCCAAAGAATCTAGACATATAGTGGTACTGCATCCCAAGGAAAGTGATTATGTTCAAAGGCAGCACCGTAGTAGAATGCACTTATGTGCCATTTACTGATGCAGTAGGATGTGCTTATGTGTTATTTAGTGATGATATGACCAAAAGGATCAAATGCTATAGCTTGGTGCTAGGATAATAGGTGTGTTTTAAAAGGCAAGCTTGATGAAGTTAACAATTCACACATCTGAATTTAGAAAAACCTAGTACTTCCGGTTGACACTAGCAAGTCTTCTTTCACCAGAAACATTCTGATCTTTGTTTCCTTCCTATGAAGCCTACAAAAACTCCCATACAAGTCATGACATCTCCGAGAACAAAGGGGTGACAGTAGCGGGTGGCATGCTTAGCAATCTGACAGGGAACTTACTTTCTCCACATCTTTTGCCGTTTCCAGAGCCAAGTGGAGACCTCAAACTCACCTGCCTGTCACTTCCTGGACCTGCTGCTGTTGCAACCCTGGACACTGATTAATGAGGGACACTTTGAATGGCTGATTCTTACACACAGGCAGACATACCAAGGCATTATCTGACTCAGAAATGGCACCCACTTGATTCAACCAAGCACACCCAAAGCATGGCTCAAGAATGAGGCTGTAGAGTGGAGAAGTAGAGAGAAATGGAGTAAAGAGAAAGACAGCTGTTGTTTAGAGGCGCCATCAGAACTCTCTTGCCTCCCTCACCACCATAGGTCCTTCACCACCTAGCTCAGACAGAAGTAAGCCATCTATGTGGTAGAACAGACCAAAACCATGATGACATTGAGAATAGACAAGGCAAACCTGATCCTTCAGACCACCTGTCACTCAGTGAGAGTAACTGTCTCACTGAATTGAAGCAGCAGAAAACTGGCGGATGCCACTCTCTTTGTGAGAGAAGTTGACGATCACTTCTCTGCCCTGAGCACAGATGAAAGGAGGCTGGGATTACCTCTGTGTCCTCTTGTTCCCAGCCTCCACATGAGGATAACTTGATCATCAAAATTTGGAAAAACAAAGGTGAGAGCTCTTGGGAGAGAAACTCCAAAGCTCCATGTGAGCTATAAATAAGGGCCAAACCAATCATTTATGGCTGTTCACAGTTATTAGTGATAGCTATGCTTTTATTCTGCCAAAAAGATGCCCTTGAACATACTATAGAGGAAACAAAGCATGGGTGAATACACACACACACACACACACACACACACACACACATGCATACACACACGTTCACACACATGCATACACACACATGCATGTACACACAGGCATACACACACATGCATACACATACATGCACACACACACACACACACACACACATATATATATATATATATATATATATATATATATATATATATACTCACATTTTATATAGTCTACATATACACATACACATGAACACACACACACACATATATACACACACACACTTGCATACATACACATGCATACACACACCTGCATACATACATGCATACACATATGTGCATATACACACATACATATTCAAATTTCTTTTTTTATATATTATACATATATTATATACTGTGTATTACTTATTGAAGCAGGAGCAAACTATCTTTAAATATTACAGAAAGGGTTTATAGTCAAAAAAATTATAAGCTGCTCACATATTACAATGAAAGCAGATGCTAGAGCTAAGGGGCAATGAGGGTTAACATGGGGAGAACAGGAATACTAGTGATGAGAAAGGAAGAGTTCCCAGTTGAGTACGTGATAGCCAACAGAACCAGAGGTAGCTAGGCTCTGAGAAACAAGGGCAGTGTTGATGAGCTGGCTAGCTAGCTAGCATCCATGAAACCATCCTCACTAATCTCACATGGGAAACAGTATCTATAATGGTTTAAATAACAATGGTCACTATATACTCTTACGTATGAATGCTTGGTTCTCCGCTAGTGGAACTGTTTAGGAAGGATTAGGACCTGTAGCCTTGTTGGAAGAGGTATGTGACTGGTTAGCTTTGAGGTTTCAAAGAAGAACCCTCCCTCTCCTCCTCCCCCTCCTCTCCCTCCTCCTTCTTCTCCTTCTTTTCTCTGTTTCTCTGTTTCTCTCTGTTTCTCTCTGTTTCTCTCTGTTTCTCTCTGTTTCTCTCTCTCTCTCTCTCTCTCTCTCTCTCTCCCCTTGTGAAACAGAATGTAAGCTTTCAGTCCCATGCCTGTCTGCCTACATCCTGCTCCCTACCATGATGATAATGGACTAAGCCTCTGAAACTATAATATAAGCAAGCCTTCAATTAATACTTTCTTTTACAAGAGTTGCTTTGTCCGTGATGTCTCTTTTTTTTTCATTTTTTATTAGATATTTTCTTCATTTACATTTCACATATTCTCCCAAAAATCCCCTAAACCCTCCCCCATCCCCCACCCTGCTCCCCTACAGCAACAGAACAGGGACTAAGATAGGAATAGTATGAGAGGTAGGGTATTGCTGTGAAAGTCCTGACCATGTTGTTTGGAAGAATATAGAAAACTTTGGGAGTTTGGGCTTAAAAGGTGGTTGAATGATTTAAGCAGAGCTTAATGGGCAATCCAACTAGGAGTATGGAAGACAGTAGAATTGAGGACAAGGTGGGCTGTGGAAGTCTGGCTCAAGAAGCTTCAGAGGAAAAAAAATATTATTGGCTGACCTACAGTCCATTCTTGTGGTATTTTGGCAAAGAATATGACTGCTCTTTTGCCATTTTCTGAGGCTAAATTGAAGAGTCTTGAATTAATGACATTGGTCAGAGGAGATTTTAGGATAGCCTAGTATTGATTGTATAATAAGTTTATTAGTGATCACTCTTATGAGATCTACGGTGAAATGGAACAAACAAGGTGCAGAGATATACAAAGGGCACAGCCTGAGGAGAAAAGAAGCACCAGGAAATATAATGTTGGAAGTTCTGTGTTCAAGGAAGATAAAAGTTTAAAGAAAAGCTTATTTCAAATAGAAGGTACCCTCAGAGCCAGAATCACCCAGCCAAGCTTCCAAGGTGTGAAAAAAGAGTTAAAGGAAAACTTAAGCAGCAAAGGAAACTATCAACAATCAAGGCTTATGCAAAATTAAGTCAAGGATGGGTCCGGGTCCTAGCTTCAGCCATATATTTCTGGATTTAGATTCAAGAAGTATACAGAAGATGATTGGAGATACTCCCTCCATAGTTAAGGAAGTCACCAAGGTAACACATTACAAGGAAGCCCAGAATGGATGCCTAGAGAGGGAAAAGTCAGTAGCTAAGTATAGTTAATATTAGTATTTTAAATTATTAAATATACCTATAATTAATATAAGTTTTATGAATAGAAATTGTTATATTTGCAGGGTATGAATGTAGTAATACTAATTGTGATCAAGAGTTAATAAAAGCCAATGCTTATATCACTGTATTCAAATACCCAGAAGTCTAATTGAAGAAATCTAAAGAGCGGCTATTGGGCCATACAATTTCTCATGTACATCATGCAGTATGTATCCACACATAACCAAGTTTTAAATTCAGTGATGATTTCTTGAAACTTGGCCGTCACTGGCCAGGAAAACAAAATGTTTCAATTCCCAAAAGTACTATATATTTGGAATATTATTTTTAGATAAAGTCTGATGGTGCTCTGATGAGGAGGAGAGCATGTACCTTTATGCTCTGCAAGTCAAATATGCTCATGGCCATAGGCAGCCCTCACAGTTGGGTGTATAAGCACACTACTACTTTAAATAATTTGGGTGGAAGTTTGTCTACTTATTTCCCTATTGTTGGAGATGAGCTATTATTTCTCTATTCAAACCATTCCATTCCAGTGTTGCCCTTTCAAAGAAAGGTAGACCATCAACTCAAGTGCCATACAGGAAAATAAAATATTATCCTAGCGTGATAGAAGAGATTCCAACACTGAGAAGTAACTGGTAGAATGTGTATGCATACCTAGCACTCATTAGACACTAACGTACTAATATAACCAATACAATAGAATGAAGACTCCCACTGGCATAATGATTGTTGTGACAATCTGGTGGAGGGAATAAATAATTAATTGTAAATTATGATACTACTAAAAATGTTGAGCAAACTCTAAACTTTAGCATAAACAAGTGTAACTCAAAAATATGATTCAGCCTTCTGGTGCCCATGTGAATTTTATGCTTTGCAGCCAGAACTCTTACACACACAGTTACTCAAATTCTGTGCTGATATATTTCTACCTATTAATTTATGTGCAGTTCCTGGAACATAGATGCCATATTGCTCATCCAAAAGATATAATGTATTACTTACATAGTCTCACCAAAGACGAGTTATTCTCAGAGCATTTCATATTTGGTAATGCTCCAGATATGAATATAGATGGGATCCTGACAGCTGTGTTCAGCAATACAGACAACATTAGAGTGGCCCAAGAGGCATCAGCAGAATCTTCAAGCCAGCCTCATTTGGTACTAGATCAGATTCCCTTGAAAATTAACAATGTAACAGTGAATTTGTAACAAGTATTCACAGGAACTCTTTGGGAAATTAAATACTTTATTATTAAAACTTGATAGTTCACAATGGAGAACATGTTAAAGTGTAACAGTCAATTTATTGTATATATTTGCAAGTGGCTTTTAGACATTTTAAAGTATTCAATAATAGGAGTTGGAGAGATGCCTTGGTTGTTAAGAGTGCATACTTTTCTTGCAGACAACTCAGGTTCAGGTTTCAGAATCCACATGGACGCTCACGATTGCCAATAATTCCAGTTCTTGGGGATTTGATGCCTCCTATGGTTTCTGTCATTCCTACACGTAAATGATTCATATAAATTAATATAGACAAACATGTACATAACAAAAATTACATAAATCAATAAAAAAACTTTTAAACTATTCAATTATAGACAAATTCCAATTACACCAAGATATGTTTCATCTCTAAAGTTTGTTAAATAACAATTATGACAATTGGTGAGACCAGGAAAATGAACACTCTTATATGTGACATAAAATGTAGAAAGTTTTATGAAGGCACAATATGTGATAATTGTAAAGACAGGCTCATATCTGAAAATTCTCATTGAGATTATAACCCAATAATATAACAACAAAATTACACAAAGTTATTCATAGAAAGAGAATAAAAAATCCCAATGTGTTTGCAAGCAATCTACATGTTCAACTTTGGATAGAAGATTGAAAATCTTTAGGGAACCTATGTGGTAGACCCCTAAGGATCTGACAACACAGATAAAGACCTTTATAATGATCAAGTGGTCTCTGGGCTGTAAAATTAAGTGAAATAAACAAATTTTAATGAGATGTTTATACTCTGCTCTTTTGTATGAATGAGAAAGAAATGCATGAACGTGTGTACCCAGGAATAAAAGAGCTATTGCCTACAGAACTTGGGGGTTGCAGCTGGATAGAAGAACTTGGAAGTAATAGAGGAAAAATATGGGGCAAGACTGGGATGCTTACAATGCATGTGATGTAGGGGACATGTATATTTTTTACCATATTTTCAGATGGTATCAGCCATCTATTAAAAAATATAACATAAACTGTATGTCTCAAAATGGTACATAAAAGGCTTAGCCAAATTCTATTTGCATTGATGTTCCAATATCAAATGATAAAATACAATTTTTGAATTAGAACTGGTAAATTTCTATCTCTATCATTCACTCCCTTTTAGATATTGTGCTTAGTTGGGGAAGAGGTAGAGCTGAGTGGCTATGAAGTTCTTGAATCATTTTCTGCAAAATTTAGAATTGATGAAAATGATCAGTTCCTTCACGATTCTCTGGGTCGCTTTATTTGATATAAAATAGGTATTTGGTATATGATGCTATAGGATGATGAATATACCATCTGGCCAAAAACAAGCCATAGGAGCCCCAGTTGATCTCAGAAGACAGGAAAGCATAAATTCAAGTTAGAAAGTTAAGTACGAAAATGAAGTAGAGAAGTTGTCATATAGTCACTTTGCATATGAATAGTGTATTTAGAGAGGTCTTTGGGAGCTGAATCAGAATTTCCATGTGCTTCTCAGCTGAAGATGCAGTCGCCTGGGTCTCCTGAGCATTCACTTGTCCTGAAGTGGGCTAAAGGAGACATCAGCACACTGGCTCCAGCCGTCACACTCTAAGTGGGTCACTGCTGAAAGTGCATGATGAATGTGGTTGCTACAACGGGAAATTATAAAGAGATCCTCTTAGCAGGCATTCAGCTGCCAAGCAAATTAGCACCAAAAAACTTACAAAAGGAAGCATGTAAATGATTTAGTAATTTCTATCTACATATCCGTTAAGCATTTTTATTAAAATGGTAAGACATTGTTCTCTGGGTGATTAATGAGGCCCCTATAAATAAAATGCTTGGTCAAAATACTAACAGTTCAATTCTTTGGAGTGTGGCACATTCAGAGAATGGGGCTATTTATTACTGCTTCCATTACACAAAGATATCCTCTGCAGGGAGTCATTTTCAAATTGGTTTAATTACATTGTAACTAATTTTAATTTGATTAAGATTTGCAGTGTCTATACATTGCCTTTCAAGTGAAATAAAGGGATTAAGAATGTATAATTAGATATGAAGTCCTTCTGCAGAGAGAGGCTGTGAACTGGAGAAGTGCGTTCTTCTACTTGAACCCATCTATTGACTTCCAAGGGAATGTGCCAAAAGACCGGGCAAAAATATTCCATCTTGCATGGCTGTTGCAGATTTATTTTATGTAAGAGACACTTGCTCTCTTCTGTATGTGCCAAGGCAGAAGGCATGGGAAGGCTTGTTTATAGTGTATGTATCATCCTGTTCAAGGAGAATTTAAGTCTGTATCCCAGATCGTGTTTCCTGAATTTAAGTTGCTTCCTTTGTCAGCTTTGAAAAATAATAAGTTTATACAGAAATACCAAGGTTAAGAAATTCCCCAGAATGAATGTCATTTTCTGTTACACTGAAAAGAGTCTGAGACATCTGTACTGTCCGCATATGGCTGATGAATGCCTTTAAATTACAGTTCCCAGCAGAAGACTCTGCCTCTCCAGTTGCTCCTGCAGATGACCTAGGTCATTTGTGATGGGAAAGCCCATCTTACTGACCTACCTGTGAAATACAAAGCCCTGTCTGTCACAATGGCTTCAACTTTCAATGTATTTTTATTCTTCAAGAGGACATTAGAACAATGTGGCTGACAACGATGGAATAAGTACATCTATGTGTTTGGTAAATACTTTTATTGCAGATACTACATTGACAGTTGACAAAGAGCTGCGTGCTTGGGGCTTACTTCAACAGATCTGTCTCCAGTTCTAGATTTTCTGATTCATATTGTGTGAGTTAGGGCTCTGGATCTGGCCATCAAGAATGCATTTACCCGGCCGGGCGTGGTGGCACACACCTTTAATCCCAGCACTCGGGAGGCAGAGGCAGGTGGATTTCCGAGTTTGAGGCCAGCCTGGTCTACAAACTGAGTTCCAGGACAGCCAGGGCTATACAGAAAAACCCTGTCTCGGGAAACCAAAGGGGGGGAAAAAAAAAAAAAAAAAAAGGATGCATTTACCCGAGAGCAGGTGAGGGAGCCATCTTATCTCCCGGGTCCCTCTGAGACCAGTCTGCACAGATCAGCTTGCAGATCAGCTCAGTCTGTGGACTGTGGAGGGTGATCCAGTGGACTGCAGAAGTGACACAGCCTCTGGGACAGGCCCTGTTTTGGGCTGCAGACATCTGGGCACCTTCCCCTCCAGAGGAGAGGTGGCTTCCCGGGAGGGCTGTGACCTCCAGAGCAGGTGAGGGAGCCATCATGTCTCCCAGGTCCCTCTGAGACCAGTCTGCACAGATCAGCTCGACTGCAGGGGTGAGCAAGCAGATTGCAGAAGTGACACAGCTTCTGGGACAAAACCCATTTTGGGCTCCAGACATCAGGGAACCTTCCCTGCCAGAGGAGAGGTGGCCACCCAGGAGGGCTCTGACCCCCCCCCCCCCCCAGAGCAGGTGAGAGACCCATCTTGTCTCCTGGTTCCCTCTGAAACCAGTCTGCGCAGGTGAGAGTGCAGACTGCAGAAGTGACACAGCTTCTGGGACAGGCAGAAGGGACACAGCTTCTGGGACAGACCCTACCTCCCTGTTTTGGGCTCCAGATATCCAGGCACCTTCCCTGCAAGAGGAGAGGTGACCACCTGGGAGGATTCTGACCTCCAGAAGCAGGTGAGGGAACCATCTTGT
The DNA here is from genome assembly GCA_902729485.2 of Mus minutoides. Classification (NCBI taxonomy): domain Eukaryota; kingdom Metazoa; phylum Chordata; class Mammalia; order Rodentia; family Muridae; genus Mus; species Mus minutoides. Next base: position 30,407 of record LR750461.1, on the reverse strand, counting down.
ATCTTGGGTAACTCGGAGACCAGTCTGTGCAGGTGAGCAAACAGACTGCAGAAGCAACCCATCTTCTGGGAGAGGCCCTGTTTCAGGCCTTCATATTCAGCCAAGAGGCAGGTCTGAATGCCAGACCTCTGTGCACCTTCCCTGCAAGAGGCAAGCTTGCCTGAAGAGAGTACTCTGACCACTGAGACTCAGAAGAGATCTGGACTCCCAGGACAGCTGACAGAGGCTAACAGAATCAGAGAAAGAAAAGGCTTCAGCCAGAGACAACTATAACAACTAACACCAGAGATTACCGGATGGCAAAAGGGAAACGTAAGAATCTTGCCAACAGAAACCAAGACCACTCACCAGCATCAAAACCCAGCACTCCCACCTCAGTCAGTCCTGGATACCCCAACACACCGGAAAAACAAGATTCAGATTCAAAATCATATCTTATGATCTTGGTAGAGGACCTTAAGAATGAGGTCAAAGAAATAAAGGAAAACACTGCTAAAAAGATAGAAGTGCTTAAAGAATCACAGGAAAACACTGCTAGACAGGTAGAAGTTCTTAAAGAGTAAACACAAAAATCCCTTAAAGAATTACAGGAAAGGACAACCAAAGAGGCGATGGAAATGAACAAAACCATCCAAGACCTAAAAAGGGAAATAGAAACAATTAGAAAAACACAAAGTGAGACAACTCTGGAGATAGAAATCCTGGGAAAGAAATCAGAAACCATAGATGCGAACATCACTAACAGAATACAAGAGATGGAAGAGAGAATCTCAGGTGCAGAAGATTCCATAGAGAACATGGGCGGAACAATCAAAGAAAATGCAAAAACATCCTAACTCAAAACATCCAGGAATCTGGGACACAATGAGAAGACCAAACCTATGGATAATAGGGGTAGATGAGAATGAAGATTCTCAACTTAAAGGGCCAGCAAATATCTTCAACAAAATTATAGAAGAAAACTTCCCAAACCTAAAGAGAGAGAGATGCCCATGAACATACAAGAAGCCTACAAAACTCCAAGTAGATTGGACCAGAAAAGAAATTCCTCCTGACACATAATAATCAGAACAACAAATGCACTAAATAAAGACAGAATATTAAAAGCAGTAAGGGAAAAAGGTCAAGTAACATATAAAGGCAGGCCTCTTAGAATTACTCCAGACTTCTCACCAGAGACTATGAAAGCCAGAAGATCCTGAATGGACGTTATACAGAACATAAGAGAACACAAATGCTAGCCCAGGCTGCTATGCCCAGCAAAACTCTCAATTACCATAGATGGAGAAATTAAGTATTCCATGACAAAACCAAATTCACACAATATCCTTTCACTAATCCAGTTCTTCAAAGGATAATAACGGGAAAACACCAACACAAGGACAGAAACTACACCCTAGAAAAAGAAAGAAAGTAATCCTTCAGCAAACCTAAAAGAAGACAGCCACAGGAACAGAATCCCAACTTTAACAACAAAAATAACAGGAAGCAACAATTACTTTTTTAAATTTCTCTTAATATCAATGGACTCAATTCCCCAATAAGAAGACATAAAATAATAGATTTGCTAAACAAACAGGTCCCACCATTTTGCTGCATACAGGAAATGCACCTCAGTGATAAAGACAGACACTACCTCAGAGTGAAAGGCTGGAAAAAAAAATTCCAAGCAAATGGTCCAAAGAAACAAGTTGAAGTAGCCATTCTAATATCAAATAAAATTGACTTTCAACCCAAAGTTATCAAAAAAGACAAGGAGGGGCACTTCATACTCATCAAAGTTAAAATCCACCAAGATGAACTCTCAATTCTGAATATCTATGCTCTAAATACAAGAGCAGCCACATTCATCAAAGAAACTTTAGGAAAGCTCAAAGCACACATTGTACCTCACACAATAATAGTGGGAGAATTCAAAACGCCACTCTCTCCAATGGACAGATCCTGGAAAAAGACTAAACAGAGACACATGGACACTAACAGAAGTTATGAAACAAATGGATTTAATAGATATATACAGAACATTTTATCCTAAAACAAAAGAACATACCTTCTTCTCAGCACCACATGGTACCTCCTCCAAAATTGACCATTTAATCCATCACAAGAAGGCCTAAACAGATATAAAAATACTGAAATTATCCCATTCAACCAATCAGATCACCACAGACTAAGGCTGATCTTCAATAACAGCATAAATAATAAAAAGGAAGCATTCACACAGAAACTGAACAATGATCTACTCAATGATAACTTGGGCAAGGACGAAATAAAGGAAGAAATTAGATACTTTTTAGAGTTTAATGAAAATGAAGCCATAACATACGTAAACATATGGGACATAATGAAGGCAGTCCTAAGAGGAAAACTTATGGCCCTGAGTGCCTCCAAAAAGAAACTAGAGAGAGCATACACCAGCAGCCTAACAGCACACCTAGAAGTTCTAGAAGTAAAGGAAGCAAATTCACCCAAAAGAGTAGACTACCGAAAATAATCTAACTCAGAGCTGAGATCAACTGACTGGAAACAAAAAGAACTATTGAAAGAATCAACCAAACCAGGAGCTGGTTCTTTGAGAAAATCAACAAGATAGATAAACACTTACCCAGAGTAACAAGAGGGCACAGGGACAGTATTCTAATTAACAAAATCAGAAATGAAAAAGGAGACATAACAAGAGACATGAGGAAATCCAAAACATCATCGAATCCTACTACAAAAGGCTATATTCAACTAACTGGAAAACCTATATGAAATGGAGAACTTCCTAGACAGATACCAGGTACCAAATTTAAATCAGGATCAGATTAATGATATTAACTGTTCCATTTCCCCTAAAGAAATAGAAGCAGTCATCAATAGTCTCCCAGGCAAAAAAAAAAAAAAAAAAAAAAAAAAGCCCAGGTCCAGATGGGTTTAGTGCAGAGTTCTATCAGACCTTCAAAGAAGACCTAATTCCAACTCTCCTCAAATAATTCCACAAAATAGAAACAGAAGGTACTCTACCCAATTCATTCTATGAAGCCACAATTACTCTGATACATAAAACACACAAAGGTCCAACAAAGAAAGAGAACTTCAGACCAATTTCTCTTATGAATATCAATGCAAAAATACTCAATAAAACCTCGCAAGCTGAATCCAAGAGCATATCAAAAGGATCATCCATCATGACCAAGTAGGCTTCATCCCAGGGATGCAGGGATGGTTTAATATACAGAATTTCCTCAACGTAATTCACTATATAAACAAACTCAAAGACAAAAACCACATGATCATTTCCTTAGACACTGAGAAAGCATTTGACAAAATCCAACACCCTTTCATGATAAAAGTCTTGGAAAGATGAGCAATTCAAGGCCCATACCTAAACATTATAAAAGCAATCTACAGAAAACCAGTAGCCAACATCAAACTAAATGGAAACTCAAAGCAATCCCACTAAAATCAGGGACTAAATAAGGCTGCCCACTTTCTCCCTACCTATTCAATATAGTACTTGAAGTCCAAGCCAGAGCAATTTGACAACAAAAGGAGATCAAGGGGATACAAATTGGAAAGGAAGAAGATAAAATGTCACTATTTGCAGATGATATGGTAGTATATATCAGTTATCCTAAAAATTACACCAGAGAACTCCTAAACCTGATAAACAGCTTCAGAGCAGTAGTTGAATATAAAATTAATGCAAACAAATCAATGGCCTTTCTCTAAACAAAGGATAAACGGGATGAGAAAAAAATTAGGGAAACAACACCCTTCACAGTAGTCACAAATAATATAAAATACCTTGGTGTGACTCTAACTAAGGAAGTGAAAGATCTCTATGATAAGAACTTCAAGTCTCTTAAGAAAGAAATTGAAGATCTCAGAAGATGGAAAGATCTTCCATGCTCATGAATTGGCAGGATTAATATAGTCAAAATGCCTACCCTGCCAAAAGCAATCTACTGACACAATGCAATCCCCATCAAAATTACAATTCAATTCTTCACTGAGTTAGAAAGGGCAATTTGCAAATTCATCTGGAATAATAAAAAATCCTAGGATAGCAAAAGCTATTCTCAACAATAAAAGAACCTATAGTGGAATCACCATCCCTGAACTCAAGCTGTATTAAAGAGCAATTGTGATAAAAACTGCATGGTACTGGTACAGTGACAGACAGGCAGATAAATGGAATAGAATTGAAGACCCAGGAATGAACCCACACACCTATGGTCTCTTGATCTTTGACAAGGGAGCTAAAGCCATCCTGTGGAAAAAAGACAGCCTTTTCAACAAATTGTGCTGGCACAACTGGTGGTTATCATGGAGAAGAATGTGAATTGATCCATTGTTTCTCCTTGTACAAAGCTCAAGTCTAAGTGGATCAATGACCTCCACATAAAACCAGATACACTGGAATTTATAGAGGAGGAAGTTGGGGAAAGCCTGGAAGATATGGGCACAGGGGCAAAATTCCTAAACAGATCAGCAGTGGCTTGTGTTGTAAGATCAAAAATTGACAAATGGGACCTCATGAAATTGCAAAGCTTCTGTAAGGCAAAAGACATTGTCAATAAGACAAAAGGCCACCAACAGATTGGGAAAGGATTTTTACCAATCCTAAATCTTATAGGGGACTAATATCCTATATATTTAAAGAGCTCAAAAAGCTGGACTCCAGAAATTCAAATAACCCCATTAAAAATGGGGTACATAGCTAAAGAACAAATTCTCAAGTGACAAATACCGAAGGGCTGAGAAGCACCTGAAAAAATGTTCAACATCATTAATCATCAGGGAAATGCAAATCAAAACAACCTTGACATTCCACCTTACTCCAGTCAGAATGGCTAAGATCAAAAATTCAAGTGACAGCAGATGCTGGCGAGGATGTGGAGAAAGAGGAACACTCCTCCATTGCTGGTGGGATTGCAAGCTTGTACAACCTCTCTGGAAATCAGTCTGGCAGTCAGAAAACTGGACATAGTACTACTGGAAGATCCAGCAATACCTCTCCTGCGCATATACCCAGAAGATGTTCCAACTGGTAATAAGGACTCATACTCCACTATGCTCATAGTAGCCTTATTTATAAAAGCCAGAAGCTGGAAAAAAAAAAAAAACAGATGTCCCTCAACAGAGGAATAGATACAGAAAATGTACATTTACACAATGGAGTACTACTCAGCTATTAAAAACAATGAATTTAAGAAATTCTTGGGCAAGTGGATGTATCTGGAGGATATCATCCTTAGTGAGATAACCCAATCACAAAAGAAGTCACTTGATATGCACTCACTGATAAGTGGATATTATCCCAGAAACTTAGAATACCCAAGATACAATTTGCAAAACACAAGAAAATCAAGAAGAAAGAAGGCCAAAATGTGCATACTTCATTTCTCCTTAAAATAGGTAACAAAACACCCATGGAAGGACTTACAGATACAAAGTTTGGAGCTAAGACGAAAGGATGGACCATCCAGAGACTACACCACCCGGGGAATCCATCCCATAATCAGCCACCAAACCCAGAAACTATTGCATATGCCACCAATATTTTGCTGAAAGGATCCTGATATAGCTATCTCCAGTGAGGCTATGCCAGTGCCTGGCAAATACAGAAGTGAATGCTCACAAGTGGATGGAACACAAGGCCCCCAATGGAGGAGCTAGAGAAAGTACCCAAGGAGCTGAAGGGGTCTGCAATCCTATAGGTGGAACAACAATATGACCTAACTAACTAACACCCCCAGAGCTTGTGTCTCTAGCTGCATATGTAGCAGAAGATGCCCTAGTCAGCCATCATTGGGAAGAGAGGCCTCTTGGTCTTACAAACTTCATATGTCCCAGTACAGGGGAATGCCAGAACCAAGAAAGAAGTGGGAGTGGGTGGGTAGGAGAGCAGGGTGGGATGAGGATATAGGGAACTTTTGGAATAGCATTTGAAATGTAAATAAAGAAAATATCTAATAAAAAAAAGAATGCATTTACCCAAGATAACATAAATAAATAACTAGACTAAAGGAAACAATATCACAACTCTTCTGCCTATATATACTGGTGCTTGATATGGGAGAAACCAGAATCCTCAGGCATACCATTGTCATTGACTTTGGCACATAATCAGGAAGAATCTTTCTTTTCTAAAACTCATTTAAGTATGTCCAGATTTGGCATGGGTTTCCATAAAATCGCAAGGATTTTCTGAGCATCTTATAACTCTATCTGTGACAGAAACATCAAGGAACTATGTCAGAAATTGTAGCAAATGGAACTTCACAGAACTCTGCATTACTTGACACATCATTTCAGGATGTACACTTAGCTAAAGTACCCTTGAGGAAGATAAATCCTATCAATATGTAGCAAAATAGCAGCATAGAAAAAAATGAATATTGAGTTTCCCTTTTTACATACCCTGGTGTTTCCTTTCCTGGTTTCAATAGATAAACTGGCTCTCTTGAGGCTATATTTCTCTTCATTTCTGAAGCTTTTAGAGTAGGTCACCTCTGCTGTGAGGGTGGTAAAAATGGAAATATTGAATAAACATTAGTCCACAGAAGCAAATTGTTCCTTTAATGTTAAATGTTTCTCCTCTTTATATGCCTTTTCTAACGAGCCTTTTGAGCTCCCTTTTTTCCTTTCTCCTATTTTGATATAACTGAGTGGAAATGAACTTCACTGGAATGTTTTTTTCACAGATGTTGGATATATACTCAGTAGAGGCACCAAGGTTCTTACTAAAATCTGTCACCCAGCACTGAAATATACTGAACACTGTACCTCCCCATTTGCTCATTTGTAAGACCTCGCATATACTAAGTAGGTCTACTATCCCAATGAAATAATCTATATTATTTATAATTATTATTAAGTAGGTCTACTATATCAATGAAATAATTAATTTATATTATTATAATTATCACTAAGTAGGTCTACTATCTCAGTGAAATAATTTATATCATTATAAGTATCATCGTTATAATTTTAAGAGAGGTGGTTTGGGCTGCAGAGATTGGCTCAGTGGTGAAGAGCACTGACTGTTCTTCCAGAGGTTCTGAGTTCAATTCCCAGCAACCACATGGTGGCTCACAACCATCAGTAATGGGATCAGATGCCCTCTTCTGTTGTAGCTGAAGACAGCAACAGTGTACTCACATAAAATGAATGAATAAATCAAGAAAGAGAGAGAGAAAGAAAGAAAGGAAGGGAGGGAGGGAGAAAGAAAGAGAGAGAGAGAGAAAGAGAAAGAAAGAAAGAAAGAAAGAAAGAAAGAAAGAAAGAAAGAAAGAAAGAAAGAAAGAAAGAAAGAAAGTAAAAGAAAAAAGAAAGAAAGAGAGGAGAGGTTGTTCCATTTATTTTGACATTTTTCTATAGTTTTGGCATATTTTTCTCCTCTCAATCTTCAGAACTGTGTCTGCCCCTATGGATTCACAATTAATATCTCTCTTATTTCTTTTTATAGTAGTGATATGTATTCAATAGCTTTGTGTGTTCTCACAAGAGTGTCCAGTAGGCATCTCAAATTAATGGATGCTCAGCACCCCTTCATGCACTGTCCTTTCTGTCTGCTAAGCTAGTGGTCCTTCGTCTAGGACAAATGCTTCATCCAGCTGGCAGACCTAGAGCATCCCTGTGCTTGTCTTTCATCTCACACGTTAATCATCAAGTCATTTTGGCTTCATCTTCAAAACTATTCCCAAATCTGATCATTTCACCACTCTTGCTTTGCCAGGGACAGATGTCCGGTCACCCCAAACCTTGACGGATGCAGCAGCTCTTAGAGGAGTGTCACAGCTTTCCAGTTTGCTCCCCTGCGAGATGTTCTCTACATCAGATGCAAAACTGTCTTCTCAAATCCAAAGATCATACCATTGTGCTTTTTAAAATTCTACAACAGTTTCCTATCACAAAACACAGCCCTGTGGCTCACAACTCATTCTGGTCCTAGCTTGACTATTGACTATCAGCTTGCTATCCTAGCGTGCTCTCTCTCTCTCTCTCTCTCTCTCTCTCTCTCTCTCTCTCTCTGTGTGTGTGTGTGTGTGTGTGTGTGTGTGAAGTTGGCTCCAGATAAACAGGACTATTTGTGGAGCATACTGCATTTGCTCTTGCCCCAAGGAGGTTAACTCCTGAAGTGCTTCCCTATCTTGATTTCATCTCTCTTCTTAGGGTAACCTTGACTGTATCTTCCTCCTGCAGCATCCTGTCCTGCTCTGAAAATTCTCATTCTGCTATAGATAGATAGATAGATAGATAGATAGATAGATAGATAGATAGATAGATAGATAGATAGATAGATAGTACTTAACTTCTGAGGTGTTTTTTTTTAATTGTCTCTTATTTATTGCCTTCTTTGCCCATATTTGATAAGATTGATAAGGGGATAGATTTGATTTTCTTGCTGGCACTCTGAAATTGCTTCAAACTGAAAGAGCTCCTCATGGCTTTGCTGACCTCCTTTGTGGTGGGATGCTCCTGTCCTCAGCAGAGTGAAATGTTTGCAGAGTATCCCTCACCTGCTGCTGTCATCTATTGCTCCAACCACTGCCCAATGCGTCATGAGAGACAAAATAACCCACCAAAAGAGTCAATATCCTACATCCTGTCACTAGGAACATACATTAGATTCTCCCTCTGCCTTCTTCTCACCCTTATATATGGAACCAAAAACATACAATGATATAGAAAACAATGGCCTCCAGCTTTTCAAAGGAAAGAGCTCACAAAGCCCAGTTATGTGAAATATTGTCACATATAAGGCAGGTGATTCTATTTATATATAAACAGAATATATATAATAATAAAGCACAGGTGAAAATGAAGGCAATACTACTTCTAAGAGCATTGATCCGAGGGGTGTTTCATGTGCATTCCTATTTAACATTATATCCAAGAAGAAAATGGTTACAATCCTCATGAAAAACAAAGACAAGGAATAGGGAGAGGAGTCCTTAGGTGACAGGGCTTTTTGCCTAACTTGACAAGCTGATTTTGATGCCCAGGACCTACATAACAGAAGAGAAAGAGTTTTCTGCTGCTAAATGACTGTGCTGTGTCCAGAGAAAGAGTCCAGCTCCTTTGTCCTCTGAGACTCACAGTCCTGCTGCTCTGAACTGTCTGGAGACTCTGTCCATCCACACTCCAGCCAGCTGGACTATACTATACTGCTCCCAGTCCACTGGGGAAAAAACCTGTTATGCCCTCATTGATGTTCCTGGATATCTCTGCCACAACCACCATGCATTCTGCTCTGCTCAAAATGCCCAAATGAAATATTTCGTGTTTTCTTTTTATCATGTTCATACTCTGCTCCAGAAAGCATGCACATAGCACTTCCCTTCAACCTTTGGGCCAATGAAGCAGTAATCATATGCTGCTGCTTCCCCAGAATACTGAATATTGTCATTTATATATCCTCAATCACCAACATTGATAGAGCCACCAGCTAGCCAAAAGCAGTTCTATAAACCAAATATTCTTGAAATAGGTAAACTATTTCACTATCTATCAAAACTCCAGGTTTTTTTAGGCAGGGTTTTCTGAGTTTATCAGCCTAGAAAGTCCTGAGAAACAGGAAGCAGACCTGCCTACTCACCATCAATGGATAATATTGAGGCGTTATAATGTAAGACAGTTATTCTCCTTTCACACATGCATCTTCTCTGTAACCCAGTGACATTAAAAGGTACTGTCACCTGAACCACCAAGTATGGCCCCTGTGTGGATCTCTGGAACTAAGAATTAACACACTGAATTCTTCGCTCAGTGCCATTTTCTGCCCACCTGACTCCCAACTGACATTCTACCTAGTACCAACAATGTCTCCTCTGTGTGGACATGCTATAGATGGTAAACCTCTATGACATCCAGATTCAGTGATCCAGGAGCTAGCAGTAAATGATAGGAGTAAGAGGAACACAAAGAGACTGATGAGTGGCCACAGAGGCATTGCTGAACAAAAAGCAATAGCATTTAGTACCCAGTCTGATGACTAAGGTTGGCTTGTACCAGTTGTATATTTTTGAATTGCTAATGGAGACCATCTTGAATATTCTTTAAAAATTAAAAAGAAAAACTTCCAGGGTAATAGATGTCATCATTCTGATCTAATCACAATATGTTGTGTTGAAATATCACACCAGATTTCTTGAGTGTGTAAAAGACTTTAAATATCTTGAACTCTATAGTTTTCCTTCCATTACCACTCTCCCAGAAATTTCAATTCTCTTGTTATATTCTTTCAAGCTTAAAAAACACTATTGTTCATAACAAGATCAGATAACAAAATCTCTTTTGTCTAAATTTTTCTTTTATAATATGTAGAGAGAAGAAGCCATGCCTTTTGCTCTTGGGAAAAGACTCCTAGGAAACTGTTTCTCATATCAGTTAGTAAAACTTCAAGATAAACCTGGGATGCCAACAAATCTGGAAAATCACATCAAATAATTACCAAAAGGAGAAGTCATATGGGGAATAACTTAGGATTTACATTGAAGCAGTTATTCTGATGCTCAACAGGATGCTGGAAGTAGCTACTATGAGAGACAGCCAATGTATTTAAGGCATTTTCCTTTAGGAGCCCCCAGAGGGCATTATGGTGAAAGTCCAGTAAGCATCTTATAGGCAAATCCTTGTGACATGTGTCCTGAGCATTATCTATAAAAACCTCCATCTCTGGGGAAAGGACTTTACAAAGGGTCATCACAAAATTTAAAAGGACATTGCTACCACTCTTACATTACCAGAGGAGATAACTGGAGTTAAAACACCAGAGAAACCCTTGCAAATGCCAGAGCACTAGGGTATATACACCAACCCAAGGACTGATATGCTATTACAGCACTACAGACTACTTCCCAACACCAAATTTTATCACTACTACACCAAAATCTGGTGGAAAAACCTGCATAGCTACAGATGGGTTCTTTCTGACAAGGAATAGAGCTACTCAAAGCCAACAGAAGATGACAGAATGAGGACAGTAAAGAAATTTTAGGCCATTGACTCCTACAGCTGCAACAGAATTGTTAAGAAAAACATCACCACCAGTCTACTTGATCTGACTGCATGGACACATAAAGGTTCCAAGGAATTCTTAAATATTATTCTCATTAAGTTAAAACAATAAAATGCATTTATAAAAAGTTCTTTATAACGTGCTGAAGAGAAAATATATAGCAATAAATGTTCATATTGAAGGATGAAAATAGCTAAAAATTAATCATCCCAACTCAAAAAAGCAAAGAAGGAACAGGATCAGGAGGAAGAGAAGTAAAAGGAGGAGGATGGAGGATACAACCTCTGCATTTAAGTTACTGTTAAATTGTATCAAACATTAGGACAGGAAATGGAAGCAAGTCTCATGAGCAAATGACACACAAAGGGAATGGTTTTGGGTCCATAGCATGAGTCCACCTCACAGATAACATCAAAGTCAACAGAGACTTCATGAGAATGAAAGAGTGACAGAGATACCTCTCTCTAACATCAACACACAAACACCTTCAACAACAAATAAGAAAATCAAGCCTAATATATAAATATGGTATGCACCCCTCCCAGATGAGATTTATCCCAGGAAGTAAGGTCATTGTCCTCTACAATTTAAAGGTTCATAAAAGCCCAGACTATCCGATCATTTGACAATAAAATTCAACACCTTTATTGATAACTTTTTATCAGTAAAGTCTATACCAAATTCAAATAAGACTACAAGATCTTTAACTTCATCACGAGCATGTACAAACCATCTGACTGACACCACTCAGTCATGAACAATACAGTGATTCATTCTTTCCTATTTCCTATGCAACATCATCTGAGGGCCTAGCTAGTGAGATAGAAAAGCAAAAGGTATAGATACCTGCAAAGGAGATGATGGGACTTTTTTTGGGTGGAAAATCTCAAAGATGTATCAGAGACAAGAGAAGGAAAGGGGAGGAAGAAGAAAACCAGAGGAAGAGGAGAGAAAAAGAACAGTGAGATAGCATAGTACACGTCAGCTTAATATTACACAGAGGAACAACAAATAACTGGAATTTAAATAGAAAAGTTAATGTTTGAAGTCAAAATGAGACGGATTAATTTGTTTGCTGAGTTTGGACAAGTATTAGTCAAATTTGGTAATTGCCAAAGATAAAAGTGGAAAATGATATATATCCTGACAGCCAATCTTTGCTTGGTTTACCAGTATTTTGTTCCTAATGTTGATCAAACTCTTGGTCTCTCTAAGACTAATATTCACAACATCTATGAAGAACATATGTGACCAAATGTAATTACCTGGTGTGGTGTCCCACTCTTGTAATCCCAGTACTTGGTACAGTGAGTCAGGGGGATTGCTCTATAGCAAGACCTTATTTCAACAGCAATAAACACTAGATACTTGGAAATAATTGCTATAATTTAAACAATTTCACTACAAGTATATGTTTGGGCAGCAGATGAGTTAGTCATCTTCAATAGTATAAAGATACAGCAAGGCTAACTGATTAATCACAAACACATGCCAATCACTTGACTTAGGGATCTGGTTAAAGCTAAGTTAGCTCTTTCACTGGTCTCCTTAGGCAGAGCTTTAATGCACTGAGGATGGAGATGCCTGGATTCCTGCCCATTTTCCACTACTTATAAAAATAGCTACACTACACTACAACTAGGCAAGTGTCACTATTGCTCTTTATTATCTCTTTGGTTGCTTCTTATCATGGAGATTTAAAGAATCTACTAACTCCCTGGGTTATAAATAGATTTGAATTCTGTCAAGCAACAAGAAGGGTTTGTCTGAAAAGGCCCTATGGGATTGTTTATGAAAGAACAATGGAATTAGTATTTTAGTAAGAAACAGAATGGATCTGGGGAGCAGTTCTAGAAACACTGCTATGGTGCTTTTAAATAATCTAATTACAGTCTAATTGGCAGTGATTTTTATATAAATGAGATTTTATCCTATAAAGATGATATTGGTTTTAGCAGATGACAATGAGAACTTATTAAGGATTATTATGATGTTTATGTAATTTAAGGCAGGTGAAAAAAGAATAATATAAAGCTGGAGGAGGAAGGAGAAGTGATACTTTGAATGAGAATCTACACGCCTCCCATCAAAAGTCTCATATGCTTGAATAGTTGGTCTCCAGTTGATGGAACTACCTGGGAAGGACTAGAAAATGTAGCCTTGTTGCAAGAGCGGTAACTTGAAGGGCTGAGCTTTCAAAGGTCCACAGTATCTCCAGTTAGTTCGCCTTGTGCTTATGAATAAAGATGTGAGCTCTCAGCTACGTCTCCAGTGCCATATCGGCTTGCCTGCAGCCATGCTCCTAGCCATGGTGACAATGGACTCTAACTTTCTGCAACTGTAAAAGCCCAAACTAAATGCTGTCTTCTGTAAGTTGTACTGGTCATAGTGTTTTATCACAGCAATAGAAAACAAAACCAAGATGGAGTCACATTAGGACACAGTAGTGAGAAATTAGGTTGACCAAAGTCATTTCCTCAGGTATGTTTCTGCTCTCTTCTTCATTAAACAGAAAATATAGAAGGGAATTTCTTGAAGACATTACATACAAAAGGGAAAAATAAATCTTGCTCTGGGATATGATAACTATATTAGGTTAGTTCCATTCTGCTAATAATGCTGCAGTGGCCTACATGTGTCAAAATATCACATTATACAACATAAATATATACAATTTAGTTGTCAATTATGAATAACTAAAGCTGAATAAAAATGTTATCTTGCTATTGTAGATCCAAGGTAGAGATGTCACATCATATAACCAGCTCCATATAAGCATCAATGATTTTGTTCATCATCTGCAGAAGAACATAAGCAAATATAAGGATGTTTATAGTAGACACATGATGTCATCTGTAATCATTAATGATTGAATTCATTGCATGTCATTATCAATAGCAGGAGAACAAAAGCACATAAAAGGATGTTTATAGTGGATGCATGATATCACCACCTAGACTCTAAAGCCAATGTCTTAGTGGGTGCTGTGATATGTGCAGCCCCAGTCATCATAAATCCATCAGCTCATTTGAATAAACTTTATGGAAACTATAATATGTGTAGGTCATCATTTTTTTATCATAAAACTCACAAGCTTGAGTTGAATGAGCATTTACTGGATGAGTTCTTTCCCTTGAATTCTTATGATAGAACAATGACTTCTGGCAAATACATAGAATTCCATAACTCAGATTTGTGAATGAAATCATGGCTTTCAAGCCAGGATTCATCTCCATCCCTCCTTCTACAAACACCAAACAACTGTTATTTATACAGCTTGAAATACAAAAGGGTAGAGCACAGCTATATGGTGTGTGTTCACTTTAGTCATATTTGTATCATGTCATTGGGTTAATGATATATATTCATATATTCATATATTCATATACATATGTATTCATATACATACACACACATAATCTAGAATGTTAGAAACTTGGTCATTCAAATGGTAAAGTATTTTCACCTTATGTAGTTAGATCACAAGTCATTGTTTTGATACACACCTAAATATCTGGTTTCTGGGTTATTATGAGAAAGTTATTATTCTTTTGAAATTCCCTTTGAAGGAATCTTAGTTTTCTGAAAACTTCCAATACTTTTTGGTGGATATTTAATGTTGTGGACACCATCTCCATTATTCTATTCCATCCTTGATAACCATTGGTATCATCAGTCATTTAATATAATTATATTTTGGATAAGTTTCTTGGTAGATTTTGTTTTTATTTTCTCCTGACTAGTAATTATGCTCATTGTTCAATATGTACACTAGCCATTTATGTACTCTGTAGCCATAAACCTTACCATCTTTTTAAAATTATGCCATATCATGATTATATTGGTAACATATCAAAATTGCATCTTGAGTCCAACTATTAGTTCTGGAAATATCTCAATCTGTGTCTTGCCTATTTGCATATTGAGTAACATCTTCTTAAGTAGATGCCAGAGAAACTACTCCTAAGCTGTGAAGTTGTCTACATTCTCATAATATACTTCTCATTTTCTCTTTAAAATTTAAATGTTTTAGTTACATGGAATTGCTTATATTTTGGAATATATTAGGCAGATGTTCAACTGAACATTATTTCAGATACAGATATCATATTTTAGTGTTTATTGAAAAAGTAATTTTTCCTCATTTTACAACTTTACCACCACCACCAACAACAACAACAAAAATTCCTACACAAGAGAGTTGGTCAAAGGTCCAGCTTTTGACTCTGTGAACAAAGTTTTTGCAGCCTGGGTATTTGTAAAGGAAAAATAGTATTTCCTAAAGAACATATACTATAATGTTTGTAGTCTGTTTTTTAAAAACTTAACTAATAGGTTTTGTGAAAATAAACCATATTTTCTTTAACCACTCTTCAGTTGATTGAAATCTAGCTTTTTTCCAGTGCCTGGCTAATATGACTAAAGCTCCTGTGAAGTATTAGTTAGCTATTTTAAATATTATCATAAAATTTGTAGGCAAGTAGATAGAACTTGGGAAAAAATCATCCTAACTGAGGTATTACAGACTCAGAAAGACAAATACGGTATTACTCGCTTATAAGTGGATAATGGTTTTAAAGAAAAGGATAATTATATTATAATCCACGTACCCAGAGAAGCTAAGTAACAAAGAGGGCTCAAGTGGGGAAACATACAAATCTCCCTGGGAAGGTGAAACAGAATAGATGTTGTGGGTGAACTGGGGATGGATGGATGGAGATGGGAACAGGAGGAAATCCTATGAGGGCTAGAGGGAGAGACTACTTGAATTGGGGTACATTTGGGAGGTGAGGTAGAAACCTAGTGCTATGGAAATCCCCAGGAATCCATAAGGGTGACCCTAGAAAAGACTCCTAGTACTTAGGGATACAGAGCCTGAAATGATCACCTTCCAGTGGAGGGATTGGAATACCAACCCATTCAGAAAAATCTTAGGGCCTGACTGCAAGAAGTGCACGGAACTTGTGGGAATGGTCAACCGATGACTGGTCTAACTTAGTACTAATGCCACATGATGAAGCCTGACATTACCTGGAGGGCCAGGACCCTGAGTCTGCATCAGGTTCCCACACAGGGGAAAGTAAGTGCAGCGGGCCTTGATGAACAGGGACAGTCTATGGTTTTAGAACTTTATTGTAGAAAGGCGGGAGAGGGAGAGAAAAGGTGGAAAGAGAGACTAGAATGGCCATGGCCAAGAGGAGAGAAGGTGGGGGAAGGAGAGAGAGAAGAAAGGCTAGAGTGTAAGAGGGAGAGGAGAGGAGAGGAGAGGAGAGGAGAGGAGAGGAGAGGAGAGGGGACTAAAAGAGTGGGATGGGGCCAAGCAGCCCTTCTTGTGGTGTACTGTTATCTTTACTGTTGCTAGGTAACTGGGGAGGAGTTTAGACTGAAGGTCAGAAGCTTGGGACATTGTCTATGTGACTACTAGCCATACTTCTCCTGTGAGGGCGGTAACTTCAACAGGAGCCTTGAGTCCAAGAGATATGAGCGAATTCCTTCTGTCCCATGTAGGTGAATTATCACCACTGGGTTCCAAATTTCAGACCTTAGCTCGACTGGAGACCATACTGCGCATAGCTGAATGCCCCACAGGGGAAAGTCTCAATGAAATGGTATGAAATGACTCCTAATGATACTCTGCTATACTCATTAGACCAAACTCTAGCACAATAATCTTCAGAGAGACTTCATCCAGAAACTGATGGGAGCAGATGCAGAGACCCTCAGCAAAACATTAGCTGGAAGTTGTGGAATCCCATTGAGTAGGAGAAGGAAGGATTGTGAGAGCCAAAGGAGTGAAGGACTCCACAAATGGCTCAATAGAATCAGCTAAGCAGAGCTCCTAGGGGCTTTGCAGAAACTCAATCAACAATCAGGGAACCTGTATAGATTTAACCTAGGTCCTCAGCATATATGTTTTGGTTGTATAATTTGGTATTCTTGTGGAACTACCAGCAGTGGGAGCTGGGCTGTCTCTGACTCTTTAGCCTATTTTGGAGACCCTTTTCCTCCTACTGGGAGGTTGCCTTAACCAGCCCTATTATGAGGGATCTGCCTAGTCTTAATGCAACTTGATTTGCCATGTTTGGTTGATATCCTGAAAGGCCTACACTTTTCTGACAGGAAAGAAGGAGAAGTGGGTCTGGGGGAGAGGAGAGGTTGGAGTCATGATCTGGTAGGAAGAGGAGGGAGGAGAAACTACAGTCAGGATATAATATAAGAGAGAGAATAATACATAAAAATATAATAATAGATTGTAGGCATACTTCCATAGCCGCTGTGAATTCATATGTGCAGCTGCCTTCCTTTGTTCAAAAGATATTTAATTGATTTCATGCTTAATAGACTCTGATACCCTTCCAGACCCTTCTATGAAAAACCTTGACTGTGGGTGTAAACTGAAGGGTGCAGTATCTATACCCTCTTTAGGATTGTGCAAAGCCAAACCATAACAAATCCACGTATGAAGAGGTCAACTGGGCTCAGTCCTATGCTTACTAGTGGAGCTATGGCAATAGTTGTCTGCTAGATAAAGAAGAGTCAGTTTCCTCTAAGAGTATAGTGTCAGTAAATCTAATACACTCAACTGGAATATTTTAACAGCATGAATGGATTGTGAAGTTTTTGATTTTTGTTTTTGTTTTGTTTTGTTTGTTTTGTTTTTACAAGATTCAAAGTTGTATAGGTGAGGAAGGGGAGCAGATCTACAAAGACTTGCAGGCAGGTGATTATCATCAAAACATGCTATACAAAACTTAAAATAACTAATAAAGACTTGAACACAAGATCCTCATGAGTAAAAGAAACCATATATGATTTAGCTTCTCTCTTAGGGATAGTGAGTGAGATGATTATGGATTACCAATCTGATGAAGAAATGAAACCTGACATTACCACTGAGGGAATTTTTCTTTCTTTCCCTCAGGCCAATGATTCATCCTCTCAAGTCAGCAGCTTCCTGGATCCTAAGGAAGACACTTCAACAAATATTGTTGCACTGTCGAGATCTCAGTTGGATCTTGCTCTTTCCCAAGTCAACAATGCCTAAGCATCCTCAGATCCCAGGGACCCTGAGTACTACAGTTCTTTCATCCTGACAGAACAGGTAAAACATTCCACAGCTAAGTAGCCATCATTTCTGATGTGAATTCTTGCCTCCATTGGTGACCTCCATCAGAGTACTATTATGCCTGTCTGTATCATAGGTACGGTCATTTGAGGGAGGCGAAAGGTTTTATAATAACTCTCAGAGCCTGTACAACGTCAGAATTCAGTACTGCGCTTACATGTGTGCAAATACACTTGCACACAGGCACACACGTACACACAAACAGCAAAAATATCATTTTTGAGAGCTTAATTTGTTAATTTTTTCTGTTGTTTTAAAGTTTTTATTTAATTCTTTTTCATTATTTTATTTATTTACAATCCAGCCCTTAGCCTCCCCTCAGTCCTTCCTCCCACAGTCCCTAATCCCCTTCCTCCTCACCCTCCTCCATGAAAAAATGTCCCACCCCCTGCAACTAGGCCTTCCTACTTCCTGGTGCCTCAAGTCTCTTGAGGATTAGGCTTCTCTTCTCCCTCCTTGGCCAGACCATGCGCCTCTGACCATCTTCTGTTACCTGGTTGGTGGCTCAGTGTCTTGAGAGATCTCAGGGGTTGGGGTTACTTAAGACTGCTGGTCTTCCCATGGGGTCACCCTCCTCAGCTTCTTCCACCCTTCCCCTAATTCAACCATAGGGGTCTCTGATTTCAGTTTAATGGTTGGGTGTTAGTATCTATATCTGTCTCAGTCAGCTGCTGGCTGGGCCTCTTAAAGGACAAAACTTAAAATAACTAATAAAGACTTGAACACAAGATCCTCATGAGTAAAATAAACCATATATGATTTAGCTTCTCTCTTAGAGATAGTGAAGATTCTAGGCTCCTGTCTGTAAGCACACCACAGCATCAGTAATAATGTCAGGCCTTGGTGCCTTCTCATGAGATGGATCCCAAGTTGGGTTGGATTGCTTCTCCTGCCTCTTCCCCATTTTTGTCCCTGTAGTTAGACAGGAACAATTCTGGGTCAGAGGTTTTGACTGTGGGTTGGTAACTCCATCCCTCTACTTGAAGCCCTGTCTAACTATTGGAGGTGGACTCTTAGAGTTCCCTCTCCCAACTGTTAGGCATTTCATCTAAGGACTACTCGCATTGAGTTCTTAGAGTCTCTCACATCCCAGGTCTCTGATACTTTCTAGAGGATCCTCCCACCTCCCCCCACCCATGGCTGAATATTTCCATTCAATCTCCTGACCCTCTGGGCTTCTCTCCTGTCCCTCCCTTATCTGATCTTGTTCTCCTTTTCCCCTCCCCCCTCCCAGCTGGTTCC
>LR750461.1:0-10928 GCA_902729485.2 Mus minutoides | reverse complement strand
GCTCTTTCAACAAATTACATTACAAACTTCAATTTACTTCTGAATGATACCTTCAGGTGGCACCTTGAAGATCTTCATCTAACACACGATTGAACATAATTCAACATATCTGTTTTGATTGCTTTTAAATCCTTTCCTCTTACTTTAGTCATAGCTAGAGAAAATACATAGATATTTTTAATTATTTTATAATGTCATTTGACCACCAGCATGTTATCAGAGACATGTCCTTCTTTTATGACCCATGATTTTATCCATAAGGTTTTCTGTATCTAATGACCTGTAAATTAGTAAGAAATTAAAGATGTAGGCATTCTCTCCTCTACCTCTGTCAGCTATTCTCTATGCATTGAGTACTCCCTAGTGTTCATAGGCTTGAAACATGAGTCCAGTGTACCCATGTTAAGATGCTAACCTTTAAGATGAGATGGTGTCAGAAGAGTTCTGATGTCATGAATCACTTATTGAATTAATCTCAGCCAGACAGAATTTGAAGAGTAGATTTGCAGTGAAAGTGAGTTTGGGTCTATTGGTTCTCTCTGATGTATTCTCTCTTCCTTTTACCACATCTTCTGTCATGGGTTAGCTGATGCAGTAATTAGTGACTCTTGCCCCTGCCACAGTCCTGTCATCTTCAACATCCCAGCCTCCAACACCATGAATCACCTGGTCTTTGCAGCATACTAGAAGGTGTTCTAACAAGGTGTCTATCCTTACAACACTGCCAACATCCTTAGGGCTTTGTTTGACTTTCTCTTTGTGCCTTTTACCTTAAATATGTCCATATCCACAATGACAGACACACTTTCTATAATGTCGGGAAATCAGAAGTATGCCCTGTGTGTGCACTAAGGAGGGAGATCAACTGCTACATTACAGTGTATCATGGACATTTAACATTATTCACAGGGCAAAGTTGTAGATGGACGATTCTAGAAAACAATGCCTTAGGTTTTTTTTTAATATGTGTTTGTGCAGTTGTTGTTGTTGTTGTTGTTGTTGTTGTTGTTGTTTTAATGTGTTATCATTCCATCACTTGGGAAGGGCATGGCATACCTACCCACTGCTCCTCATTATTTGACGGTTAACTTCATCTGTACACCACTGATCATGCTGGAGTAGATGTGGGGCCAGATGGTTATCACTTTTAATTCAGTGAGATGACATATTTAGAAACAACTTTATAAAATTCAGTTGGTGTGAGAGAAACAGTGTGTTTCTTTCCAGATTTTAAAAAGCTTACAATTTATTAATCTTGCAATTAATCAATATAAGGACAAATGGCAAAGCAGGCAGGACTCCCATTGCTTGATGACTTTTTAGACAAATCTCAAAATCCAATTGACATTTCGTGCTATTTAACTTCCACACTCAAACCTTATAATAACCTTTACTTTCAAGCATCTTTTCTATTTTTAGAATGTTGATTACATTACTGAATAGATCTAGTACACACCCTATATCAGCTTACACACTGTCAAGCAATCATGATTTTTTAAAGTAAAATTATGTTAATGAGATCATAATGGGATTCCTTTAAAGTAAGTTTTATGTTTTCTCCAACACAGTTGCATGTGTGCTTGCTCTTCTTCAGAGGACCATGAGATGACACCAGGGTATCGTGTATTCAGTCATTCTATCACTGGCCTTCCCATTGGCCTCTGAGCATGACACAAGGCACTGATGCGTCCTGGTTCAGACACAGATGGTAGCCTTCATAGAGGTTCTTTATGAAGTATGTATAGGTTGGCAGGTGGGCATAGGGAAGGACCAGATGAGAGTGAAACTGATTGATTTGTGGTTATTACTCTCTGATTTGTAAACAAATGAAAAAGCACAAACCAAGGGATTTTGAAATATGTAAATCAGTTGTGTATCATACACATGTATTTGGATTAAAATCATGGAATGGATATTCTATGTGGTACTTTTTAACTTTTATTAAAATATATTTTCTTTAAAAATAATGTCATACTTGCCTTCTTTTTTTATACTCAATGTGCAATTGGACTTACATTAAAATATCTCCTGATGATATTTTTCTATGTTATAATAACCACATGTCATCATTGCTGTCTGGTAGTACTTACTATCCTGATATCTAATCTATAGAACGTTTTTCACTGTCTTGGTTCTGATATTTACATATACAATTAGCTGGGAAGGGTTCGTTATTTTTAAATTTACTAAAGGCAAAAGGTAGATATGATCTTCAGATATCGAGGAATTAAAACACAAAAATCTGCTGTTGAAAAAATTAACTGAGACACTAGTAAACCTACATTGAAAAACCTTCACTTTTAGTTGTCATGTTCTGATACTTTCCTGGGCAAAATTCAAATATAGGTGACATAATTCAAGATATGTGGCAATTTATACAAAAAAAGGTGACTGTTGCCCATCCTAAACAGGTCTAAAATGACAAATTTAAACAGAATTGTTTTCAGAGTAATTTCAGAGACCAAATGGGAAGATTCGCATGATAGTTCAACTTACATATAATTGCTCAGTTATAAGAGTACCTGAATTCCAAGATTGTCATTAATATGGAGGAAAGCAGCCAGTGGGAAATAATTCTTAGTTCTGAAGGACAAGGATGACATTTTCTACTGAGTCTACACAGGATCTTAAAGAATCTGAAATAATATAATAAAATGCATAGCAATAAAAGTCTGCTTTGTGTTCTAAATTCCTCCCATAGTTATTGCAAACGAGTAATAGAAAGTCAGTAAGTATTCAGATGTGCTAAGGCCTGGAGGTGTGTGCTCAGAATCCATGTGTTGAAGCCTTGGGCTCCAAGACTTCAGAATGTGACCGAGTTGAAGACTGGGTCGCTAAAGAAATAGCTTAGTTAAAATAAGATTATTAAGATTCTAATCCATTTGGGCTGGTCTCCTGATAATAAAATCATAACACACAAACACCCAGGCTACATATGACAAGGATGAAAGACATAGCTAAAATATAACCTACTCAAGCTAGAGAGAGAAAATTAAAAACAAAAAAAAAGTAATCATTACTGTGGAGTAACTGTAACCATGACACCAGACAAAAACTGGGAAGGTTCAGCAATTCTCATATCTGAGAATGGTTAGCATTCCATCTACTCCTGACCCTGATCCTGTCCTGGAACACGTGACCACAACACACATATGAGGATCATGACCACTAGTCACATAGCACAGAGCACAGAGTTCTCCATGCTAATGAGGTATATAGATGGGACACCCTGAGGGTTTAGACAATAGACTTTCCTTCCCGCAAAGGCATTCCCTTCCTGCAGAAGGTATTTAATCTCTGCTGCACCCTGAGTAGGTCGTGTGCATCCTTTTCACTACCAATAAACAGTTTGGACAAGTAAGGAACATCTCTCTCACCAGGAACCACCACGAGAGCAAGACTTCATTATACAGAGCTGCACCACCTAAGTCTCCAGACACAGACATTCAACCTTTAGCTAAGTTGGATATCCCCCTCCCCCAACTGCCCTTGGCTCATCTCTGGCCTGTGGGCCCTCACTGTTCCTGACTCCTCACACTTACCAGCAGTAGCTGGGTGTACTGGAGTTAGGGAACCCTAGCTTTGGCCCAAGCCTCTGTCGTTTCTCACCCAAGCTAGACCCCCATCTTAGGCTATGTTTTATTACCCCTGCATCCCGATGGTGGTGATGATGGAATATAGCCTAGCTTCTCCCATTTAGTCTGTCCAAGCAGCATTCACATATCCCAGGTGACTAGAAAAATGTCCATCCTATGGTTAGACCAGGAAAAGAGAGCTAATAAAACTGGAAATTTAAAAAATAGACTATTAATATGTACTTTACAGTAATTAGGATTGGAGAAGAATATGATGAACAACTGGGTAGTAAGTATTTGATTTCAAGAAATTTAAAATATATAAACCATTAAAATAATTAGAAAATCTAAATAGGAGTGAAATTCATGAGAGATTGAATCAGAAAGGCAACATTTTAAAAAATATATAAAAGGTCAAATGAATTCTGCCAAATATGTAAAGAGTTAGCATCATCCTGTTTTCTCATTTGGTATATGTGTCCAGCATTGCCACAAGGAGACTAGAGGATGTTAAGCATTATGAAGAAATACTGATGTAAAAGTCTTCAACAGAACCAGGCCAAGCCCTTTCCTCAGTGTGTCAAAAGGACTGTTTGCTGAGACAAGGCCAATTCACCCCTAAAACCATACAGTTCATGAACAAATTGTCTTTTGCTAATACTATACTCAAAGCTAAAACATTGAGAGTATTTTCACTAAAATCAGAAACAAGATAAAGATGATTGTTTTTATGATTTCCCATCATCTCAGAGCTGGAATCCAGCCAAACTAAGGAGGCAAGCAAAATAAAGAACATATATATGGACTATAATTGGGTCAGTGGAATGGCTCAGGAAAGGTACTTGTTCACAGGCCCAAGGACATGACTTCAATCCCTATAACCAACAGGATAAAAGGACATGGCCAATTCCTGCTAGCTCTCCTCTGATTACACAAATACACAATGGCATATACACACAGATACATATATAAACAGAACTCGATCAATCCATCAATAAATAAACACATGAAAAAAAAGCTACTTAGGAATTAACCAAGAATGTCAATAAGTTGTACAGTTAATCTAGAAAATACTGCTGAAATAATTTCTATATAAACAGAAACATATACTATGCTCAGGTTACTATTTTGTTTAAATTAATATTATTAAAAATTCCATTTCTATCCAAAGATTTTTAGACATTGAATATGACCCATTTCAGAATACCAATGGATTATTTTTGTAGAATTAAAAAGCTCATCCTAAAAATCATATCTCAAGGATACTAAGTAATATACACTGCACTATTAGAAAAATAAATATTTCATTTTATTTTCCCCCAAAGCTACAGTAATCAAGAGTCAGCACCACCATCAAGTACAGAAATTTAGACAGATGAAACACAATAGAGACCAGAGATCAACCTTATATGTGTGACCAAATGATTTTTTAAGCAATGAAGGGTTTTGTCTGCATAGGAAAGCAAGGGGGGTCATTCTAGTACAGCAAGGAAGACCTGGAAATAGCAACAACTGGTGTTTGCTGGTCACATTGCCTCTTCACTCAGGAAATCTCAGATCAAATGGCTTTTGACAAGTGTGTCAAGAAGAAATGTTCAACTACTCCAGTCCAATAGTCCTATGGGGACTATTTCTCATTCAAATAACCACCTGGATGACTTAAGGTTGGACCAGATTCATAGCTAACTGGGCACATGCAGCCATGGATCTCCATGTATGCACTCCCATAGACCATAGTCTTCTTTCCTGTCATCTGACATCATGCCCCCCACACACACACTGGGTAATCTTCAAGGCTGCTCATGACCTGGTCTAGTCTGGGAAGCCACAACACTAAACTCTAACCTGTTAGGCAAACACATATTAATGATAACAGACATATATGTGTTTATATCAAACCTTTGCCTGTACTTCTGTTTAAATGGGAGCAGTAGCTAAATTACTAAATTACTGAAGGCACTGTTTGTAAAAAATTTACCATGTGCCTTTACAGAAAAAAAAAATCAATATGTGTGTTCCTTATTCATTTGTGAAATGTATATTACCTAAGAGAACTTTTAAGTAATTTTTGATCCATACATACAAAAAAAGACTCTCTTTGAACTTGACAAAGGGCAGTTTCAAGTGGTCTCCATAACTGCTGTTGACAAAAGAAACACAAGAAAATCAAGAAAGACCAATGCGTGGATACTTCATTCCTCCCTATAATAGGGATTAAAATATGCATGGAAGGAGGTGCAGAGACAAAGTTTGGAGCTAAACGAAAGAATGGACCATCCAGAGAATGCCCCACCGGGGTGGTCCATCACATATTTAGCCACCAAATGCAGACACTACTGCACACACCATCAAGATATTGCTGAAAAGACCCTGATATAGCTGTCTCCTGGCAGGCTTTAACAGTCCCTGACAAATACAGGAGTGGATGCTCACAACCATCTATAGGGCAGAACACAGGGTCCCCAATGTAGGAGCTAGAGAGTACCCAAGGGCTGTAGGGGTCTGCAACCCTATAGATGGAACAACAATATGAACTAATCAGAACCCCCAGAGCTCATGTCTCTAGCTGCATATGTAATAGAAGATGGCCTAGTTGGCCATTATTCGGGAGGAAAAGCCCCTGGTCTAGCAATGTTTATATGCCCCAGTACAGGGGAATGCCAGGGCCAAATAGTGGGAGGGGGAGGGTAGGGGAGCAGGGCGGGGGGTGGGTATCGGGGACTTTTGGGATAACACTTGAAATGTAAATGAAGAATTTCTCTAATAAAAAAAACTCACATTAATTGCACTATTAACACAGAGAATAATCACAACGAGACTGCTTTTTAATTTTGAAATGTAAATGGAAGGGTTTGGTTTTATTAAAAACAGAAGTCTTCTCAAATTTCTAGAAGCTCAACTTGAAAGGATAAAACTTGCATGAGGAGTTAGGGGAAGGATTTGAAGGAGCTGAAGGGGGTTGCAATCCCATAGGAAGAACAACAATATCAACCAACCAGACCTCCCAGAGCTCCCAGGGACTAAACCACCAACCAAAGGATACACATGGAGGGACCCATGGCTCCAGCTGCATATGTAGCAGAGGATGGCCTTATCTGACATCAATGGGAGGGGAGGCCCTTGGTCCTGTGGAGACTCAACACCTCAGCATAGGGGAAATGATAAGAGTGGTGACAGGGGAAGTGGGTGGGTGGGTCGGGGAGAGCACCCTCATAGAAACAGAGGGGAGGCAGGATGGGATGGGGGTTTGCGGAGAGGAAACTGGGAAGGGGATAACATTTGAAATGTAAATAAATAAAATAACCAATAAAAATAAATGAATATATGCAGCTAGAGACATGAGCGCAGGGGGAACTAGTTAGTTCATGTTATTCTTCCACCTATAGGGTTGAAGACCCCTTCAGCTCCTTGGGTACTTTCTCTAGCTCCTTCCTTGGGAGTCCTGGGAGGAGAGGCCCCTTGGTCATACAGACTTTATATGCCCCAGTACAGGGGAACGCCAGGGCCACTATGTGGGAGGGGGTGGGTAGGAGAGCAGGGCGGGGATGCGGGAGGGTAAGGGGAAATTTCTGGATAACATTTGAAATGTAAATGAAGAAAATATCTAATAAAGAGAAAAAAATTTAAAAAAAATAAATGAATAAACAAACAGAATCACAAACCCTACAGTAGCAAGAACGTCACAGGCTTCCATACTTCCTGGTACTACAAAAATTTCTTCACACTATTCAATTGTTTTCTTTTATACTATATAATCACCCACATTAAAAACACTACAGTACTAATTATGTCAATTTCCAAAGAGATTAAAATCATGTTTCTCATTTGATAGCATAAAACCAAGCCTAATATACTCCATAAAAACTTGTTTTTAATGTGTGCAGCTCAGTTCTGCCCTTCCATGAGCACATAGAGTTACAAAAACCTTCGGCACTGTGATCTTCTATGCATAGATTCAGAACATTTTATCACCTCAAAAATATTCCCCTTCTCCTATTAAAAGACACCTTCTACTCTTCCATTTCTAATCCCTGACAGTTACTGCCTGTTTTTCTTTCTCTGTACACTGGCTTAGTCTGGACATTTCAAATAAATGGAGGTATACAAATGGATTTTGTGTCTGGCTGCTTTCATATAACACACCATGGTGTAAAGGTCAAGACTAATGTTTATAGAAGCTAATACACAAGGAAGTAAGGATGAAAGAGAGTCTAGAGCCAACCTCAATGAATATGGTTATTGTAAAGTTTCCCTTAGGACAAACATGTAAGTCCCCTGACTCGTCACATGCAGCAACATACAACCATGCTAGAAATCATATGGATCTCATCAGGAAATCCTGGATTCCTTTCAGAAAAACAAAGAAAATTTTCAAGATGACTTGTTAGACACTGGGCTGTTATTGTTGTTGCTAGTCAGGCATGGAAAAGACTAGATCCAATAACATTGCCCTTGGAGCAACTGACCTTCTAGGTAGCGAATGAACTTTCCCTGGTAATCACACCTATGAAGTCAGGCTCCTGTTTCCACCTTCTGAATTGTGTCTTTGTCAGGAACTGTTGTTTTCTTTCTTGAGTTAAAAATAAAACATTTTTCTTGCCCTGGGAAGTCTCGATCAAATCAAACCATTTGATCTGTACCCTTCATATGACCTTTTAAAAGATTCACCCTGGAAAATAAGGTACACTTTAATGGAAGATTACCTAATCTTTTTTTTTTTCTTTGTGTCCCTTCAGGAAACCTTAGAAATTTCAATTGTAATCTTCATATCTAATGCATTGTGCTTTGTGGTTCCAAAAGAAAAGTCAAGGGCATCTCATTAGTTCTGTCAACTTTACTATGTGCCATTTAGTTAAATGTGAATTTTCTTTAAAAAAAAAAAAAAAAAAAAGGTGTGGGGGGTGCATGACATTCTAGGAGGAGCATGGGATGCTTGGAGTGGAAAACTCTCTTACAGACCCTTGAGGACAGGGAAAAAAAAAGTGAGCTCATTTGTCTGAAAAAATGACGGAGACATTTACTAACCCAGGCACAGTGCCCTGTGTGTTCTCTAACACAGGCACCTGGCCTTTCTAAAGGAAAACAGGTGGAACTACTAGGTATGTAGAGAAGTGTTTACTTTCTGCTGTGAAATAAGGAAGATAAGTTTATCTAGACTACCATCACCCAACTGTGACTCCTACCCCCTTTTACCAATTTGTTTGGGAAGGAAGGAACATGATAACCGTCCAGCAAATATTTGTTAGGAATCTATTTGTTAGGAATCTATATGTCAGAGGTAAATCTCTTTCTATAAGGTCAGAGGCCATGACACAAGCTACAGAAGTGAGCTAGCTCACAGAATCCCTGATTTCAAATATAAGTAAACTCAGAGCTTCCCTGGTTACAGAAGTGAGCTCATTCCTAGTTACGGAAGTGACCTCATAGCATTCCTAGTTACAGGAGTATGCTCAGAGAATCCCTGGTTACAGAAGCAAGCTCACTGTGGCAGCTGTTGAAGTGCGGGTCCGCGGTCATGTTCCGGGGCATGGACGGCCACTCTGGCAGGTTGGGCTCCAGATCCATGAAGCCCCCAGGAGGAGAATCGAGTGATCTTTTTGGAAGTCTAGAAGAACGTATTCCTTCAACGTGCAAACCTAATAGAATGGCATCTAATATTTTTGGACCACCTGAAGAGCCTAAAAATATACCCAAGAGGACAAATCCACCAGGGGGCAAAGGAAGTGGGATTTTTGATGAATCGACTCCTGTAAAAACTCGCCAACGTCTGAATCCACCCGGTGGGAAGACCAGTGACATATTTGGGTCCCCAATCACTGCCACTGCGCCTCCAGCACACCCAAAGAAGCCCAAGGATCATGTTTTGCTGTGTGAAGGCGAAGATTCTAAATCCAACCTGAACGCTGCCACCAACGCCACACCCAGAGGAGAGCATGCAAAGAAACCGGAGCCAACACCTACAGTTGACAATCATGAGCCCAGACTGGGGCCAAGACCTCGCTCCCATAACAAAGTCCTGAACCCACCAGGAGGCAAATCCAGCATCTCCTTCTATTGAGAGGTTCCTGCTCTGCCTGTTAACTAGATCAGACAGAGACAGGGTATTGAATGCTAGTGTTTCCTTGAATCTGAATGAGTTGGGGGTGGGAGAAGGTTTGTCATGCGTGTGGGATTGGCTGCTCATAGGCCTTGCTGTCATTGGAAGAGCTGCCCAGAGGACTGTGCCTTCTAGACTGCCAAGATATAAATCTGCGGTGATAAACTGGGATGTTCTGCCTCCTCCTTCCTTGTTAGTTTGCTCTCTGTGAAACAGATCTGTAAAGTTGTGGGGAAGGCAGAAGAACTGGGACCCATTAGCAGAAGGATGCCAGGGTCTATCTTGTCCTTGGGTCAGCAGTTTGCTGGCTGTTGAGCATCTAAGAATGGTTTGGTTGAGAAACAACCCCAGACCACCTATTCCCTCACTGTAGGAAGGAAGAGATGCAGAAACAGAAACTCTTAAAGACAAAGTAGAGACTATATTAAGCCTTTCCTTTCAGGAAATGCCTATCGGTAATGCTTCCACCTCTGAGATACCTCTGAACCCTAATGTCTCCTCCTCCCAATATGTCGCCTTAAAGTATTGAAACATGGTTGCTCCTTTTGGTTGCAGTCAACAGTAAATCAACCCATTATTTTCGGTCTTGTCCTGGGTGGAAGTTTAGGGGGGTTGTTTTGAATTTATTTTATCTTAATTTATTTTGAACTCATCGATCCTCTGAGTTGTCCCATGACCTCCCCCTAAAACCATGGCCAGGTCAGAGGTATCAGCCTGTCGTCTTCTAGAGTTGGCTTGGTTTCTGACGGGCCAGGACTCCATGTGGGCTGTTCCTTTTCTTTGTCTCATCAGCCTTAAGCATGGGCCTTAGTTCTGTACCTGTGAGGGGATTCTCTCTGTTCATGGTTCTTCCTATATATAAGGTCTCTGGCCTCTGCAGGCCATCTATGACCAGGTGTTGGATGGATTCCTGTTCTCCTGTCTTGCTTTGTTCCTTTAGTTGGGAGGAAAGTCTGCTGAAAGATGTTGACTTGGCTTGGCTCCTTTACCAAAGTCTGGGAAGATGTCCTTAGTATTAGCTTCTTATAAATACCTGTGCACTGCCTCAACACTTAGAAAAGTGCTCCTCTGTACACCAAAAAAACAAAAGCTGCCCAAGCTGCCTCTAGAAAGCTTTAGACTTCTTGAGCTTACTCATACACAGTGTTCCTTAGGCCAGGATTGTTTTACGATAAGGTCACAACTGTCATTTGACAGCAGAGGTAACTGGGCTTTACAATCATGTCACTTCATCTTTCAGGCAGATGTCCCTCCTG